>RDPX01000042.1:1792802-1808066 GCA_003991215.1 Morbakka virulenta
AAGAAAAGAAAAAAATAAGTCTAAAACCTAGATTAAGAATGCGATTTTTAAGATGCGATTAGTTCCATTTAATTGAATCCGTTGTATTTTTAGTATTATCATTATTACGATGATGATGATTATTATTAAACTGATAGCTAAAAGGACAGGCAGACATTATACTGCGTCTAATGAGGCTGTTTATTACCAATAGCCGAAGATTTCTCACAGTTTCCCTCACATTTTAGTATTCTAATTATTATTATTCTAGCTGCCCCTAATGTGGTAGTTTTTTGAACTTGATATGCCTCTAGTTCGATTCCAGTATCCGTTATAAATTTTGGAAACATTTTTGAAACACTGCCTAGTGCCCAAACAACAATTGGTACCACCATAACTTTGCTTAGACTCGCTTAGCCTATAGTTTGAGGTCATGATATTTTTGAACCTTAAATTTCTCTGTTTCAGTTACCCTTTATCCCCTGATACTGCTATGTCGATAATTATTGCAGATCTTTGCCTTTTATCAAAGATGACTCTTGCCGGTTTGCGTTCTATGGTTACATTATCGCACTAAATCGTCATGCCCCACAGGATCTTGTGATCAGTATTTTCAACTACAACCTCAGGTTTTCGATCATACCAATTCGCAGGTTTTTCTAATTGAAATTTCTCACATAGCTTCCAGTGGTTTTTCTTTTCAGTTCCCGTGCTACGTCTAGGTATTTCAATATGTTTTCTCTTTCTTTTTCATCGATCTTGGTATTGTATGGAGCAGTGAAGTCTATAACCTGTCATTTACTGTTTTCCTTGACCATTATAATCATATCAGGCCATCTTTCTTCGATAACTTGGTCTGCTTGTATTGAAAAGTCCCATAAGATCTTATACTCTCCGTTTTCGCATACAGCTTGCGGTTCATGTTCATACCATTTTTATTTCCTTTCAAGGCCGTATTTCCTGCATACTTTCCAATTTTTCTCTTTTCCTACCCAATCATGCCTGCGTTTATATTCCCTTTGTGTCATTTTACTGCATTCACTTAAGATGTAATTGATGCTTTCATCTGCTTTACCACACATCCTACATTTACTATCTTGTTGAGTCTTATAAATTTTTGCTTTCACAAAATTTGTTCTCGCTCTTTGTTCTTGTGCTCCGAGGGTCTCGGTTTCTCTCTTCTGACCTCCTTCTTTCAGCCAAAACCATTTATATTGATCTGCCACATCCTCAGTTTGTCTGATGAATTTACCATACATCACTTTCTCTTTCCAGTTGGGTTTCCATTCTTGTTTGTTCCTTCTTTTAAACTCACTTTTTATTTCAGCATCGTTATCCTCAGTTTCCCCTTGCTGTCTTTGGCATGTCTTTTTAGGCCAATTACGGAGAGATTAATGGTATCTTTAACGGTCACGAGCCTTCTTTCTTGGGTATGTATACATTACTCACTGGATGGAGTCCCTTGCGCCTAGTTGAAAACTTCTTTGTTCTCCGATCCATCTCTTGAAGTTCGGACTTTTCCCATTTGAGGAAAGCAGCTGAGTATCTCAATACAAGAATAGTCCTCGCATTAATACCCAAAATGACATTTACCCCCATTAAAGTTTGTCTCCTGTATCTTTCACACCCTACTCGTATGTTTACTGCACACTTTCCCTTTCATCTCTTTACTTCCTCTTCATCTGCCTGCAATACACCTAAATAGATTCCAACGTCCTAGTCCTTCTGCTTTCTCTATTGTTGTTATTGTTGTTGTCTTTCTTAGTCTTTTTTCCGTCTCATTTCCTCTTAAGTTTTTGCTAATTTGTTCTTGCCATTGCATATACTGGATCAAATATCTTACACATATCATTTTCTTCTAAGTATCTTTTCAATATTTTGTTTGCTCGTTTTATCGTTTCTTTTCTAAGTTTTGTTTTATTTTCATCAATCACTCTCTTTCTTCAATTTTCTCAGTTGTTGTGGAAGTTAGCTTGTGAAGGTTGTTCAAAAACCTTGTTCTCGTTTCTCTTGTATCTTCATCCTCGTTATCCAACACTCTCTTCTGTTTGGTTTCTACTCTCATTAATATTCTTTCTTGTTGTTCCCTTTCTTCACAATTAACACTTTTGTTATCTTTCGTCTTTTGTTCAACATTCTGTGCTTTCTGTTCACTTCTTCTATAAGGTTCTTTATCTCTTTATCTTTCTTAAATCTTTGAGCAATATCCCTCAAGTACTGTGCCGTAATTCTTTTATTATTGTATCTTTCATCCCATGCCTACTTGATATCAGTGATAATGGTATCATACTAAGGACAAATAATAATAGCCGTGATAGACTATCTCCCTGGAAACCCCCCGCCCCTCCTCACAAAAACCTCTCCAAGATCTTCCCCGTTGGATGTCAGTGATACCTTCCACTGTTTCATGCTTCTTCCAAGAAAGTTCCTTACATTCTCAGCTATTCCAAATATCTCCAAATATTCGTTTATCCAACTATGCGGGACCAGATCATAGGCTTTTCGGTAATCTATCCAAGACATGGACAGATTCGTACACCTTTTCTTGCCATCTCTGGGTACGGTTCTGTCTACGAGCAGTTGATCTTTGGTGCCCCTACTTCTTCGCCTACATCCTTTTTGTTTATCCGGTAATATGTTACTCTCTTCTAGATACTGGTACATTTCATCTGCTACAATACCCGTCAAAAGTTTCAACATTAGTGGAAGGCAGGTAATGGGTCGATAATTATGAACCGCTGTGCCTTTCTGTGGATCTTTTTGACAAAGCACTGTTCGACCATGTGTTGTCCATTGAAGGACCACATCTTCTGTTAACATACCATGCGATTCTTTCATGAAGAGCGGCGAAGTGTTTCAGCCAATATACCTGCACTCCATCTGGTCCTGGTGCTCTCCAATTGGGAAGTTTCCTACTTTGCCTTTTAACTTTCTCAGTGTTTATTTTCACCGTGTCTTGCGTGTGTTTCATATCACGATCTATTTCTTTCTACAACTCTTTTAGCCACATAGCAGTTCTATTGTGCTCCTTTTCCACGCTCCAAATGTCACCCCAGAATTTTGTACACTCTTCTGCATTCGGTACCGCCTCTGAAAAATTGGTGCATTTGTTAAGTTCGTCGTAGAACTTCTTCTGATCCAAACGAAACATCCTATTTTGCCTAAACTGTTTACTTCTGTCTTCGTATCTTTTCAGTTTTCCATTTTTTGCCACCATTTTCTGTTTTGATTCTTCTTTGACAGACCCTGTACTTTTCATTTAGTTGTTTGATTTTCTTTGTCTTCTTTACACCTAATTGTACTTTCAGATCTCTTTCCAGCAAGTTAACATCCTCTCTCAATTTCCTTATGTCACCCTCTATTCTCCGTTTCCACCTTGGTTCATTTCGAGGACCTGTTTTCAACCCGAATTTCTCTGCAGCCCATACGCTTCCAGCTATGATCAGATTGTTCGTTTCTGTGATGTTCCTACATTTCGTGTACTTCATTGCTTCATTTACTTTCTTAACCTGAATTTTGAGAGCTTTTCCATCTAACTTTTTGAACATGATTCCATTACTTTTCTTTCCTTTCCTTTTACTAGTATCGCTTTTAGCCTTTCCACAATACCTTTTGTTTCATCACTTGCTTCGGTCAATCTCTCCTCCGTGTCTAAATCATTTTCAACCGCATCTTGCTTTGGCTCCACCCCACCCCTTCCCTCCTCAATTGGATCATCCACTTCACTATTGGTTTCTTCTTTTTTACCTGTAGCTCTCCTTCATTTCCTAAAACTTTAACATCCACCTTTCTATTTATTTCCTCCAACTCAAGTTCTGACAACCATCCATTTTTCCTAATTGTTCTTGCTTGGTCACATATTCGCTGCTCCGTTGTTTCAAACATTCCTCTTTCCCTCCATTCTCTAAACATGCGTTGTCTGTACCCTCTAATAGGTTTTCAGTTCTCATCAAATGGATTAGTTCTATACAAGCACTCCATAATGACTTTATTGATTTCTTTACTCCATTTCTTCCTAGCAGTAGCAGGATAACGACCGGGTTCTCGCTGCTGTGCCGAGAAAGTGCTGCCGGGCGTGAGCTTCACCTTGAGTTCCGGTCCCATTCANGTTCTTGCTTGGTCACATATTCGCTGCTCCGTTGTTTCAAACGTTCCTCTTTCCCTCCATTCTCTAAACATGCGTTGTCTGTACCCTCTAATAGGTTTTCAGTTCTCATCAAATGGATTAGTTCTATACAAGCACTCCATAATGACTTTATTGATTTCTTTACTCCATTTCTTCCTAGCAGTAGCAGGATAACGACCGGGCTCTCGCTGCTGTGCCGAGAAACTTCTGCCGGGCGTGAGCTTCACCTTGCGTTCCGGTCCCATTCACGCCGTTATTCTCAATACTTTGATTGAACATTTCATTCATAAGAAGTTTAGTGATTTTTAGGTTACACAACCACCGGTATTTTTATTGAGACACCATCTTTGCCAACCAAGGCTCAAGAGCGCCTCGCCTGCCCGTGTAACATGGTTATTCCCCGCCGGACGTGTTATTATTATTATTATTCCACCCGACTACCAGGGTGACCAGGAGGTAGTTGTGGCAAAGGGTAACCTCATTCTCCCACGTCGAAACTCCACAACCGGATGCAGTTTAATGTCAATACCCAGGACAAATTGTTATTATTATTATTATTATTATTATTATTATTTTCGGGCAGCTACACACCATCTATTGATGGATGGGTGAAAAATCCACATTCAGCGCCCAGCAACAAGCTAGGTAAGTTGGATGCAGGCGCATTTACTGCAGCTGCAAGAGTGAGATAAAATAGAAAACCAAATTGAAATGGCAACATCACTTCAAGCTTGCAAGTGCTTCCCCACAATAATTGAGGAAAGACACACTGCAGAAGCGGTTGTTGGTATATAACAACAACTCATGACTACAGCACTAGCCACTCCTAGCCTGATAACTCACAATACATAGAAAGATATCTTAGTACAAGTACTAAGTCTGGTATTGCAACATTTCATTCAGACTGGATATTTGTTATTGCCCTATTTGGTGACAAAAACAACAATAAATAGGCACAAAGATTCATGTTGTAATGCCTGCCAAAGGGCATTTTTTTAAAATTATTATTATTATTATTATTATTATTATTGTTGTTGTTATTATTATTATTTTTATTATTATTATTATTATTATTATTATTATTATTATTATTATTATTATTATTATTATTGAGTGGTGGAGCAATACGAGCCCATGGGGAACTCAGGGATAGAAACCCCAGCAAACCGATCCGACTACCAGCCCGATAAGGGTAAACTGGGTGCATGCATCACACCCAAGTGTGTGCGATATTGATGTAAATAAAAACAGCAAATTACCTATTATTATTATTATTATTATTATTATTATTATTATTATTATTATTATTATGGGGGTAAAGTCTATGCGTCCAAGTTCGTGCCCCTGGATAACCTCTCTTTGTTGAGAGGTGAACCGAATATAGACAGTCCGGAAGTATTTCTGAGTTGTTGTTTGCGAATTCTCGTGTTGTTTCAATGAGTTTTCTGAAGAAAAAACCGACTGAAGGGAAACCTGGAAGTCGGAGGGTCTCTGACGACCCGCAGGAAAGAGTTCTTATTAGAACTGGGGAAGTTTCTAGGCCGGAGGCAAGTGAAAATGTTGAAAGTTCCAAGGATGGCAGTCGCACGGAGGAACCAATGGGTAGGAAGGGGTGGAAAGGAGAGAAAAGAGGCAAGATGGGACGGACTGGTTTGTTCAAAAGCAAATGGAGCCATTTTGAAAGGAAAGTACTTTGGGAATGTTTCGTGAGGAGTGGTGGTCGAAGGGCAGATGGCTACATTGGGAAAGTTAAGGAGATGTGGGATGGGAGAGATGTCAGTGTGAGGAGTGTTGCTAGTCTTCTTTCGCAGCTAAAGCAAATTGAAGCCAATGGGTTGTTGTCAGTCGTAGAACGCGGCGAGATTGAAAGAATGGTCAGAGAGGAAGCTTTAGTTGAGGAAGAGTCCAGCGAAGGAGAAGTTGACTTTTGTATCAGGCCGGAGAGTGGTTTAGGTGAAATGGAGATAGAGAATGTCGTGGTAGCTAATGATGCTGAGGAAAGGGATTTAAGAGTAGTTATAGAGAGAGTAGATGTATGGAGAAGGGGTGACGATATGAGAGCGTTGAGTAACGATGAAAGTGGAGCCCTGGCATTGCTAAGAGAGGTGTACCATAGCGAGGATGTTGTTGAAGTACCAAGTTTGAAGGCTCAGGATGGTAGAAAAATAGGGGAGGAGGTGAAGCTTGTTGATGGATTGATGCACAATCTGGTAAGAGACAGTATGACTGTGACTGAGATTAATCGGTTACTGTATGCTGGATCATATGTGGTTGCATCCCGGTTAGGTGTGATGGGAAAAAACAAAACAGTTAGAAAGAAGAAGCCATGGTGGCAGAGGAGGTTGGAAAAGAGCATTGGCGAGTGGAGGAAAGATCTTGGACGAATTGAGGAGATAAAGCAAGGGAATAAGGTTCGTCAGGTTGTTCGTGATAGATTGAATAGGAAATATGAGCTTGTAGTGAAGGGAACGATGACAGTCAGCACAATGTTGAAGAACAAAATTTCTTCCGCTAGTGCTAAGATTAGACAGTTTGTTGGGAAAAGCCTTGCCAGGAGACAGAACAACCTTTTCAAGAACAATCAATGTCAACTCTACAAGGAGCTTAATGGCAATGGACATAAGATGGAATCCTCTGTTCCTAATGCAGACGAGGCAAGAGAGTTCTGGAGTATTATCTGGTCCGAGGAAAAGGAACACGACAAGGAAGCAAGTTGGTTGGGTGATGTAAGGGAAAAGTTTGCAGACGTAGAGAAACAAGAGGACATTATGGTGGCTCTGCAAGATGTTAAGGCAGGGATAAGAAAGATGGCAAACTGGAAAGCCCCTGGACCTGACTGGGTCAGAGGTTACTGGTTCAAAAAGTTCACCTCGCTACACTTGTCAATTGCAACAACTCTGCAGGAGTGTTTGACGTCAGGCGTGGTACCCGACTGGATGGTCAAGGGGAGGACAGTTTTAATTCAGAAAGATTCTGGAAAGGGGACAGCAGCTAGTAACTATAGGCCGATAGCTTGTCTACCATTGATGTGGAAGCTGCTCTCTGGAATCTTTGCTGAAAAGATCTACGGTCATCTTGTAAATAATAATCTTCTTCCTGAGGAACAGAAGGGATGCAGGAAGAAGTCACGTGGCACGAAAGATCAATTGATGATCGATAAGGCAATTTTGCACGAGGTCAGGGCTATGAAGAGAAACCTTAGCATGTGCTGGATTGATTACAAGAAGGCATATGATATGGTCCCTCACAGTTGGATTTTGGAGATGCTGGACATGGTTGGAGTTGCAGAGAATGTGCGGAGTTTGCTGAAAGGAAGTATGGCTGAATGGAAGACAGTACTGACGGCTAATAATGAGGTGCTTGGTGAAGTTAACATCAATCGGGGAATATTCCAAGGTGACTCCCTTTCCCCTTTGATCTTTGTTATTGCAATGATCCCGCTGAGTATTTTACTCAACAGAGAGAAGCTTGGATATTTCTTCGGTCACGGTAGGGTGTTGGTCAATCATTTATTGTTTATGGACGACTTGAAGCTATTTGGACGGAGTAAACGTGAGTTGGAGGCATTGGTCGAGGTGGTGAGGGTTTACTCTAGGGACATTGGGATGGAGTTTGGGTTAGATAAGTGTGCTGTTTTGGAAATTAGACGAGGTGAAAGGGCTGAATGTGAGGGAATCGAGCTACCGAGTGGGGAGTTGATGAAGGAGGTTGATGAAGATGGGTACAAGTACCTGGGAGTGCTAGAAGGGGCGAAAGTAATGCAGAAGAAGATGAAGAAGAAAATTGGGAATGAGTACCTACGACGTGTGAAATTGCTGGCAAAGTCGAGGTTGTATGCTGGGAACTTGGTTCGCGGCATCAATGCGTGGGCAGTTAGTGTTGTCCGATACAGCTCTGGAATACTGGATTGGTCTGATGCTGAGCTACGTAAACTTGATACCAAGACAAGGAAGATTTTAACGATGAATGGTGCTTTCCATAGGAATAGTAGTGTAGATCGTCTGTACATCGGAAGAAAGGATGGGGGTCGTGGCCTGATCAGCGTTGAAGATTGTGTGAGGCAGGAAGAGTTAGGGTTAGAAGAGTATGTACATGCTACTGAGGAGAAGATTTTGGAACAGGTGGCTGGAATGATTATGCATGGAAGGGAGACAAAGAAGCATTACAAGACGAGAGTGGTTGAGGAGAGAAAGGAGAGATTGATGGAGAAGGCTATGCATGGTAGGTTCTTTCGGGAGATGGATGAAAATGCAACAGAGAGATCAGTACAGTGGGTTAAAGGTGGTTTCCTTGCAAAAAGCACAGAGGCATTTGTGTTTGCTGCTCAAGAGCAAGCATTGAGGACAAGGTTGGCGCAGTCGAAGTGGGATGGTGGTGTTAGTCCTATGTGTCGCATCTGCGGAATTGAATCTGAGTCAGTTTGGCATGTTGCGTGTGGGTGTAAGGTACTGGCTCAGAAGGAGTACAAGAGGCGACATGATAGGATGGGATTGAGAATATATTGGGAGCTGTGCAAGAAGTATGGGTTGAAATGTGCGGGGAAATGGTTTGAAGAGGTGCCTGACAAAGTTAGAAAGAGTGAAGATGGTAGGTTTGAAGTTTGGTGGGATAGATCAGTGGAGACAATGCAACAGGTGGAATCTAATCGTCCGGATGTTGTTGTTGTTGACCGCACTAAGAAGAGATGGCTGGTTGTAGATTTTGCTGTGCCTTCCGATCGAAATGTGACAGCTAAAGAAGAAGAAAAGGTCACTAAGTATTCTCCCTTGGCCCAACAAATCCGAAAGTTACATAGTGTATGTACCAGCGTTGTCCCAATCGTCGTGGGAAGCTTAGGAGTGGTGACGAAGCGCTTGGAGCGCAGTTTGAAAGAGTTGGGCATCCCTGATGTCTTGGGTGGACTCCAAACATCTACCATCATTGGAACCACCAACATATCGAGGAAGGTGCTTAACCTCTAAAGCTACTTGTCGGTAGCCGGGGTTAAGTTTTCTCGTCTGGCAGGTGAATACTATCTCCCTGTGCGGGCTGTCATGCTGGACATGAACTTTGTTATTATTATTATCATCATCATCTTCTTCGCACTCCAACGAAACAATTTCCCCTTATTTTTCTTAAAATTACTGACCTTGGGTTTGTTACGCAAAACATTAAAGATTTCTAAAACTTCCTGGAAAAAATCAAAAGTTAAATTCAACGTACATTATCAAAATTCTTTAGGATGTTTCAATTAGATGCATCTATTTTACTTGCTGTAGGAGAAACGAAGAATGGATACACCCAGGACTATTATCATATAGATAACGAAACGATTAGTTTAGTTAAAATAAAATGCCTATAAAATATAGAGAACTTCAATTGAAATTTCAAATTGTATATTTTCAATCGTTGTTGTTGTTTTGTGTTTGTTTTGTCTTAAACATGTAATTTATATATTTTGGTGATTGAGTGAAAAGGGAACGTTAAAAAGAATTATAAATACTGTTTTTAAGATTATTTATTTGTCATCAAGCCAGCCAAGGTACAATAGCAGTTTCTGAGAGGTTTGACATAGCATGATAATAATTAAAATAGAAAGATGGGTTTATTTTTTTTATTTGTTTATCTGTTCTATTTTTGGCGAGGAACAAGCCACATAAAACTGTGTAGGAAATACGTAAAAAATATTATATTGCATCGATTTGATGAATATGACGTTCAAAATAAAAATCGCTAGGTGAGATGAGGCTATTTACCTTTTTGTTGAGAACATTACTTAGCATTACTTAGAAATGCCATGGAAAAATGGCGTATTGCTTTATTTCCTACAGTTAGTTATTTTAATTGTTTTTTAACTTTAAGTTTTTGAACATACAAAGAAATTTAAATTTTGAGTTGTCCAGAATTAAAACTTAAATGTCTTCATATTTCACAAGGCAAGATAATAACTATTTATTTAAATTTCTTAAGGTCTATACATTGGCGATTTTGCTTAGACTTTTTCTTCCAGTTAACTCCTTTCGTCAGTTTTTACACTTCCGCAACCTAATTATTAGTTTCGAAAAGCGGACGTTTAAAAAACATCCAGAAATATGGCTTGAAGTATTGGCACTATTTCTTGACATTTTCAAGTAATGTTATGCCACCCGCATCGAGGAACTAAATTGTTTTCTCGTTTAGAATAGTTGTTTTGAGGTTTTTTATGATTTACTTGACTAGTGTTACTTGTCTTTCCATTTGACATACTGTGTGATCAATCATATTGGCGTATATTGTTATTGTGATTATGTGGTAAATGTGAGTAATTATGACAGTAGAAGCAGTTATGTTTTTGCTGTCACGCAGAGTGTATGTTCATCGAGAGATAAAAGTTGAGTTTGAAAACGAATTCGTGGGTATATTTAAGAATAAATAGTTATATAGTTCCAGTCGCCCACTATGACTTCTCGTTTAATCTGGCTATGCTTTTTATAACCTTTTACATTGTTATCCTCTCCACAGTCTAGCAATATTTTTTGTGAGAAGTTAACGGTGTTCTGAGAGACAAGTGGAAGAAAGCCATTTCGTTCCTTTCACCCATCAGTTGCGCCAACCAGCATAAAATGCAATGTTACCTGCCGCTCGTTTCATGAAATAACAGTCATTGTAGTGTGACAAAACAAAACGTGACACATTTATTCATGCAGTGGTCAGTTTCTTCTTCCTCTTCGTTCGCAGAGACAGACGGTTAAATTCCCGTGCTGTTGTTTATAATAAATTTTGCAGTACGGCGTAGATCGTTAAAGGTGCCATACAGCTTTTCTTCCAGTGGTGGCGCTTTCTTCCAGGTTTGAGTGCGTAGGTTTATAAGGACAGTGTTAAAGGACGTAGATGGTGTTTTCTGGTCCTTTGCCACGTTGCAATCAGACGAGGTCCCAATCTTCATTTTGTTGTATAGATGCTCCTTCATTCTGTTGTGTTTGTATCTTAATTCGAATATGATCACCTCTGTGGCGTTGGTTAGCCCGTAGTAAGGGTAATTCCGGTTACAGTTAAGATGGTAATCGTTACACTGTTTTTGACTGCGACCTTTATGAGTATTTTAGCTTGATTTAGTTCTACATCTTTCTGTATTTGTTCCATTTATTCACCATTCTTAAAAAGTTAGCTAGTCATTTCCTAGAATGTTACAGTGACCAGGTAGCCACTGCATAGCAATGTAACGAGATTTTTCATGAGAGGATTCCTTGATCTGATGAGGGCCTGCAAGACTGATTTTGCATCATTAAGAAATGCTATGGATCCTTCAGTAACATCAATTTCATTTTTGCTGTCGAGCCCTTGCATAGAAGAGTCCATTGGAAGTAGGTTTTTGATTTTCCAAGGGCAAATCAATTTCTTTAGGGTATGTATCTTTTGGAATGTTAAGATTCTAAGCGGTTCCTTTAGCTGTAGCTATAAATCTGGTACGTTTGAGCTGGCTGCCAATGATTTATGTTGACTGTTTGTACACTGGGTGCCTGGTCATTTTCTTTGCTTTCACCTACTAGGTCACCAATTTGAGATCTCTACTCTCCTCCATTAATTCTAGTTGGGGAAAAAGTTTCCTTGTACCGGATGGGTGTTGTTCGCATTGCCCTTGCTATTATTCGAAGGTTTGGGTTTTGAACTTTGCTTAGTTTTGAGAAGTTTGTGACACCAACTGTACCCCAATATGAAATTCTGTATTCAATGTCTGGGCGTAGATATGCAACAGTTGTTTCCAAGTGTGGAGTGATTTGCTCCCCAGTCATTGCCAGCTAGTTTTTTAAGTAGGGCTGTTCTTTGAGTTCCATTTGCTTTACAATTACCCATGTTGATTGCCCTAAACTCAAAATGGTCTGGCTTTGTATTTCATGCTGAAGCAAGAGAAAGATGTCATGTACCATCTGTAAAGGCTACTAGTTTAAGGGCAAGAAGAGGTTATAGAGTTCGGCTTTGGCTGTACCGTCAATTCGATTGATTAGGTATTTGGTCAGCGCTTATCATATTTTCTTGAGCCCATTTCGCTTAAGCATTCTTTTCACATATACCTCTTTCAGTAGGACACTTGATACCTTGTAAGGAAGCCTGACGGAGCATCGGGCACAGAGCGTCTTAGCCAGTGTACTTCCACTCAACCCGCTAACCCTTCTCCTGCTTTGGGAACTAAAAAATTATCTTTTTTGAAATGGAGACCTTCATTTCCAGAATGTTTTTGTGATTTATCTCCAATAGGCAGTTGCTATTTAGCCGTCAGACGGCTGGACATGTCGAATCCTATTCTACCGTCAGTGACTGGAAACTCTATTGTTCCTATTGTTCCTAACCCTTACCCCAACCTGAATCCTTTTCCAACCGATAATTTCAGAACATAAAGCAAGAAAACAGAACCGAATAAGGTCATCTTGATAACTTTAAAATTCAAAGTATTGATCAAGAAAATAACCAGATTATGTCGTGATACAAACATCATCCCGAGTTTCACCAGCCTCAAACAACTCAAGCGAATGGATAAAAAATCGCGTTTCAAGTTTTGTAGGAGATTGTTGTATGACGAGATTTCGAGCAAACACAGACGTTTGAAAGAGCTTCGACATCAACAACGAGAATTGTCAATTTTACTTCAAAACAAAACGACATGGATGAAACAGAAATGTATAAAGTATAGTATAAGCTTTGTTATCTCTAAATACGTCTCCAACGTAAAATTCAGACACTCGAGGAAGTGTGAACGACTCCTTGAGAAAAGTAACCTTGAAAAGACATCCAGAAAAACCCACATAATGTTGTATGGAACTACAAAATTGAATACGAATGACGTGTTACCCGCAATCGAATCCATCTGAAACCAGCTAGTTAGAAACAACGCACTTAAAGATAATTACCATATAATTACGCTGGAGAGAAAGGTGAAGTTGTAAAGTTGTTTAAAGAAACTGCGACGTTGTACGAACCAAAAAGTGGACTTTGTTACGCGTTACTTTGTTACAAAACTATCCTTCTTTACAAACATAAAGGATAAGCTGAACAAACTCAGTAAATTGTCTGTTTACCTGCCCTGGATGCAGTTGCTCCTGCGTGGGCAAAACGGAAAGAACTTTGTTTGAAAGAACAAAAGAACACGCAACTTGCAGATTCTACTATTAAAACTCACATAGATAATTACTCCAATGTAGTCTATTTATTTTCACTATATAACATAATAGCGAATGATGTCAACCTAATGGATATCAAAATTAATCTCGTACAGGACAATACATCGATTACACTGGTCAACACATTTTTTGTGCTGATATCCACTGAGGGTGTTTTTGTACAATTTGTGTATGCTGGTTTCAAATCTGATGTACATTTTAGCCCAACACGTCAGGATTTTTTTTTTATTCACACAGTGATTTTTTTTTCAAAATCGACTAATTTAGCTTATCACATGTTATGAAATGCTGAGCATTTCATAACATTTTTCGTGCAACAAACTTTACACAAATTTTCGTGAATAAGGTAATAAAAAAGATACGATGATAAAACAGATAGTTAATTTCAGACTTTATTTGTAGACAAAACTGTTCTAAATACTNCTTAAAGATAATTACCATATAATTACGCTGGAGAGAAAGGTGAAGTTGTAAAGTTGTTTAAAGAAACTGCGACGTTGTACGAACCAAAAAGTGGACTTTGTTACGCGTTACTTTGTTACAAAACTATCCTTCTTTACAAACATAAAGGATAAGCTGAACAAACTCAGTAAATTGTCTGTTTACCTGCCCTGGATGCAGTTGCTCCTGCGTGGGCAAAACGGAAAGAACTTTGTTTGAAAGAACAAAAGAACACGCAACTTGCAGATTCTACTATTAAAACTCACATAGATAATTACTCCAATGTAGTCTATTTATTTTCACTATATAACATAATAGCGAATGATGTCAACCTAATGGATATCAAAATTAATCTCGTACAGGACAATACATCGATTACACTGGTCAACACATTTTTTGTGCTGATATCCACTGAGGGTGTTTTTGTACAATTTTTGTATGCTGGTTTCAAATCTGATGTACATTTTAGCCCAACACGTCAGGATTTTTTTTTTATTCACCCAGTGATTTTTTTTTCAAAATCGACTAATTTAGCTTATTACATGTTATGAAATGCTGAGCATTTCATAACATTTTTCGTGCAACAAACTTTACACAAATTTTCGTGAATAAGGTAATAAAAAAGATACGATGATAAAACAGATAGTTAATTTCGGACTTTATTTGTAGACAAAACTGTTCTAAATACTCAGACAGAACTGTCTGAAATCCACAGACAGCACTGTCTGAGCATATAAAGGTACCTTTTGTGGGTTCTTGTCAGTTGAACAATAGAAGTTTTTTAGTAGCAGAATAAAGTATAAATACCTATCTTTGTGTTATTTTTAGAATGTGTCATAGATTTTGGATGCCGTTGATCGTGTTAAAATTTTAAATATTGACTTTGCGACTTTTATTTATAAACTGCAGGTGTAAATACATTGTATAAAATGTTACTTTTTATAGAAAATAGAGATGTCTAGAAAATGTAAAAACAATAAAGACATTTTCTGCTACACATTTGGAGAGTTTACCTTTGAACAAAACAGAAAATCGATTGATGAATTTTACAAGAAAGCCTTCTACACATATTTCAAAATCAAGCTTGGCGATCAGGATAAGCCATGGGCTCCACACATTGTCTGCAAAGCCTGCAAAGAGGCTCGTCGGCGGTGGACCGAAGGCAAACAAAAGGAGCTCAAATTCGGAATTCCCATAATCTGGCGTGAACCTACCAATCATTTTGACGATTGCTATTTCTGTATGACGAACGTTGTTGGATATAACAATAAAAATCGGAAACGTATATGCTACCCATCAATTCCTTCTGCCAGCCGACTGGAACAACACTCAGATGAACAGCCAGTACCAACTTTCAAAGAACTGCTAGATGTACCTGCTTCAGTTGTATCATTGGCAAAAGATCCGGTGTTAGACGTATCAGCTGAAACTAAATCTGAATGTGAAGACATGGATTTTGACAACAGTGCTGATTATGTTGGTTATTCAAGTGAATCGAATCTATTCAATCAGGATGATCTGAGTGACCTAATTCGCGCGATTTAAATCTCTCAAAGAAATCTGCTGAGCTGGCTGGCTTCGCAC
>RDPX01000042.1:1809002-1899327 GCA_003991215.1 Morbakka virulenta
GAGTATCAAGGTGGATTTTTTGCACAATAACCTTGAGCAGTTTCCTCCCAACTGGGGGGAGGTGGGGGACGAGCAAAGAGAGCGATTACACCAGGATATCAAAGACATGGAGACCAGGTATCAAGGAAAATGGAGTGCTCGTATGATGGAAGACTACTGCTGGTCTATTAGACGAAGTAACCCAGCTCTCAACCATTCGCATGTATCACACAGAAGTCAATTTCTTCCACAGCTCTCAATTTCTTTCATAGAATGAAGCATCGCAGCATGGTTTATGGTGAAACAAACGACAAAATATCAAATGTTGTATTTATTTTTGATCTTGTGTTAACATAACTTATTGCGACAATCTGTTTTCTTTTTTAACCATAACCCCTTTTTGATGTGATTTGGAATCTGCGAGCAAAAGAAGCATAAGTAATATGGAACATGACAACATGACGCATATTTTATTATGAAAATTTCAAATTACTATTCAATTTGTAATTTTATCTCCAAATAAACTGAGTTTTAAACAGTTACCAGCCCATAATGAGTTTAGAGTGCAGATGTCTAACATATTAGCAAAACATCAATTTTATATATTTTAACTGCCTGAAATATTTTCTAAAATAGCTGATTTTTTAAAAGATGACCAAGTCAAAAATAAAAAAATCCTGACGTGAAGGGCCAAAATGAATACCAGATTTGGAATCAGCATACCAAAATTGTATAAAAACACCTTAAATGAATATCAGCACAAATTAAAATAATTTTTTTTTGTAGACCAGTGTTATTGACTACTCAAACAACTGGAACATTCTTTTATACAAAAAGGCTTTTTATATAAAAGAAAAGTGCCCTGATTTAAATTGCGGAATAAAAGTCCCTCGAGAGATGCAATTGTTTTAACTTCTTCATACCTATCTTTGTTGCTTTCTCCCATGATTGCTTTCTAATAAATTAATTACTTTTTACGCAACAAATTTCTTGTATATATAGCTTGTTTTCAAATGTATTTTTACTGTCCTGACGATGATATTGTAAAGGAATCGAAAATTAGATTCTGATATAATATGGTTATTTTCTTGATCAATACTTTGAATTTTAAAGTTATCAAGATGACCTTATTAGGTTTTGTCTTCTGATCCTAACCCTAACCCTAACCCTAACCCCAATGTTGTGGCCTGAACCCAGAACCGCGTCACGTGGCTTAAACAGATCGACCAATGAAATTTTCCTTAGGGTAAATGACGGTAGAATAGGTTTAGCCGTCATACGGCTAAATAGACACTTCGTATCCAATATTTGTATTTGACGTTTATTGTGTTTGTACAAAACAATTTTAAACGGGTAAAAGAAATATGCATAACACCTCAATTTCTATATATTTTTTCCACCTTTTAGAATGCTGCATAATTACTTTGGCCGTAAGAAGCTCAAAAAGGATTCCGAATTAGATCCCCCTCGGTGGGAACAAGATTATCAATTAAAAGAACAAGACGGTCTTTTCCTTTTCTCCCACTATCTTGAGCTTGGTAAGGATTTTATTCACGTTATTTGTAGTGGATATTTTAAAAGTCAGTTTATTTGCATGGTTTGTAACAAGCAAGTCCCTTATTTATTTCANATGGTTATTTTCTTGATCAATACTTTGAATTTTAAAGTTATCAAGATGACCTTATTAGGTTTTGTCTTCTGATCCTAACCCTAACCCTAACCCTAACCCCAATGTTGTGGCCTGAACCCAGAACCGCGTCACGTGGCTTAAACAGATCGACCAATGAAATTTTCCTTAGGGTAAATGACGGTAGAATAGGTTTAGCCGTCATACGGCTAAATAGACACTTCGTATCCAATATTTGTATTTGACGTTTATTGTGTTTGTACAAAACAATTTTAAACGGGTAAAAGAAATATGCATAACACCTCAATTTCTATATATTTTTTCCACCTTTTAGAATGCTGCATAATTACTTTGGCCGTAAGAAGCTCAAAAAGGATTCCGAATTAGATCCCCCTCGGTGGGAACAAGATTATCAATTAAAAGAACAAGACGGTCTTTTCCTTTTCTCCCACTATCTTGAGCTTGGTAAGGATTTTATTCACGTTATTTGTAGTGGATATTTTAAAAGTCAGTTTATTTGCATGGTTTGTAACAAGCAAGTCCCTTATTTATTTCAGAAAAGGCTTATTAATACACTTGGTACTTGTAAATGACCATACAGCTGACTGGTGTGGCAGCATTAACTTTTATTTCTGTATCCACATATTTCAGTTAAGGTTTGGTATAAACATAGCCTTTCCACCATTTTTTCGGAGCAGTTTTTTTACACTGAAAGCCTCTTAAATTCAGGACAACCATCAATTCCTTAATTATTCCGTTTCATGTTCTTCAAATCAAGTGCATTAAGGCCATTCCTGGCCCTTTTGACAAGGCCAGGGGTTCACACTCTAACTTTCCATATGTGGGGAACGTCTGGACTCAGACTCCCGAGAAACCAGCCACTAATGGTACAGCTGAATTGACGCAATGGTTTTTGATTGGTATCGAGACTGTTATTCTTGTCGTAGTTTTAGGATCATACCTCACACTTGCTCTTGGTGCAATATTCGGTGTAAATTTTAATTTTGAAATGGAAAACACTTTTACTGGTTCGTTCAGCAGTATCAGACTAATGATTTACAGGTGGCGCTTTGGGGGTACTCACTGTCTGTAAAAATGCTGTTGCTGATGTTAAATTGATTTGTGCATGACACTAAATTTTTTGCTTCACTGTAGGTTTGCACGTCGTGGCGGTAAGAAGACCAGGAGTAGTTTTATAAGTTCGGACAAACCTGTTGTGACTTTTTTATGGTGTCAGATCATATAAGTCTTTTGCAGAAATTGCTCTCATTACCCATTTGTTTGGTGTTAACTCTACCTTGGTGATTCAAAACTATCTCCTCAAGAGTTAACGTCTCGCACAAACCAGGCACTTGATTCTGTAGCCGTTACTCTAAAGTTAGTTCTTAAGTCTATCTCTGAATATATTTACTGTAATGCATTAGAGCCTGAAACCAAACAGAGACAGGAAATATTTAACTTGATGTTTACATTACAACATTATTCGAGCGCTGGAAAGCTTGTGCAAGTGTAGATTATTGACTGTGTGGCCTTTTTATGATCTATAGATTATTTGAGTAAACTTTTGAAATCAACCTCAAGTACAGTACGTATTTTCGGAGTTTATGAGCCCTTGTATGCTTCAGAATTTCTTTATAACAATATGGTCACAATATATTCCTTGGAATAAAGAATCATTTCTTACATTTGACTTTAGCAGCGACTACTGTACCTAGTTCCAAGGTCATCATATTAGGGTAAAATCAAGCATTGTGTATCATTTTTTATATTTATTTATCATTATTTATTCACAAGCCTTATGAACAACGGAGTATACAAACATCAACAATGGAAATATGTGCGGGCAGACATGCTTCAAAAGCAATTAATAAATGCCAGTTGCGTTCTAAGAAATGACGGCAAGAAAACAGCTTTTACTCGTGCTAGTAGTAAAGTAGGGTTTGGCTTCACTATAAATCTATCGACATCAGGAATTTGCCCTGAAATTGTGATGAACATAAAACATTAGGGTATGGGGTTACTGTCATGATTCAATTAATGGATAAAAGCCATCTGTGTAACCCATATATTTAATACAAACCTACCGGTGGCCTTAAACTACAATAGATAACTTAAGTACAAGCAGTATCTAAAACAAACAACGAGATGCTGTCATATATTGTGAAATCAATTGACTCAATATACCAATGTATATTTATTTATGACAAACCAAAAGCTGACGTGCGAGTGCAGTGGATAAGCTACACAGGAGTTGGCCTTTACATTTTATTATCGTAATTTAACATGTGGCCGTCGAATACAGTGGTTATTTGAGCATGTATTTTTCCTCAAGCAATAAATACATTTAGCAAACCAAGGCATGAGCTAGCATTGAAGTCAGCTGACGAAAATGAAGTAACAAATTTTACCAATCCACCGCAGGATAATGAATTGTAATCCTTACTTTGGCAACCGTTACAATTGTTTGAGCTATTTGATTACGTAGAAAGTTCATCCTGTTAACGAATAACTAACATTTCGTTGAAAATTTTAAAGATTAAGCAAATAAAGATATGAATACCTGCAAAGAGCAAAGCGGTAAAAGTACTTGCATATTTTGTAGAACCAACTCTTAATGCATGTTTTCCCAAACAGTTTGATCAAAAATGCCAAAAGTGCCAGAACCAGGTATCTTGTTTTGGGCTAATTTTACAGGAGAACGTTTTAAGCGTTTTGCCTGGAGTGACTTATACACAGAATTCAGTACTCGATTTTGGTTCCAATCAATAAATCAATAAATTTTGGTTATTGGACTAAATGGAGTTGTTCACATGAAAGACAATGACAATATCTATCATCTGACACCAAAAAGTAAAAAACGCCAAAAATGCTAGATACTGGCTTCTGGCACTGAACCCTCGATATACAATGTAGATACAAGAATTTAACAAGTATTTTTATACTCCATTACTTACAAGACTTTTATGTCTTACCATGAACTGATCCAGTTTGTTTGGAAATGAGTAAACTGGATTGGGTGTGTACGGTTGTTTTTCAAAAGCGTGCCCATGCTAGAAAATAACAATTATTTTCAGGTGCTCTTATAACCCAAAGTCGAGTCAATACGCATATTTTGAGGCTTCTGTAACTTTCACTCTCGTATATTAAATGACTCGTATACTAAAAGCATGCTTCTTCTGTGCGCGTGTGTGTACATTTTTACCAACACCTGTCCTATGCATCAGTACTTTATGGACATCAGGTGACCTCAAAAGAACTTAAGAAAAACAGATCTCTATGATAAAATTAAGTTGGTTTTTTGCTCCTTAGTATTACTCCCTTTCCTTACTTTTTAGCAATTTTATTTTCTACTTATCCACAATTGTTTTTTGTCAAGTGCTTGAATTCATAATCAAGTGCTCGAATTCATATTCTTCTCCCATTCAAATGACCAACCTCTACCAGACAAAAGTGTCTTTTTACGTTTCCAATCATTTGCTTTGTCGTTTTTTTGGTACTATTTAATTTTAATCTTGCTTCATCACATTTCTCTACATTTCTTTGCAGTTCTTCAATACGGGTTTGTTACGATGTTTGTTGCTGCCTTTCCCCTGGCTCCTGTATTTGCTCTCATCAACAATGCCATCGAAATCCGGCTGGATGCAATCAATTTTATCACATATTTCCGTCGACCTATTTCCCAACGAGCAGAAAATATCGGATCTTGGTTTGGAATTCTTCACATTGTCACACAGGTAAATGATTTATTGACTTTTTTGAAGCTTCTTGTACTTTATTATTATTGATGAATAAAATTAAGTTTTCAGTGGAAAATATTCATATGCAACATTCTCCCATTTGATTATGACTGTATTTGCACTTACTGTATCACTACCAATAAAGGGACTGGATAGATGCATAGATGCTTAGGTAGATACATGGATGGATAGATGGATAGATAGATAGATAGATAGATAGATAGATAGATAGACAGATAGAAACATTTATATTTCCCCTTAATAAAACTATATGTCCGTGCGTACATTATTGTGTGCAGTATACATCTGATTAGGTTAAGCTCCAGAAAACAAAAGAAAATCCATTTATCCTAAGTTCCACTTATGTGACAAATTGGCTTCAAAACGTGCGCTCCTTGCCCAGCAGAAGAGGTTGCGCCCTGAACCCAAAAGATTATTAACCAAGCTTACGGATCTCATGAAAAAATGTCTCATTTAGTACACTAATGTACTAAATGAGTTTGTTCTAAATATTTATATAATTTTTTTGTTCCTTTTTCAGCTATAACTGCATTAACCCATTTTTCAGACTTGTGATAATTACATTATCCACAAAATTGAAAAGCCACCAAAGAAAAAATTTTATTAATTGCCTAATGAATGCAATGTACGTATTATCCAATTTAGTTTGAGCCTAACTATAAGTACAGATACATTACATACATAATACTTACATAATGCATTATATACATTATATATAATATATATATTATATATATTTTTTTGTTTTGTAAATTTTTAATGGAGCATGTGGACTCGTTTGCCAGTTTTGTCAGTTTTTCCAGCTAGCTTTAATATTGCCATCCTTCGTCCACATTCCCAGTATTACTCTTACTTTTGTCACGAATTTCTGTGGATACTAGCAGTTGTCTTGTCACGACGCAATAGGCAAAGTCGAACATCGTATCCCCACTTGTGGTACAGCAGGTGGCCATAGAAGCGATAGAGGTCAACATGCTCTTTTATATCTTTTATATGCTTGATAGGCATGGATCACCATCGTCATCTAGAAGGCTGAATAAAATGACTCTCCCTAATTTCTTTCTGGTAGTCTCGGATTTTCATGGCATTGTTTAGGCTAGAATGTTATAATCCAGGATTGTATCCAGTAACATCAAGGTTGGTCATATTTGCGATCAGAAGATGGATTCTAAAGTAGAAAATATCTTCTGTTGGAAAGTAGCGGTTAACAAATTCAGTTTTCTATGTAGGTTTTAATCCAGTTCCACCAAACATATATTTTTCTTTTTTTTTCGTTATACTTATAAAGCATCTTCATTAGTACTTTGTGATGATGGTGATAATAATAATTATGATTTTTAATCATTTTAAATGGTGTCCAGATACAATCAACTGTCATATCTTTACCCTGAGATTTTATGCGAATAAACGTGTATGGACTAATCGTATAGACACTAAAACGATTACTAGACAAATTACCTCATCACCACTTATCTTGTTCAAACCGGAAATTAAAGTTTATGGCGTTCTACGTGTCATATGCCACAGTTGCTCTGGTAGCGTCGCGTACTTTTAGTGTTGGGTTTAACCGTTTCCTAAGACGTCGTGTAATTCACATTGATTTCTTTTCCGGGGCTCTTCCTGTCGACTGTGACTATCACGCCAAGATGTTCATTTTTACAAACCCGTCTCTTGTCCGAAGATTTCGGTCAATGAGTTTCGAATGAGATATGTAGTAGCTTTTTTGGTTGTGCTTTGTACTAAAATGTTTTTATTTGTTGCATGTACAGTATACGGGGCCTGAAGCATTCTTATTAAAATCCACACACCAGTTGCTTACATACTACCGTTGTTCACTATTTTCTCATTTCACTTGGGTATGTCTAAACGTAACCGGATATAGCAGTTGAGGATTCGGTACCCAAGACTGGCTGATGTTTTACGGGTGAGGTCGGTTGGAGGCCATATTATAATAACAGCTCCTTACTATATCGATTCTTCACCTTCACGAGTTTTCTGGCTCGCCGTCGACGATACAGCTAAACTAACGACCTACTTTGAAATTCCTCCGTCAGTATCTCTTTCTCAAAGTTCATGTTTGGTCTTACTAATGGACATGGAAAAGAGTTTGGATGCACTATTTGGTTATAATTTATTTTTTACTAGCTTTCAGTAGTTTTTTCAGCCAAACCTTCGGGTCATTTTTATTCCAAACCAAAAGCATTGTAAAAGGTCCGAGGTGGATTACTCCTTTTCCTAGTTGGGCGTTGTGATGCCCCAGAGTACTCTCTATATACCCAGTTTTCATTTGATTGCATGGCATAGAGCGACGCTAGACCTGCCCGCCTAGCCTTCCCGCATAAGAAGGAACTTTTATACGTGGTGAAGAGCAATAGATTTCTCTGAGATCACTCGGTTTTCACAGAATTCGGCGCATCGAGAGGCACCTGAACCTTTGAATAAAAAAGACAACCTTTGCTACTGACTTGCAGTGGACAAAACCTTATTGATATCGCATTCCTTGTAACAGAATCTAGCGATCGTCAAAGGTTAAGAAAACTACAGTCTTGTGTTTCGTTACGGGTAGGACGGTTAATCATTTTATATGGTTGAGTATGTAGCTAAATATGACGTTTGGTAGTTGTGTGGAATTATTTTGCAATCAGTGAAGCTTAATTATCTCACATGATCCATTTCTGGATTTTGATCTCCCTAGAACTATGATGCTAGTTTATTTATTACCTTCTATTAGAATGCCAATAAACTTTTGATATAACTTTTTGAAATTTGTAAAATCTAAAATGCTGGTCCTTTTGTTTTGGAGGTGTCAAATTTTAAAGTTTGATTCGTACCTTTTTTTGAAGTTGTTTTTGGTTGTTTTTTCAGGTGGCTGTCGTCGTGAATGCACTCGTTCTTGCATTCACCTCGGATTTTATTCCACGAATGGTATACACGTACGTTTACAGTCCAGATGGAACCCTCAACGGCTATGTCAACAATAGTTTATCCATATTTTATATAAAAGATTACTTAAATACGTCAAAGCCAGACAATGCTACAGCTAATGTTCCCTACACTATGCCATTTTGCAGGTAAGATCAGTAATGTAATATTTCACAATGCGAATTGGGGAAAACACAGGTAACCTGAAGGTTTTTTACCTCTTTTGATGCAATGCTTAATCTTGGTGGCCCAACTAGTACATAAGTAATACCAAAAACGAGACCCACGTAGTAAATAATTAAATACATTGAAATAATACTATTTTTTATCGTACTGTTATTTTGTTTTGTTTTCCCTATTTTTGTTCATTTACATTTGCCTGTAACTTTCGCTTCGATCTTGCTAATTGCATTCTGTTCACTTTTAAGGACCATTCTTATTCTTCTCTAATACTCTTTTCGGATCTTTTCCTTCACCTTCCAGTCTTGAATTCCTTCACCTTCATTTATTCCAAGATATTTATAAATTTTTTCTTGGCCCGATTCCATTATGGTGGTGACTTGATTGAGAACGATGTTAGATGTTTTCGTTAGTTTTCCTTTGATGAAGGTTGCTTTCGTGCATTTGCCCAGTCCAAATTCCATCTTTATAACATCACTGAATGTTTTCACGATGTCTAGCAGTTTCTTGAGTTGCTCATCATTCTTAGCGTATTCCGTTGTCAATTCTTGTAAAAAAGATCGTTGATTTTTCTTTTGTTTGTGTCATAGCCATGCCATGTGTTGTTCAGCATCGTGCTCAATGGTGCTTTAGCAAAACAAAAAAGGAGAGGGGATTGTGAATTTCCACTATTGATGTTACTTCTCGATTTCTTGGTTCCGTTGTTGTGGTTGAGATGGAGCGTTGTTTTCCATTTCTTCATACTTGCGCTTAATAATCCATGAGTGTAGCACACTATCAATTGCTTTCTTACAATCAATCCAAGCTGATGATAAGTTTCTTTTACACCTCATGCAGTTTTCTAGCATCACCTTATTTAACAGTAATTGGTCTTTACATCCGTAATGACCTCTTTTACATCCTTTCTGTTCAGTTGGTAACAGCTCAACTCTTCAAACATCCATCCTTACTGAAAGAACGTTTATGTATACGTTCTTTCAGTAAGGATGGATGTTAAGATTTTGTACATTGTACGGTTGTTCTTCAGATTTTTGGTTTCTTCAGTTTTTGGAAGTAGATAAGTTAAACCTTAAGTCAGCCAATCGGGTGCTTTTTCTGGGTGTTCTAAGATGTCATTATAGGCTGTAGTTAATTCGTCATGCACCCTGGAAAGGTTCTTGAAATACAAATTGGCTATTCCTGGTGCTTTCCAGTTCCAAGATTCATAATTGCAAGTAAAGCTTGTTCTTTTGTGATGCCTATTCATTTCTGTTCTTCTTCATTGTCGAACATTTTTTCTTGATCCATAGGGCGTGGCCGTTATGGGTTTTGATGCCCTCCCAAATTTTACTCTAAAAATATTCAACATCCTCTATTTCTGGTGGTTCATTGACCTTGATTGACTTCTTTCTACGTTCACAGTAAAATCTCTTAGTGCCTTCTTTAAAAGTCTTGTTTTGCTTAAGTCGCTTTTTTGTCATTCTTTATCTTTAAGTATCACAGACCGTTCAGCCATATCTTCTTCTTTAAGTACTTCACACTTTCTCAAGATGTTGTCTTTCATCTCAGCTACCACTTGTTCATCATCAATAACATCTTTTTGATTGGAGTTATTATTTACGTCAACAACATTCTCAGCGTTATCGACTGTAGCTGGGACACCGGGGTCAGGTTCTTTTTTCCCTCTGTTTGGTTCCTCTTGCTCTATTTCAGGTATTTGTAGATTTTGCCTTACTTTTTCTTCAATCTCTTTACATTCATCATCAAAGAGTCTTCAATTTCTTTCTATATCTCTTCCAACAGCCGTTAGTTTATTAGCATATAAGTTGTTTCTCTCTGTAGGGTGCTTAGGTCTCCCGGTGGTGTGTATCTCTTCCGTTGTAGGTGTTTCTCCAGAATCTAGTTTAACTCTGTAATATGATTCCATGACTTCTTTATATTCTTCCCGTGACCATTTTTGTCCAGTCCTTTTGATGGATATTTTGTGTTTGCATTTAGAAGACCTCTTTGAGCGGTGGGCTCTTCGTGTAAATCTTCAAGTACATTTGATTGGGGAAGGTTTCGTCCAGTAGCTGACTTGATGACCTTGACGACCATCCTGGTTGCCCGATGAGGGACACGCACCTTGGTAAACTGCGCGACATGCGATGCAGGATTAAATTCTTTTGGGTATCTTTTCCATAACGATATTAAAATGTTTGGCTGAGTTTGCGTCTCCACCAGCCTAGTTCCACTCATCTGCCTGTACCAACAATGAAGACATTACCTTCTTATGTTGACAAAGCCGTTGGTTTCACTGTTTATCCCATCAGTTAGGACTCTTTCTGGGTACTGACAGCTGGATAGGCTGTGCCCGGGGATTTGTATTCAGAAGTACCTTCCCCTAGGCTTTACCAACCATAGGTTGCCCCTCAAGGCAGCGGAGGGATTTGATTCTCATTTACCTTCTCCTAGCCTTTTCCCTGCAAGGGTTACCCCGCAAAGCGACAGGGGGATTTAAAATCAGAGTATTTTGCCATCTTCTATCCACGTGGGTTGACCAGACCAGTTACCACATGGAAGTACCTTACAAGGCTGGAGGGCGACCATTTCTATCAGCAGGGACGTGTTCCTCGGCCAAAAGGGCCCTTGCGGAGGTAAAGTACTACTACTCTGCACCCTTAGGGTCGCAGTCATGTCATGCCCGGGACATCTTCATTATTATTATTATTATTATTATTATTATTATTATTATTATTATTATTATTGTATTGTATTGTTATTATTAACTTGGTTTCATTATTAACGATACGAAAGACCGCATGTTCAATACTGTACACTGGTTTCAGCTCGCAGATGACACTGCGGTAATTACAAATTGGGAAAGAGAGAACTAGCTTCTTGTAAGCTGCTTTATTCGATGGTGTCAGTGGCCCATCATGATCATAAGGGTTGATAAATGTGCCACAATCGGTATCCAAAACTTTACAACAAAAATCTCTCCAATGTCAACCCAAGCGTTTTGTTGATAATGAAACAGTAACCCTTGTAGCCATGGAGATGTCTTAAGTGTCTCGGACTTTACTAAGACTTTAAAATAAGCAANCCGTTAAACAGAAATGCATGATGTGTCAGCCCTTTTGGGACATGCACAACCGGTTAAGGTCAGGCAACTGACTGGCAAGTCTGCGGTTTGAGCGGGGATGTTTGATCCAGCCCATTCATAATTACCAGGCAAAACTAGTTCGTGTACCCCACCAATCAATTAAGATCAGAGGTCATACGTCTTACGACGCTACGCCACTTGCTGACAGCAATAGTCAGTGCCTGGTGTAATTATTATTATTAATTAATTAATTAATTATTATTATTATTATTATTTTATTGTATTGTTATTATTAACTTGGTTTCATTATTAACGATACGAAAGACCGCATGTTCAATACTGTACACTGGTTTCAGCTCGCAGATGACACTGCGGTAATTACAAATTGGGAAAGAGAGAACTAGCTTCTTGTAAGCTGCTTTATTCGATGGTGTCAATAGCCCATCATGATCATAAGGGTTGATAAATGTGCCACAATCGGTATCCAAAACTTTACAACAAAAATCTCTCCAATGTCAACCCAAGCGTTTTGTTGATAATGAAACAGTAACCCTTGTAGCCATGGAGATGTCTTAAGTGTCTCGGACTTTACTAAGACTTTAAAATAAGCAATCAATCTCACAAATCTAAGCTTCTGTCAGTTTTACAAGATCTTCAGTTTTACAAGTTGGTTCTTTACCTATCCACCCAAAACATAAACTGCGCCTCTATGATGAATTTGCCCTCTCAAAAGTTTCCTGGGACCGCACTGTTTTAAATGCTCCTAAGTCCTGTGTGGCAGTAAATCTCGACAATCTGGTCTCAAAATACACGCGCCAATGGCTTGACCTGCCTATAATTGCCTCTCGACATTATTCCTAGGTACCACAAAACTTCTACAGGGACAAACTGTCACCAGTAACGCTTTTACGTGAGTTTCCATTATTATTAATCACTATTATTCCGTATGCCCTAGGGATCATGTTATCCCGGTGTTCTTCTTGAGAGCATGCTACAGCCAATAGCTTTATGTCTCAAGAATCTTCCTCGGTATTCTTGCAGTGCCTAAAAGAGTGGCTTTCTTCAACTGTGCTGTGCTACTCCTTAGATTAATCGTCCTCACCCAGCTTTCTAAGTAGTTTGAAACCATTCCTAAAGCACCAAATTGCGATTATTTCAACATGTGAGCATTTCCTTATTTTCTTCAATTTTCTCTTAAGGCCGGAATAATTTTCAATTTCTCTTGTTCTTTCTCTACAACTCTCTTGTCGCCAAGAGATGCTATATCAATGATGAAACCCTTTCGAGAATCATTTTTAAAACCCAGGATATAGGACGGCGATGTTCAATACAGGAATCTGTCCATACTTCAAGTCCCAATAAATCCGCACGCTTGCATCCTCAATGGCGGTCTCTGGTTAGTTATTGTACCACTTTACTTCCAGGACAAGGTAATATCTCCTAGAAAGCCCACGGTGGATGATTTTTGCAATATTTTCATGTCTGTTCTTGTAATCTCGTTGTTCCAGTTTTTTGCATTCTGCTATTAGGTGACTAACTGATTCTTCCCTTTCGTCACGCGCTCTGCACATTTCATTTATGTCCTGTTTATCAATATGCTTCCTAATCCAATTTATGCTTTGTGCTTGTTCTTAAACAGCAAATATTATTCCTGTTGTTTGGTTTTTAAAAACCCCTTTCCTTGACCAGTTCCAGGCAACACCCGTTGTATTTTCTACTTCTCTGATCGATATTCCATTTAAGCTCTTTTCTCTCCATCTTTTGTGTCTCTTCTCTTTTCTTGACTTCTTGACTATACTCTTTGTTAACAGCCTGGAGAAGCAGCTCTTCTGATGTATTGACATATTTAACGAAACTCTTCACCTTAATCTACACAATATTCTACAACTAGGATGCTCCTCCCTCATTCTTTCCTCAAAATATAACGTCGCTCAGCATCAGTTTGTGGGTGTAACATTTTATTTATTGTGAGTACTTTTGTTGTCCTTCTGTCTATTTTCTTCAGTTCCTCTCTGGTCCAGCCTATGATATTTCCATCTCTCAGTTTTCAAAAACCAATTTTCTATTCTCTCTTGACGTATTCTTTCTTGATTTGGTCTTTCATCTGCTCATGTTTTATGGCATTTGCTTCAGGATAGTCATACCCTTTCTCCTGTCTACTTCACCAATGCATTGTTAATCCAGTGTCACTAACTCTCACTCACTCAATACCTTTCCTCTCTGCAGCATAATAAGTGCATCTGCCTCTTTCTTGTTTCTGACATGCAGCTTCAAATCATCCATAAAGAGCAGATGATTTATTTTACCACTGTTCTCACCAAGATCATATAACAAACAACAGTGGTGACAAACTGTTTCTCTCTCTTAATTTCAATTTTGCATAATTTTTCGTTTCCAGATGTTAACTCTGTATTACATTGTTTCATGCTCTTTTTGATAGCTGTTATGTTATTGGCAATGGTATATATATAACACATGAAGACCCATGAGTGAGGAATCATGTCGTAAGCTTCCCTGTGATCTAGCCGAACATACTCAATGAAGTCTTCCATCTCTTAAAATCTCTCATAACCAAATCGCCAGTTACCATTTGTTCCTTTGCCCCTCTGCTATTTCTTCTGCATTATTTTCGTTCGCTTAGTAACAACCGTTGTAATTCGAAATACCAGTAAATCTCATCTGAGAAAACTCCAGTAAAGAGTCTCTACAACAGTGGTAGGAACGTTTTGGGTCTGTAATTCCTGACTTCGCTTTTTCTTTGTGGGTCTTTCATAATCAATACTGCCCTGTCACGTGTAATTTAGACCGGTACTTCTCGTTGTTCCAAGCGTGTCATCAGTTGTGTAGCTAGTCGTTCATGTAAACCTCTGAAAATTTTACTCCAGTAGCCCTGCATACCATCTGATCCTGGTGCTTTCAAGGTTAGCCATCATAGCTGTGTGTTTCTTCAGAGCATCTACTGAAACTGTCACATTTTCCTCTTGTTTCTCTTACCCATTCTTGCGTCTGGGCAATATTTTGTACACTTATTACCACTGATCTCGCGAAATATCTCTTGTTGATTAACCTGATAAAGTATGTTTTGCCGAAACTGTTTGATTCTGTCATTGTATCTTGTCACCTTTGCAGCTTTGGAACAATTGGCTGCCCAATCTCGTCTTTGTATACATGGCTGCCTTCCTTTTTGATGTTATATTTTCTTTCCAATCTTTTAATTTCCCTTTCTCCTTCAAGTGTACCCTGGTCTCTTCTATATAATAGACCTAAGTCATTCCTAAGGCTGTTGATAGAGTTTTCGATTCTTCTTTTCCAGTAGGGTTCATGTTCCTTTTCATTTGCAGGTGGTCGCTTTACTCCTAACGTCTCTTGCCTCACCAGCGCCCCAACTTTGATTAGCTTATTCGTATCTATGATGTTACCCATACCAACGTGCTGCAATACATTATCAATAACCAAAGCTTTCTCCTTTACTTTTATTCTGTCAACTTTCCTTAAATTCACTGGTGTCTTTCTCCAACTTGTCAGCGTAAAAAACAATATTAGTCCTTTCTGTTCCTTAAGTGACTACCCGCTGCTCTCCTTGGATATGTTCTTCCTCCCATACTTCTAACGTTACTTCGAATGCTACATCCCCTGAACTGTTTCTGTTTCTGTCATCATTCGGGTTCGTTAGATCTCTTTTAATGACTTCAAGTTGTAACTTTGGCAGCCACCCTTTTCCCTGTTTGTTCTTTACCTGACCAAGAATCCTCTACTCGGTAGCTTCAAAAGATCCTTCAGTTCTCCATATATTGTACATTCCTTTTCTGTACCGGCACTGGTCTGGATCACCCATCTAATACCACTTCGTTGTAAACACATTATTTTGTGTTGTTCACTTTCTTCGAGCAGCAGCTTGATGGCGACAAGGCCCACGCTGCTCAAACGCGGGGTGCTTGCCTGGCGAGACACCTTTACCTTCGATGGTTCCAGTCCAATTTGCCCCATTAATTTTTTTCTCAGTCGATGACATTTTTTTATTATATAAAATATGAGTTGGATTTTTCACTTACTTCCAACTGGTATTTTATCGTGATACCATCACTAAGGGGATTGCCAACAAAGGCCAAAGAATTCTCCCCACCCATGAGAAAGACTAGTGCCGAACGCCAGTCCGGTGTTTTGGGAAGAGTTGACAGGTACTGCAACTTGCTTAAGGATGACCTGGAGGTACTTGTGGTAAAGGGTAACCACAATCTCCCACGTCGAAACTTCACAGTCGGATGTGGTTTAAAATCTTTCATGTCTAGGACTGATGATGATGATGATGATGATGATGATGATAATTATTATTATTATTATTATTATTATTATTATTTAATCAAAATAGCTACAATTACATAGCCAATAATAATGGACGATCAAATCTTGTTGGTCCTCATAGTTATTAACGTCTTCCATTCAAAGAAAAAAACCCAAGCCAGTCAGTATTTAATCTTCATGTTGCACGAGCCCTAGAAGTACTTTTCGAAACATGCTCGTTCTAAGTGTTCGTTAATTACGGTTTCCATACCATCCAACAACAAGGTGCTGGGCTGTTTCTTTTAATTCTCCGCATAGCCGACATATCTCATTTTCAATCATTGCCATTATTGATGCTGACTTTCTTGGTGTTTATCTCTGCTTTGACCAAAGGTGGCATTTCTGTTCGTAAGTTTTCTGGCTTCAGGTTCTTCCATTTTGGTTTCCATCTTAATTACAGTAATCTCACCCTTCCTTTACATTCTCTGCAAATTCTAATGACTTGTCAATTTCTGTCATGGCTTTTACTGCTTCGTCAATGACTGTGTTATTTTCTTTCACTGTTTCTTACTACCATGCTGCCTGAGCCTATTATTTATTTGATTTGAACATATAACATGCAACTCTTGTTCTTGTCTCTGCATACATAGCTCTGAAAGACATAAAGCCCCCTTCCACCTTGATCTCTTCTTAGATATAATCGTTCATCACTTTATTACCTTCCCAGTATGTTGTTCTTCCTCAATTCCCTTTTAACAGTGTAATCCAGCCATGCAGTCATGCAGTTCACCATTTGTCATTTTGGAAATTTTCATTGGATAGGCTGCCACTTTAATAACTTTGGAATGAAAGTAAAAGTCATATAAAGTCATCATTTAGTTCGGATTTCATTAGGAGTTTCAGCCTTTTTGACACTTCTCCCTTAACTTTTTCATACACCTGTTTTGTCTTAATCTCATCTGCCTGCTCCGCTCAAAGAACGTATACATTTCCTCCTGATCTAGGTCCAAACTCTTCATCCTTTCTTGTAGCACTTGCGATCCTTCAGCTTTTACCATTTTCCCACATTTGAGCACAATTTCTGTACACTTTGGAACACCGTAACAAGCATCTCTCTTTCCTGGTTCTCCCATTCGATATCCTTTACTTTGCTCAAGAACGTTAGCAGTAGGTATTTCTGTAATACAAATTCTAGCAGGTGAATGACTATCTCTTTGCAGGAACCGCACTTTATTTATCAATCTGTTTACATACTTGGCCCATTTTTCGGGGTTCATCTTTTGTTTTCCATTTATTCGTTAGTTCTCTCAAGGATGAAATGACTGCTGTCGGTATGCCAATCCACTCACACACTCGTATCATCCAATCATGTTGCAGTTTGTCATGGGCTTTCTGGTAGTTATAGAAGGCTACAGCTAAATTCTGGTGGTAGGCCTTTACTGCTTCTATGATACATCTGTCAATAATTAACTGGTCAACTGTACCTAGTACACTATACACCCCTCAAAACTGTCCGCCCTATATCCTATTCTCTAGTGCATCTTTTCCCATGTTCCAATTAATCTTTCCATAATCTTATGTAAGGTGTTCAAGCACGTTATTAGGCGTTATTTCTGCACATTGCTAAGGTCTTTTGTCTAAGGTATTAGGACGGTTCTTCCTCCTGGCCACAGTAATTGTATCATGTCGTTATCATTCGTCACCCTCGCAAATGCACAGGAATTGTTGGAAAAGGTTCCAAACAGCACAGGAAACATTGACGACATCAATGTTTCCTGTGCTGTTTGGAACCTTTTCCAACAATAATTTTTAATTCTTTCTATACCTATAGTTCTCCAGTTCTTCCTCTTTCTAATCTCTGAGACTACTTTTTTTCCATTATGGTAAACTCATTTACATTTTTTACCTTGGCTGGCAATGCCATTTTCACTTTCTCCATTCATGCCATTTCAGGTGTTTTTTTCTCTTTCCTACCCCAGGCCAGATTTCAACGAATTTTCAATCGGTGGCTGTTCTCTTTCAAAAAGAGTCTGTTATTCGGTTTCCTCTTTAAATCATCCTTTCCCGTTTTACTTTTTTGTGTGGCAGTTGATCTACCCATTTCTCATTGTATCATCTGATGATCAGTGTAGCTACTTTTTGCATTCATTCGTTTCGGAAAGTTATCTGGTACTTACAATGCGATGAATAAAGTTTCTTTTCTTGGATTAATGATTGTGTTTGTTATACGTAATTTTTGTTAACAAGATTTTGAAGTTCTAAAACGTAAGGAAAAGCTCTAACGCCAAAATTATGAAGGTAACCTTAGTAACTGTAGTGTTTTGTAAAACCGCAATGAAATTGTTAACATTGATGGCTTTAAGTGTATTTGTTCAAATATACAAAGAATTTTGTGAACTCGATTCTCATCACAGATCATGTGGAGCAGTTACATCTTTGAACAATGGAAACATAGATTGTAGAAAACGAGAACATTGAACAAGATAAAATAGTGAACTATTTTGTTGCTACACGTTGTAACCATGACGAATTCACAACTCCTAAAGGCTTTAAATTACCAAAATCACGTGAAGATTGACGAGTAGCTAATATGTATTTTCATTCCCAGTTATCAACGGTTAGTGTAAAAGACAGCTTGAACCCCTCTTTCGGTTTAATTAACTTCATTGTATATAAGTACTTTCATCCAACTATAGCCATGTAGCCACAGTTTCTTATAAGGAAATTGCTTTGGAGGAGCGATACAAAAATTTGGGTAAAAGGGACGTAGAGAAGAAATTTAAAACTTTGAAGTGGAAGAATTCGTCCTTTAATATGACCAAATTTGTAGCAGAAGAGATAAGATCGAAAATTTGAACTAATCCGATGAACATAACCGGTGCTACCGACAACGATGAGGAAATAAGCGATAACTTTTGGGGTTACTTTCAAGGTTGTCAGGTGAATTATCTACTTAAAACACAGATTCAAATGTTCAAATCTTTCAAAACTCAATTCCTTCTAGGATGGCCAAATTTAAAGAGCTGAAGATACCCTTTCATCAATCTCTGCTTTCTTACCACGAAATTGCACGAATTATCAGAGACATGAAATCCTCTGGTTTATCATGACCACTGGGTCAAATGGCAATAATTTTTTTTTCAGACGATGTCCATAGTCGATCATATATACCAGAAATTTGTGCTGACATTTTTACAACAAGTAGTGTTATACCAGGGCAATGGACTAAAAATACCACCATTTTGAGTCATAAGAAGCGACCCCAGTCTACATGAGAACGTCGGAGCAACTGGTAAGATTGAAACAGAGTCTTTATGTATTACAACAAACACATCGAGAGCCATTTATGCCTGGTATGAGTGGGAGATTTAAACATATAGCTGAAGTGAGTAATGCGATAGATCCTTCCAGAAAACAGCAAAAAAGCGTAAGATTTATCATAATAGACCTCAAAATTGCTATTGAAGAAGTGTCATTCATTAATTCACACTGTTCTACACTTTCATCACATACCAGATGAAATCTTTAGTATCATTTTAACGATGTTCATTTCACTTTCCTTGGTTTTTATTGGTTGGTGTATTTTCGAATGTATATTTGGCGCGCTTTTTTAAAATCTATTCTTTAACTGTAATTTGCCCCGATGCCTTTTTATTATTGATTCTTTATCAACTGTAACTTTTTTATTACAATCTCCGAAAAAAATCCGTCTTTACTCAAGAGTGATTATTGTTCTGGTTAATTTTTACGCAGTCGATTTCAAAAGTTAAAATGACTCCGTAATTCCTCTTGATTTTGAGATTGTCATGCTAGATATCTGTATTTCCTTAAAAATTTGATCCACCATTACACTTGTGTCAAACTCTTTCGTTTAAGAGAAACTCAACATGCCACTGTGTACATCGGCACAAGCTGAGTATACATTTCCCATAAGAGAAAGGTAAATAAAGTATAAAAATATTAAAGCCACGAAAAAGTGATGTAATTCGTCTCCCTTTTTGTAGACTAGCCTCTTTGATTAACAGGTACAAGTTTTAATAAGTCTGTCGCCGTTTATCTCAAAGAATCTTTTGTATCTATTGATTACAAAACCAGTGGTCGCCGAATGGTAAAATTAACAGCTTTCAATGCGTGAGGTTCCCGTTTCCTTTTGAAGATACGACTCTCGATTCGTTTTTTCGTTATGATACTACTGAGCTTGTACGTGCTTTAAATATATGGTTGGGGAAGGAAAAAAAAATAAATAGAAGACAGTTTTTTTAAAAAGTACAAAGAATCATGAAAGAAAAGTAACTCTGAAGTGACTTCCGTTTGTATTTTTAAAAGTATGAACAAGAGACCAGAAGTTTCAGGACCTTTTGATTCTTTTACGTCTTCCAGTCTGATAATTAATTAACGGGGTGTTTATATATATATATATATATATATATATATATATGAAATGAATGTGAAATTACATGTAGTGGTTCTTTTGCAGAAAAAAATCCGTTTGTGTTTGCTGTTGTAGGATTGGCTAATTACTTCTTCACTAATTATCTTTTTAACAGTTGCACTACACACACCTAATATTTTAAGTCTGTCAATCAGCGTCTCTTCTTTGTATTGTCTGATTGATCGACTTGATTCACTCCCTTTTTGGGGAGTCGCTAAGTAACCATTGGTANTATATATATATATATGAAATGAATGTGAAATTACATGTAGTGGTTCTTTTGCAGAAAAAAATCCGTTTGTGTTTGCTGTTGTAGGATTGGCTAATTACTTCTTCACTAATTATCTTTTTAACAGTTGCACTACACACACCTAATATTTTAAGTCTGTCAATCAGCGTCTCTTCTTTGTATTGTCTGATTGATCGACTTGATTCACTCCCTTTTTGGGGAGTCGCTAAGTAACCATTGGTAAATTCAGTTTTCTGTTGTTCGTTCTTGTCTTTGATAAGTGACCCCTTGACCCTCTATTTTGCAAGATTGCAAAATACCCTGATATCACGTTTACGGTTTCTAAGTTGCGTAGTTAAATTGGTTTTTAATAGTAGATTTCTGTTTTTGAATAGAAACAAAGGTACCCAAATGACCCCCCAATGAGAGAGAGAGAGAGAGAGAGAGAGAGAGAGAGAGAGAGAGAGAGAGAGAGAGCTAATATCTAGATTATTATGAGGATAATTATCATGTCTACTATTGTTGTTGTTATTCTATTCTCGCAGGTTGAAAAAATAATAAATTATACCTTTATTCAACACTAATATCTCATGGACATTAATGACAAGTGTCCTTAATTTTCAAGAACTTTCGATAGAATCCTTGAAGAATGTAAGATAAAAATATAACATTTTTTTAGTTCTCCTGTCCTGGTAAAGAGTCCAAGTTTTTTTTTATTGTTTAGGTGGTATATATATATGTGTGTATATATATATATACATATATATTTATAGTTAGTTAGTTAGTTATTTCGTCATTTTTATTCATACATACATAGGATAATTATTTTTATTATAATTCCCTAAGATCGAATTGGCCTCTCGGCACGGTCTCTTTAGTCGTCTACTTATCTTCTGCTCTCCTTTCAACAATTTTTATGCTGTAGCGCATTTTCTTCGGCGTAGCCTTTTCCCCTACTTGTTCTTCCTACGTCCGCTTAGTATACGCTGCAAATTCCTGCAACCTCGTCTTGTCTGATGACATACACAAAACGTTTTAGCCATGCCTCTCATCTTTCTCTGCCTCACACACAACTTTTGCTTCCTATTATAGTTGCAAGGCCCTTGCAACTATAATCTGTTCCTCTTAAGATGAAATTATGGTTTATTTGGCATTTTTTTTCTTTTATGTTTTCGAAACGATTTCTTACGTGTCATACTGCACCGGTACATGATAAATGTTTTGCTCATCCGTGGTCCAGAAACCAAGAATCAAGCCTTAGGCAGGCTAATATTCAATCAATATAGATTTTCATATTGCTTAAGTGAAGCTGTTGTGTAGTAAAATTATGATGACCTTGTTAATGTATTTGAAATAGGTATGTAGCACTGCTACTGCAGTAAACATTTTATCTGACACCCCATGTCAACACTGTCAGACCTCAGTATCCAATTTGACACAGTGGGACATTATTACATTTTCCCAAAACTTGACGCACTTAGGATATTGGGTCTCATTCAGACGGTGCCCTTCAGAGGGACTTTGTTTGGGCAATGAGGAATTTCTTGGCTGGATGCCCTTCCTGACGCCAATCAATGGCTTTTTCTTTTGTAAAGTACCAAATTCTTCTCACCCACACAGGGAATCGACCCCGAAACGCCTTGGTTACTGTGCAACTGAACTATTTATCATTAGACCACGGCTCCTCTAAGCTGTCGCCCCTTGTAATAAACCTTTGAATGTAGTTCCATACACCTAGTGGTTTTATGACATATGTTGTTTTCCTTAACAGATACCCCGGTCATCACGAAGATAATTACCCTTATGGATTCGACAAGCAGTATTGGGTGATATTGAGTGCAAGACTTGCATTTGTGTGCTTGTTCATTTTTTCCGTTGGCATTTTAAGAATTGGTATCGCTTGGGTTGTCCCTGATATTCCGAAAGAAATAGAGTTAAAAATAAGGCTTCAAAACTACTTGGTGGACAAGGTTCTTAAAGACCATCACAGTGTCATTGGAAAAGCTACTTTTGTACGTGACGAGGCACCTGATAGTGAAGAAACTGAAGAAAACTATCGACCTTTGTTATCCTAGATAATATTTTGAATTAAACTGTCTTCTTGTTTGGCTATGAAGTATTTTCTTACTTAAGTAGTTCTTGTATTTTGCTTAAAATTATAACAAGTGAAATCGTGAACTTTGATCAAAACCCTTGTCAATATTTCTCAATATAAGAAGGAATTTTCTTAATTCTGCATAAGTTTTTAAACAGCACTTTTTATTGACTCTGGAGCAATTGCATGAGCTTAAAACCCTTGATATTTATCGATCAGTGCAGAAAACAGATATTTCAGGGCTCTTACTTCCTTTACTGAAGTTAATATAGAGGTGTATGGTTAGATGTAGGCCGGAAATGTTTTCTCGGGTTTACAAATATTTTATTTTTCTAGTATGACTTTACAGGTCTTGGTGTCTATTTTACACCGTCGAAAACATTAGAAACGTTTGGTTGCCCTGACAAAATACTTTAACGTACCTAAAGTATCAAATCTTTCAAGTACAAACATATTTTATAGAATATACTGAAATATTTGCCTTTCGTACCGGGAAAAGGTCCAAGTTGGAATAGAATTCTACTTAGACAATTAACCATACAAAAAGTATTGAGATTTATACAGATTTGGTATGGCAAGGTATTAGTAAAGAGTACGAAACATGATACTCTTGTCTCCCGAATAGACGGGGGGGGGGGAAGATTTCCTAAATTGTAATAAGCGTGGGGTACTTTTTGACAATTTTTTTCAATTAATCCAGCCAATTATGTTCAACGAAATTTTGGGAAGGAAAATGGTAAAATATTGAAAAGAAGTATGACAATGTTTTTTAGAATTTGATGTCAATACTAACAATAAATGAATACTAACAAATCAAACAAATTGAACAAATGAGTGTAAACAACAACTTACTTAAAAAATGTAATTGACTCGTCGTCTTCCAACGGCAATAACTTGAGGCTCATATTTTACGAACAAAGTCTTCTGGTAGAACTTCAAACCTTAAGTCACTTAAGCGGTAGGCGTCACCTCTTGAGTTTTATTCGAAGAAATTCACCATTCAGGGATCCTTTTCAACAACTTGTGCATATATCGAATCTTTTACGTTGCTTATTTCCCAGCATTGGCCAATTTCTGGATCTTCGTTGCTAACATCAATATCCATATCCAAAGTTGTTTCATCCTCGTTTGGTTGAACGGCGGGTTCCGTTGGTTGAATGACGGCTTCAGCTACATTATCTGATTGCTCTTCTACTGCCCCATCCACGTTATCATTTGCTGACTCATTTTTTTCGATTCGCTTCTTGATACGATGTCGAGCTTTCCGAAATGTTGCCCGAAACTGTAACATGTACGGGATGAACAATTTGAATGTATCACTATTTTCCATAATTGGTTGGAGCTTGTCCAGAAATTCGGCATCTTTCTTAATTTCTGAATCACTGGAAAAACCTGTAAGACTGGTTTCATTCTTACTTGCTGATGAAGTTTCATTCGAACGAGCTTTGTATTCATTTGGCACGGCGTTTTCTGCTTCCCCTTATCATCATTGTCGCATGTCGTTCAAATTCTTATTATGGTATTTCTTCTTCTTTACAATCGAAAAGCTCTGTCCCTTCGTCATTTCCTTTTCGCCTGACCTTTTTTTGTGGTTACGCTTTCGGATGACTTCTTTCAAAGTTTTTACAGGGCGTTCCTTCATTAGTTTTTCTCTAAATTTTACCATATCATTACCAACCAGAGCGTACACCTTATCGGATACAAGATAATCTTCCGATCCACCCAAAGCGTTTGTTACAAATAATGTTTTAAACCCTTCACAGTATCCACATCGAGCATTTCCCATGCTTTCGAAAGCATACACATCATTTCATCACGTGAAGGAGACGGTGTTTTTCCTGGCTCTTCATTAAGTTTTTCGAGCATCAATTTTATCTCAAGATCACGGTAATGCTTTTTCAGAAAGTGGTGACAGCTTGTGTTATTAATTTGGATATCACCGGTGACGCCGCCACCAATGGCAACAAGAATATACCCCGTTTTAAGAAGGGCTTGCCTGACTTAAGGCATGAAATGAACAGAATAGACATCCAACACATATATATCATACTCTTTTCCTGTAAACATGTTGAACCTGTTAGGTAAATGTTTAATCGTATCCAATATTTGCTCAATGCGGTATGATCCTTTCGGTGGCCATTGGTAATTATTAACACCTTGTGAAGGATTGAGATGTGTTCTGGTACCTTTACCTTTTGAATATGAATTCTAGTTTAAGGACGATTTTTGGATTGCTACGCAGTTGGGTAAAACAAGTTGCCCTTTCTCTTAAAAGCATGTAGTTTTCTTTGACTATTGTTTCTTCTGATTTTAAGGAAAGCGTTTTCTTGCCTGCACTTTCATTCCTGTGTGGGGGCATTTAATCCCCATTGATTATAGATGGATCTATTCCGTAAGTGTCCAAAAGGTACTTTCTTACTGCCCAAACATTTTGGAAGTAATCTTTAATTCTGATGATACGTTCTTCCAGTTTGATTGCGTAGCGTTTATTTGGTTTCCGGAGACTAACATTGTACTCGTTCATCCAGTCTTGAATCCAGTGGTCATTGAACTTCAGTTGTTCTTCAGGAATTGCCTATTGTTGCTGTTTTAGCCAATCCGAATAAACCTGTTGACACTGTGTTGGGAACATTTTCTTTGGAAGACGTCCCTTAAGAGTTGCCCTAACATTGATAAACCATTCAAACATTGCCCCTCTAACTTCAGGGGCTTTGCTCTTCCAGCACCACTTTCATGAGACCTCTTTTTATTAGAGGATTCTTCTCAAAAGTCATTTGCTGAGCATTTTTCACTTTTCTATTACTAAGTAGTAGTGGGCTATATGAGCAAAAAAAATAGATTTCTGTGGCAACTTGTTTAAATGCACCATTTCATCCCAAGAAAATAGCAAAGAAATTGGATTTGGACCAAATTTCATGGTTGACCGGGACAAAATCTAAATTTGCTCTATGAGGTTACAAATACGGAGAATTATCTGTTGGTAAGTTTAAGCACACTTTGTTGCATGAATTTTGTCTGAAATTAAATGCAATTCTAAGGTGTTGTCTTACATCATTTTGTGTGGCGCCATGTTGTCTGGTACCTCAAATACAACAGTTTCAAGTGAGAAGAGTGAAGAGTGGTACTTGTAAACTATTCTGTAATTAATAGTTTGGATTTCCTGGTACTGGCAGGGAAAAGCTGGTGGAAAGATGAGTGCTCATGAAAATTTGGTATTTGTGCTTGGAGATTGTCCATGCATGCAGGATATACCTGGAAAGTGATTTTATAGCAGCTGCACTGAAAGCTCTTTCCAACTTTTGCTTCAGAGTAACAATGCCTTTTTTGAACTGTGTTGAGAGGGCAGATCAGAGTCACTTGGTGGAAATTCTTCCAAGCTTGCACAATGACCTGAAACAAGGGAAGCTCTGTTCTGATTCGCTTGCCCAATTTCATGTCCCCTGGACTCATGTAAATATGGACGCACAAATACCAAGCAGTGAGCTTGACTTTCATTTGATCAGATGTATTTGCATTGAAGCAGCTAAAGGACTAGAGTTGCAGTGTTCCAGAGAATATTGGGATGGAAACCCAGACCTGAGATCCACCGCTATCCACAAGCTTAGTCCGAAACAAAGATTGAACCTGCCCACAGAAAACATGGAAACTGAGCGAACTCTTGCCAAATTTTGAAAGATTGCAGCAGAATCAGCTCAGCATTCGAATAGATTCTTCAAAGCTAAACGTATTAGAGATGACATCATGTTGGAATCAAAAGGGGAAAAAAGTGGTCCAGTCAACAGAAAAAGCATGCAAACAATCTATTAACTGCTTGACAGTATGGAGGCCAGTTGGACAGAGTCTCAAAAAGCTCCCCACAAACTGAAAGTAGCTGAGTCCTTGGAAAAGAAAAGACAAGCCAGTGATTTGATTGATGTTCCAATAAGGCGTTCAAAGTTATATGGTGGCCCCGTAACATCGATAGAAGAACTTTCTGCAGTGATGAAACTGAATGATCAATCCTCTGGAAAAAAATTTCTGAGACAAGAGCTACAATACGAACGATTGACACACAAAAAGGATTATCTTGACCATCCTGAACTTTATCTAATAAACTCCATGACATATGAACAGATGTATTCAAATCTTGCGGTTCTATTAGCTGTTGATGAATTACATGAAGAAGATCCGACTGCCACCTTCAAAAGCGAAGAAGAAATATTGGATATGCTGGAAGATGGTAACGAAATTCATGGTGGAAAATCTCAATTCAACTTTCATGAGTTATTAGCTGTGGTATGGGATGATGATGTTGGTCGGAAATGGTACATTGGCCTGTTCATGGATAGCAATGAAGATGGAACACATCGCATAGATCACCTTGAGAGAGTTACAAAAGGCTGCAATGAAAAATGGAAGAGACCAGTCATTGACGATATGCAAGATGTCCGTTCAGAACAAATTTTGGCGTGTAAAATTTACGGTCAATGGGACCTTTCACGGCGAGCTCCCATGTTCACACTGGACAATAGCAATTACATATGCAAATTGTTTAACGAGTTGCACTCATGAGCATCAACTCATGGTTAGTTGACATGTTTTTCATTTGCTGTTGACAATGTATGTGATTTCTATTTTGCCCAAAAATTATTTAATTTTGGGAGATTTTAGGAGATTTTAAAAATACCTGGCTTTTTAAGGTATTTTGATTGGTTTTTATTGAGAAATTGATTTCACATATGTTGTTTTGTGAACCACTCTGGTGACAGGTTTAGAATACCCAACTCACATAAACCGAATAGGGTCCAAAAGATATCAATTACTTTGCCTTGCTTCCTTTTGCTGAATTTTCAGGATTTTCCAGCCCAGCTCACAATTTTGCCCGGCAAACNGAGATTTTAAAAATACCTGGCTTTTTAAGGTATTTTGATTGGTTTTTATTGAGAAATTGATTTCACATATGTTGTTTTGCGAACCACTCTGGTGACAGGTTTAGAATACCCAACTCACATAAACCGAATAGGGTCCAAAAGATATCAATTACTTTGCCTTGCTTTCTTTTGCTGAATTTTCAGGATTTTCCAGCACAGCTCACAATTTTGCCCGGCAAACCTCCAAATTGTAAAAAATTGTTTAAAATTGTGCTTTTTATTGATCAACATGTTTGAAACTATCAAAAGAACAAGTAGCCACATCCATCCAGAAACATTTTTAAAATTGCCCCCCGTATAGCCCACTCCTACTATTAGCAAACTTCAGTGCCTTCACTAAATCTGGGTCATCGTGTTTTACTTTTAAAAGGTCAATGTAAAACTCTCTTACAGCGGTAGCAACAAATCCTTGCTGTGGTCTCATTTGAACATGTTTCTTTTGTTGTTAGTCATACCTTGTCTTTCCTTCCAGTTCCTTTACCTCTTTATCACATTTTTCTTTATGCTTGCATACAAGTTCTCCCAGTTTTTTTCTCATCTAACAAATATTGTCCCTTTGTCCTTGAAAATCTCCTGTCTCTGGAAACAGCCGTTTTTTAATGTTCTTCATTGTAATGTTACACAATGTTTTCACGTGCTCTCAAAACATTCGAAATTCGAAAATTAAAGCCCTATTTACATTTCAGTAAAAGATAAAAGTATTCGAAATTAATTAGCGGGATGGTCTTAATAAGAGCAGGGGTTGGGTTTTTTTTCTTGGAATAATAAGCGAGGGGGAGGTCTATTCGAGAGAAGAGTACAGACGCAGAAGCGTCGAAAACAATTCGGCGCTTATAACATGAATGAAAACAGAGGACGCCCTCGCTAAAGCCATTGGTCATGAAATAGTCCTCCTCCAGGGGTCATATCTATGTCTGGACTGGCAGTGCACAAACCGAGCAAAGAAAATTTAGAGTAATAAATGGTCTTAAGATCAATGGGGACAAGTTGATACCCTCAGCTAATTGGATAGATTATGAGTTTGTGACGCCTTCCTCCTAAAATAAATTATTTGAATGAACCAAGTAGGGTCTACATTTTAAGCGTCTCTTAAGTACAAGTCAAAGGAAAGTGAGTATTTAATAAATCTCAAACAATATTTCCTGAATTTTTAATTATGTACAGGTTAATTCAATGAAAAAGATAATAAATAATGAAAACGAATTGTTTATCTAACCTTTCAAAATAATGAAAAGACATTTAAGTGTGGCGAAGCAACGGAAAAGGTTTTTATCTTCACCCAATAGCCTATCTTATTATGTTTTCAATAGCCAAATGGCCTATTGAAAAAAGAGTGAAAAACGTGTGGCATCCAGGGTTTCACAGTAACAAGGAATTTTGCAAATTTCAATGGTAGAGACACTAAGAAATGGCCTGTTGTAGGAAACGCCCAGTCCAAGACCATAAAACGACTCAAAGCAAACCTCATATACGCCTTTTGAATGATATTTGCACTGTGAAGAATAACCCGATCTGTATAATACATGCATCAAAGTGTAAGGTGGCTAATGTCATCTCTCATTGGTAAATGGTAATACATCATACTAAAATACATTGTAATGGAAAACAAAAGCACTAAACACAACAAAACACTCACCATACTAAAGTAATTTAACTTAGTTTAACACGTTTACTCCCAATGTTAATTCAGATTTATTCTTAGCCCATTGGTATTTTTGACTTTCTTACTCTGCATAACATGACACTGTTTGTATTCTGTTCCTTCTGCTAAACAATGGTACTGTACCCCGTTCCAAAACACTATTTCCTGAAAATCATATTCTTTATTTCGTCATTTTCATTCGATCCCTTCGACTCCGAGGTACTTATATGCAATGTTATTGAGTTGCCAGTTTCTTCTTCCCTAAATTTATTTACATCGCTTTCCGCATGGTGGTGTGATAAAGCCGGCTTTAAATGATCAGAAAGCGATGCAAAGTACATTATCCCGAAGGATTGTCTATCGTGGCATATCAAGGGGCCACTCGCGAGCTGAACCTCGTAGCTACGAGGAGCAACAAGTTGTGTCAAAAAACATTGTGGTGTCCACTCCTTCGTAGTATCATACTTTGCCGCCACACGGTCCTTTGGTCTAAAAGACGCGTGATGCTTTACTTTTGTTTTATGATTTGAGTGCTTTGTTCCTCGTTTTCTAAAAAAATTGTGACCTTGGTGACGCTTAAGTCAACTGTCAACGCGTGTCGTTGCTACATTATCGTATTAAAGACGACGAGTCCTTAACAGTTAGGCTGGAGCCCTGGGCAGTTAAGCTGGAGCCCTTAGCAGTTATGCTGGAGCTTTTCCGCAGTTTAAAGTATTATAAAGTACTCGGAAGTGTTAGCTATGCCCTCGCTTAAACGCCAACACCTTAAAATCAGTTACAAAACAATGTTGACTCCTGCTGTCGATCAAGCTTCTTTGTGATGCGCATGTAAATAAAAGCCGAAAGTCATTGTCAAAATTTACTTTCCCTGGTATCATGTTGCATGTATGAGCCTTTAGTGCCTCTAACCACTTCTATCGGAGTAGGGTTTTGTGAAATCTATAGTCACAAGAAATAGAAATCGGAAATGTTAAAGTAAGGTTATGCTTGTTTACACCCTGGAATATATCGGAACTGACTTTTTGCCAAATTTTATTTGCAGTAAAATGTGGAATGAGAGACTTGTCTTGGTAGGCTGTAAAAATTGGACATTATGCAATGCTAACGAAATTGACATGATCCCTCACACCAAAATATTTTTCGTGAATTCTGTTTAAAGTCCTTATGCAAAGTTCTTGAGGGATAAGGAAACAGTCACCTTTTAGAAGCACCCCAGTGATAAACAGTGTATCTGCTCGCGAGCCCCGGTAAGGTCGAACTAATAAGGAGTATTGATTACGACATCCTATACACCAGTTTTGAAATTAGACTGATATGCGTCCAAGTAAATCTTTGATTTTTTTAATTATTTTTCAAATGCCTCTTACTTGTCGGCACCTGATCCAGAATTCCATATACCAAGAGCTCCATGTTCATTTCAGCTGAAACACTAAGAGAAAATAGAAAGAAGTACACAGACGAATTTGTCTCTGTCGAGCGGATCCCAACACCTAATGTAAAGCGTTTTGATGTAATGGTTTACAAACTAAATATTACTGGAGAATAAACTCCCATTGTTTTTTAGTTTCATTTTGGTGGTATACTGTCTGCCCTAAAATTATATAAGACGTCCGTTATATTCAGGCATTCATGTGTATGCTTGCACTCTTGGTCTCTGTCTTTGTATGTGTGTGTGTGTGTGTGCGTATCTCTCTCTCTCTCTCTCTCTCTCTCTCTCTCTCTCTCTCTCTCTCCCTCTTCCTCATACTGTATCTCTCTAAAGCGCTGTTATGCACCGCCACTTTTGTCTCACTTATTCTAGCCTCAATAAGGCTGTTCTTTCAAATACAGTCTAAGTATGTTTTTTGTCTTGCCTTGTATCTCTTTACACCTATTTTCCCTCTGAAAGATGGGCTTTTTATTTGCCGGCTTTGTGAAACCTAGCCTCAAATTTCTAACTTTTCTTAACTGATCGTATTCGTCAGTGCTCTTGTTGTTCTAGCTCTTATCTGGGTCCTGTCACCCTATTTCTCACTTTGTATGTTCACGGGATTTTCAAAATCCCATGGACATCGTGAAATCGGTTTACTTATTTTCCCGGACTCGTATCCGAATTTGAAGAACGGGCAAGTAATGAACCTAAAAATCTTGGCCGCGTACCTTCTGGGGTTTGTTGGAGTTAAAGTATATCTCTGAGAGACCTTTTGGCCACTGCGATATTTTTCTTCTTTTTTCGGGATTACAATTTGCATCATTTTTCTTTGCATCTGCTACTGTGGAAATAACATCTGCTAATCTGATGTGTTGGCATTTTTCCCTCCAATTTTTATTCCCTCTATAGCTTTGACGATGTCTCACTTTTGCTTTCTTTCCTCACAATGTTTGAAATAAGTCTTACACCCCTGTAATTTATATTTAGGCTGTCCACAATTGCATGCAGCTTATCGTAGCTTGTTCTTTATAACCCTCGTACAACAACAAGAGGTTCAAGATCAAACGTCGTGTCCGTCTTTTCTTCTCCTTGTAAAAGTTCACAGTATATAGAAACACAGTAGGCCAGAAATGGCTTGATTTTGGTGGTATTTGCGTGTGACGTCACTGGGTAGATGGCTGAGTAAATTGCGTTGGTTTTTAATAGGAAAACTGCACGTTCTCACGGATTTCTCCATATTTCATGCTTATTTCGTAGACTTTCATGATTGTTTACCATTGTTACAGTGACGAACTAAGTTAACTGAGCTAATTGGATGCTTAAATGCTCAACATAAGCTTAACATAAGCTTTTTTTATGATATAGACTACCAGGTACACTTACCAAATGTCTTGCTATTCCTTGTGATCCTTTAACTTTCTCTTCGCTCTTCTACTTTGGCTGTCAGCTTTGACGGATTCATTTAAAGATTTTAATCTGATAAAAAATCTANTTTTCGGTATTACAGTTTGCATCATTTTTCTTTGCATCTGCTACTGTGGAAATAACATCTGCTAATCTGATGTGTTGGCATTTTTCCCTCCAATTTTTATTCCCTCTATAGCTTTGACGATGTCTCACTTTTGCTTTCTTTCCTCACAATGTTTGAAATAAGTCTTACACCCCTGTAATTTATATTTAGGCTGTCCACAATTGCATGCAGCTTATCGTAGCTTGTTCTTTATAACCCTCGTACAACAACAAGAGGTTCAAGATCAAACGTCATGTCCGTCTTTTCTTCTCCTTGTAAAAGTTGTGACATTCATCAACTGCCTACCACTTATCGTAACGCTTTTGATAAAAAACTGCACTGGTCCAATATAAATACCTGCCTTCTAGTCGACTTATAGATTTCTAAATATTGTACTTGTTAAAAACAAGAAGACAAACAACATGGCTGTACTCAAGAAAATGTTCTTCGTGAATAATTCTCTAAAGTTACCCGTTTTTTACTTTCAACAAACTGGAGATGCTGAATGCTTGGACAGTGGTGGGTGGCATAAATTTGACCACCTGTTGCTCCAAGCCACGCAATCTCGCCAGCTTAGTAATATTTGTTGTTGCAGGAACCCTTGTTATCATCACCACGTTTCAGTGGTGAGGCTTACGATATTTTCAAGCTAACTATACTCTCGAAAATTGGGCTTGGAACCTCGAGTCACACTACTCTTCGACAGAGTTTCTTATTAGTCTTGGAACCAAACTCCGATTGTGTTCTGTTTTTATTTTGCCTCAAAACTTAAGTGTTTAACATGCCCTCAGCGACTCGCGTCAATGATTGCATCCGACCACTTGCTGAAAATTATCACGTATATATTGACTTAAAGAACAAAGCAGGTCTTACTACGTCATGACGTCATTTTATAACAAGAGTTGTATCACTTGAAAGAATTGGTATCATATGACTAGTTGATGGACTAACAGAAAGGTGTTACCCTTCCAGACAAACAATGAACTTCAGACCTACATTTGTACACACAGTTGAACAAGGGGATCAAAAAGGAGTTACACCTTTCCTTTAGTATTGACAAGAGATTAGTGAAGTTGAATGACTATTGTCTGGTGATGTTCACACTGGGCTAAAATTAGGGTTAATTTGCAGCTGTTGCCTCACTCAGGGACCATTTAGACATGTCTATATCGTCACCCTTAATTAAACTCCGTCCGTTGAAACCGTTGTTCGAATGGGGAAGACCCAAACTGCTTTTGTGGTTGATTTCCGTGTGTCGGATATTCACGTCGTTTCGCTTTGTTAAACATGTGGTCCAGGCTGCTTCGATGGTTTGTCAGCTGTTGAATTGTTTAGTTGTTTTTTCAGAACACATCAGTCATACTTATGCACATCATGTAGTTTAATTTAATAAACAGCTCTTACAATTTACATTCTATACCGAATTATGTTTTTAGTTTTGGTTTACAACAAAGTAATAGAAACTGTTATGCAAATTTGTCGCAATGTTACTGGGTGTCGATGTAGCTATACTTGGGTACTTAAAACCATAAAGGAATCACACCTGTCAATACCTCGGCAATGCTGGGGTTTTTATCATTTTATCGGCTAAGAATCATGCAAGGCACGAAGGAACAAAGCCACGAAATGTATGCAACTGTAACGAAAAGACAAAGGAACTGTTAAGCGAAGAGAAGAGAGGTAGAAACTTAACACCTAAAAATAATAAGGTCATATGGCAAAGGAAAGGTTCTTTACAACGAGGTTCAGTAATTGCATGAAAAGAGAGACGCTGAGAGAAACGAGTGGCACGAGATAAAATAGTCGGAGCTAGTACCATCGAGGAAATCTAATCAGAACATATGCTATAGTAAAACTTATAGAGAATGCAAATACCAGTACATTTCGTTAATGAGACAACGGGATGTTTATTTATAGAGACGCAAAATTGGCTTCAGACGAAGTCTCGAGCGCAATACAAAACACAAACCTTTCTACAAAACATACCTCATTGATGAACATTCCTCAAAAGGAGATGCAACCTCCCCAAGTTTAACATCAGAATGCTCAATTGTAAATATTGCAGGGGTACTTCTCCCTTCGTCAGGCAGCATGACGATCGCCAGTGTATTTCGAAACGTAGCTCAGACAAAGCCTAGGACCCACGACATGATAAAGCTCTTTTATCAAGGGACCTTTATGTTGACGGCTATTCTTTTTCTTCTTCGCCGCACCTGTCGCATCCAAGCCAAATTAGTTATTTAACTTTTCTGCTTGTGCAGCTACAAACAATCCTTTACCATTTTCTTTTATCTTGAGCCAGATTGGTCAGAAAATGCAAATCATTAAGTGAATTAAATTTGGTTACACCGTGAGGGTTTGATAGGGTATTCAAAGTGGATGCTTTAGATATGTCATTATGTATCATCAAAGAAAGTGTTATTCTTTGTCGACCTGGAAATTTTGACTTGGAATATTCAGAGAAGTAATATGTCATAGATTTTCTTGCTGGGGTTTCGCTGCGGAGTCTCAAGATATGTCCGAACAGTTTCCATCTGTTTTTTAGAATCACTAATGAGATTGGTTGTTCATTCGTTTGTCGATATAAATCTTCATTCCTGAGAATATTTGGGTATTTCACATTTAGTACTTGTCTCATCTGTTTTCTATGAAAGCTATCTAGTCCTTCGATATCTCTTTTTGTTAAACCGCAGGTCCCTGAATTATATAGTAATACTGGTTTAACATAACAGTTGTGTAGCTTAAGTCTAACTGACTTTGAAATTTTGTGATGTCTTATCCACACTTTGTCAAGCTTTCGCATGGCGACGATGGCTTGCTGTTTTCTGTATATCACATCTTCAGTGTCTCCAAGTAATGAATCAAGCTTTTTGACTTGTCTCCAGGTTTTCTCTTCTTTGTTGCTTCTTTTCAGTGTTGTGTGTTCAGTTTTGGTGTCATTTACCATTAAGTTGTCTTCTGCAAGAGATTCTTTAGCCTTTGTTGTTATTTTCAAGGGTCGACTATTGCTAATGGAAATAAAATCTGCATCGTCGGCATAAATACATTCTTCTGGAATTTGTGGTTGATAGCTTGTTGCATATGCGTGTTCAGCTATTATAGGATCGTCATCAATTTCGTGTCTAAATTTTCTTAAAGATGCCTCAAAATATATAGTAAACAAACAACCGTTCGAACATCTCCCTGGTGTGAAACAATGTTTGTATGAAAAGGATCTGTTTTTATGCCTGAGTTACTTTTAATTTCAATTGTTGTATTACTCAGTAGGTATCTGATTATTTGCACTCCATCTTTATCTAAGAATGTTTTCAAAATTTCCATTAGTTCACTACGTTTTATGGTGTCAAAAGCACTACTCATACCGATGCCTGTGATAAATATTTCCTCTCTATATTTCTGAACTCTAGCAGTTAGAATCCGGTGTCCCCAAACTATGTCAGATGTGCATCTGTTTGGTCTATATGCAGCTTGTGATTGTGATAGGTATTGTTCAACTTTTGGTTGGATTCTTTTGAAAACTATATTTGACATAACTTTTCGTATCATAGGGAGTAAAATAACAGCTCTGAGGTTTTTAATAGGGCCTTTTTCTTTCCCTGGTTTCTGTAATGCAGCTAACATTCCTTTGTTGGTAATAACTAGTTCATGTTTCTCAAGTATGTTATTTATCACGGACGTTATCAGTTCTATTAGTTCGAATGGTCCATACTTAAGCAGTTCTGGGGAAATATTGTCGTAACCCGATGCCCTGTTATTATTGAGTTTACTGATTGCTTTCTGTGTCTCAGGATGATTGAGGGCTTTAGGTATTTCCTCTTCAAACATGGACAGTTCTTCTATTTCTGGCTTGTAGAAATGGGTTTTGAAATGGGTTCTAATTGCATTACATACCTCTTGTGGGTTTGAGATTGTTTTGCTACCAGAGTCATGTACAGTTGGAGTTTCGTAGGGTTTCCTATTCATCTGTTTAAGTGCCTTGAACATTTTAATATTATCTTTGAATTCTTCAATAGTGTCTGCCATTTTGTCTAGTTCTTCTGATTTAAGCTCATTTAGTCTATTTTCTATTTGGTGTAGAATTTGGTTTATCCTTGTTTTTAGGATTTGTATTTTGGAAACATCATTTGTACTTGATATTTGTAATTAAATTTGTTTTTGTTCGTTATAGAGTTCTTCAATCCGGATAAAACGTTTTCCGTTGCTTGGGTGATTTTTTAAAGCCCAAGGTTTCTTCAGCCATGCTTTTGACTTTCTCAGCAATCTTATCCCAGGTAGCCGACTCGATTTCTTTTAGTTGTTGGGATACTTTTGTGCGATATTCTTCTTGTGTTTCTGTTGATGTAGCTAAATCTGTTGTGTTACATGGCTTGCTGCATGTTTTTGTCCTTGGTTTGTGCATTTTATAAGGTTCTGTCTTCATCTTGCATACTACAAGTCTATGGTCACTGTGTGTAAGTGTCCCTGTATAGCTTCTAAAATCAACAAGTATGTTTTAGATTTACAAGAGTAAGATTTACATAAAATATAGTCAATCTGATTATAAATATTGATGATTTTATTTTTTCTTGGATTTGTTCTTTCACATTCCCAGGTTGTAATATGACTAGCTTTATGTTTGAAAGCTGAGTTAGTGATAAATAAGTCGTTCGCCAAGCAGAAATTTACGAGAATTTGACCACTATTATTTCTTGTTCCACGTGAATAACGTACCGTACAAATATCGTCTTCATTTATCCTTTTTCCAATTCGTGCATTCCAGTCGCCTGCTAAAATTATCATGAATGATTGTTTTAGCTCATCTAATAAACTGTTAAGCTGTTGATACATAAGATCAACTTCGTTGGCTTTTTCATCATAATCAGTAGGTGTATACACATTAATGATTGATATCAACTTTCACTTTTGAGTAGGTTTTGGTTATGCTACTTCTCCATTTAATTGTGAGCTTAGCTTCTCCTTCATGTTTGCTCCTAAAGTCAGTTTTGGCAATAACAGTTCGTAATGGTTCTTGTATCCTTCGTCTTTGCCTTGTTGTTTGCCGTTTGGAAAGTCAACTTTCAGCCGTAAAACACTCCTCAGTACTTTTTGATGCTATCTTTCAATTTGTTAGAAAAAAGAAAACAATGTCCGTAATGTTGAGATTTAGGTTCTATAAGAATGAGTTTGTTCTCTCCAATATCACTGACTGTATTCGACTTCACTTTCGCTTCTTGTATGCAAATTATATCGAGTTTGTATTTGTTTAAGTCTTGGGATAGTTGTTCTTGTTTATGTAGTTTTGATAAACCTCTCACGTTGAATGTACCAATGTTTAAATTAAATTTAATTTCATTTGTGGTTCGAAATGTAGAAAAGGTAGAAAATATCTTTGTTGAAGTGTTTGTAGCAGTAGATAGAATAAGCAATGATGTTGTTGATGACTGAAACTGGAGCAGAATCACCTTACTCCCGACATCTTGCTTTTACTTATCTTACGGCTATTTACCATCACTTCGACTAGCCTCTAGAACTCATCTTCATTATCTTGCTATCCACCCTCGAGAGAATCTTCCACCTTTTAGTATACAAATATGAATTTGAAAATAAGCCTGTTACGTGCTTCAGGTTGTCTCTTCGTAGACCTATTTGTTACTTATTTTTTTTGCACCAGTCTTTCTCTTTTGATTTTTGCGCAATATAATATGCTACTTCGGTCTCATCGAACAGATCACACCGCCCTGAAAGTATACTAAAAAATGTAGACCAGATGATTATTAATCTTAATAGATGTAAAATTATAAATTAATAATATAATAACAACGAGGAGATGTGGCTTAGTTTGGTTAGTGCAACTGCACCGTAACCAAGAATTCCGGGTTCGATCCCCCGAGCGGGCGACTTTGGAAATTCACAAAAGAAAAAGCCATCGGTTGGCGTCAGGAAGGGCATACGGCCAAGAAATTCCTCACTGCTAAATCCAAGTCCCTGTGAAGGGCACCGTCTGAGCCCCAGTTGCTGGGGAAAAATGACGTTGAAACCAAAAAAAAAGAAGATGTATGATAACAATACATCTGTGATTTGTCAACAACTATGAGATGGCTTGATTTGGTTTACTTGTTTTTGTAAAGTTATGTTAACACTGAAGTAAAGGTTGTTTCGCAATTGTATGGATATCAAAACGTGCTTCTCGTGTTTTATTTGAAGGAAATAAGAGAATTAAGTGAGAAAAATAATACCACAACCCTCGATTATGGCTATTGATCTGATTACTTTCTTTGTCTTTACAACCAAAGGTGAAACTGAAAGACACGATTATATTTACAAATCTAGTCAGGGTCTCACAAGCAAAAGTTTCTTGTGACACCTCAGTGAGTTTTTTGGCTTGGTATGTTTCTAGAACAAATTAAATGTTTCACCCCCAACTTACATTTCGTAATAACCTCTTCTTACCTCTTTTACTTAAATTTTTGAGGTCATTTCTTTCATCATTTTCTAAAATGAGGGATTAAATTGTTTTCCGTGTGATGTAAAAGTGCACGTGGTATTTTCACGCATTAAACCAACAAGGTCTGGTTGTTCATGTTGCTCGTGTTGTTAAGAGCCTTGTACAACCTAATAAAATGCCTTGTCTGTTCTCAAGAAAATATATTGCAATACGTGTGAGGAATGAAACCAAATGGTAAAGATTACATAATCCACCTTATCATCTGAAATACGTAAAGCTTTCAGTATTATAATACATATTTCAGTATTATATGTTATATAATTACCATTGTAAGTTCTTTACCTTAACAATACCCTGTGACTATATTTTAAGTCCTTTGAGTTCAAGAGGGTATCAGTAAACTAACTACGAAATAATCTTTAAGAAAAACCTAAAAATGTTGTTGTTGTTGTTTTTTGTCTACCATACTCCAAGTCCAAGTGGGTTATTGGGTCGATGCCAAACTGACTATTAGCTACTCAGGTAATGCCTGTTTTCCTACTGGATTGGATGTGATCTGATATTGCTGAACACTGTTGTCAAAGAACGAAACTTGTGGAGATAGATATTACACGTTAATACGCAATCTGTTGAAAGCGGAGAAAGCGAACAATGATGAATGCCGCTACACAAACTAACTGCGAAGTTTTCTTCCGTGGAAGAAACCTTTGAGAAAGAATGACGTGTGATATGTGATTCTCACTGTTTTGGGTGCCCCCTGTCTATTTATTATATTTTTCCCCTCGGGAGTCTTTAAATGATGAAAGTGAAAAGTGTCCTCTTCGAGTCCCAGGGGTGCTATTAATAAAAAATCTGGTTTCTTTATCATCCAGAGAACAAAAAATATTTTAAAATGTATTTGTAACCCTTGAAGTTTTTAATTAGCTGAAATACATACTACAAAGAAATTCAAGGAGGCAAAAATGGAAATCCAGCAAGTTCAAAAAATCTAAAGAACAAAATAAGATTCGAAAACCTGAGGCTTAATAAATTACTTACATTGTGTTTAATACCAACTCGGCCTGGTGGGATATGTTGTCCTGGCGTTCTCTCCCCCGAATAAAGGAAGAGAAGGGTTAGTTTTAGGACAAGCACCCCTACCCAGGAAAAAATTCAGGCAAAGAAATCTGAAGTTAGCATTAGCAGGCACTGTTACTCGGGTGGTGAAATCTTCCACCGGTAATGATATAAAATGAATGAGATTGACTTGGGCTTTTATGATCACAAGCGTGACTAGGATAACACATAGACAGAGGGAGAGAGAGACAAACTGGAGAAATCGGTGGGAGAGTAAAAGAAGTAAACTTAACATCTGAATCCACAAAGGTGTTATTCCCACTTTCTAAAATTGTTTATCATTGTAACACTCAATTGGTAGTTCTGTGTAGTTTCTGACTCAGATAGGTTGTTTATTGGGGTTATTGCAATGTGATGGGCAGAGCCAAGACGAAATACCACTGAACTTACTTTGAAGTAGATAATATACTAACTGTATTGAACTATTTACTAAGCATCAGACGACAAGATCACTGTAACCTAAAATTCCAAAGTTGCAACAAGATGGTTAACGTCTTGCACAAGTACCACAGCTAAACTTTTATTGATTATAGGGCTAAGGAAAACGAAAGGTAGAAAATGTACTGCTTGTACACATCGTGCAGTACGCTTTTTCTATAATGCATCCAAAAAGACCTTTACTGTCATATTACTGTTAAGATAATGATATTACATGGAATCTAAGCTAATGGGTCAGAACCCCATTCCTACGCCTGCTAGAAACGTATGAGAATAATCAAGTCATTAAGGTGTTGGTCTTGAAAGTCAGTACTAAATGGTATTGAATATTTGAACTACAACTGTGTATATGTGACTCTTAAACAACCTGATTTATGTTAAGGAATTAAACTAGCTTAGGAAAAGTGTCTTTTAAAACAAGCCTGGATGGATTTAAATTCAAAGAAGTCCACATGCAGGATTACTCTAAATAAATGGTACTGTGTTGTCTTTCTAGATAGGGGAGCTCTTCAATATCAAAGATCCAGCAGGATGATCCGCACACTGTCAAATCATATACACAATTTTTATATGGGTGTTTTTACAAACTATAATATATATTCTCGAAAACTTTGAAGAGAAGTTTTAACGTCAGCGAGATCGTATCACAAATTCTTCAAGTTAGAATATGAGGTTTAATAGTCATCTGTGATGAACTAAATGCAAAAAGCTTGTCAACAAAACAAATAAGAAATAAAAATGCTGGTTTTTATGTATTTGAAGGCTGTCTTTTGCTATAACCTTCACAATTGTTTGGTAAATCACTCAAACGAAAAAAATTTTTTAAATTAGCCAACAGGATTTTACACTTGGACTAAAAGGAGAAGGTTTTGAAGAATTATCACGTCAGTGTATTCTTATCTTCCAAAATGCTTGCTGAAAACACAATTTAACATACACTTTCTGACACAATGTTCTGTTTAATAAGATTTAGTACTTGAATATCAAAGGTCACTATCTAATAGAAGACTGTGTCGTAAGACAACTCCGAATCATTATTATTACAAGGGATCACATATATGTGTTTTACAATTTTATAACACAGGATTAACAGTCTTTTAAAAGGATCTTTTCTGAATGGACCAAAAAATATTTTTAAACTATCTTGTATAAGGAAATGACTAAATCTAGGCAACGGTCCGTAGGTTGATGCAAGATAACGTTAGACAGTAAGTAACAACAACAACAAAGTCACTGGACCTTTTCATAAAGCTGAACCAATCAATGTCTTTCAGTGTACGTTACACACCGCAATAGAAGTGTCAATATGCAAAGTAAGTTTTTTATTTCTGTGTTAATTTGCAATGCAGCATAAAATAATCGAATAGAAAACAACAATGAAATACTGTTTCATTTGCTTCCAGGCATTTTATGTTGTTGTCGTTTTAGGATAGGGCTCCCGGATGTAATTTTCAACAAATCAAAATATAACAAAACAACACGTGACCCTTAAATGGGCTACTTGATTAACGGGTATCCATTTTTCATTTCACTTAAGGACCTGATTAAAAACAAATGGAAAGAAAGAAGACGGCAATCATATTGCTGTCATCTAAAGAAACACACACGTGTGTTTACACATGTTTATATAGCATAACAGCGAGCCGTCAAAAAGCGACTAGATTTGTAACCATTATGAGCATTGTTCAATTTCATACCATTTGAGATCATCAATTGGGTTGTTCTTGCCCTAAAGCCAACCGTGGGATTCTGCTATTTGCACATTTTACTAGTCAGGACAACCGCTTATCAGTTGGATATGTATCTGTGTATTACATATCATATAGATACATGATATATAAATTTATCTGTATATGTGTGTGTGTGTATGTGTGAATATGAAAATAATTGTGATCAAGATGTTGGTCTTTGTCCGTCATTCATGAAAACTTAGGGCCAGGTACATTCTAGATTTTGTAATGTCTAAGTTTATCAAGTATCAACTTCAAAAATAACCTCAATGATTTGATTTCCAAACAGTAAACATGTCCAATAACATTTTCTTGTGTTAATTTTTAACTAATGATACCAATAGCTTTCATAGCACCTACTATAATATATCACACAGATTACTTTACTCTCATCGAAAGACCATGAAATTGTCTCCTTTTCAGAGTGAAAAATTCATGAGGTTGAGTCATGCTTGTTCCATCAGAGATAGGGATAGGGAAATCCACGAAATTCTTTTTTCTGCGACGCATGTGCTGGACATGTAACCAGTAAATGTTGCACCCCCTTAGTGTTAGATGGGGAAAATCCTGTTAGTGTTGGAGGATCGCCTCGAATAAAAAATGTGAACCAATAGACAGGCCAAACTGGAGGCCTCAAGCTGGAAGCCCCACTACCACATGGCCTCTTCTGGACCAATCACTAATAGCAGGCTCTCAAAATTACGGGAACGGAGACAAAACAAACGCAGTTTACTTCGAGTGGGAAAAAGGTACCTCAAAAGAGGCTCATGGCAAGTGCTAGCAACTGCCACGTGGAAGCCATTTGAATTATCAACTAACAGTAATTTCAATAAAAAAAGGTAGCTACATGGAAAGTATGTACCATGTACCATACCGGTAAAAGACTACAAGCAGTAAAAGAGATAAGAAAATTTTACTTCAGATACCCCAGCATTACAAGTAACAACATGGGCAAGTAACGGTGAAAGCAAACTATCCAATAGAGGGACATACTTAGGGCATTCAGAAAAAAGTAGGGTGCATAAAATAGGAGTAGCACTCATAATATCAAAATAAGCCAAGGAAATCTTTCTTGAATGAAAACAAATTCCAAAAATATATTGTAGGGTTCGCCCAATGTCAAAAGGAAGACCAATCATCATCATAAGCTGCTCCTTACCAGCAAAATAACCTGAAAAAGAAGCAAAAACTAGTTTTTATAAAGACCCTGTAAATATAATGAATACAGCTTTTTAACAAGATATTCAAAATAATTATAGGAAATATAAAACATGTCGAAATGAACGAGAAATGCTACCTTTTTTGTATTTTTAATGCTTTATTGGTCTTGTAAAAGAAGGGATTTTATTTCCACAGAAAAAAGTCACAAAGCAACACGGAAATTGCCAGCGCAGAATGCTCAAACCTAAGTAGATCTGATTACAATTTCAAGGAAATGGAAAGTGTCCATGCTCAACGCCAGGGTAGAGAGATCAGGAGATACAGGAACAGATCTTCCATTCGGCACATTTAGAATAACACTAGATAAAAATACGACAGTAAAACATGCCAAGTGAAATTCAAGATTCGATGTCCAAAGTCTTTGAATAGGAAGGAGTGAAAAAAAGTTTTTCATAAAACTTCAGTAGATCCAAAATGTAATAAACCAAAGAGTTAAGGGTGTGAGGAACAGATGAAACAATGATAAGAATTTCTTTGATTACAAAGCAAAAGGAATACCTGGAAAACAGAATACACAGGTTAAACAATTAATATTAGATAATATAGAGAAATTGACAGAGCAAATAAGACACATCAAGACCAATACGGCTGCAACTCAAGAAGAAGACAAGGAACATACTCACCAAGTACAGATACGTTGGGTAAAGTTCAATTTCCATTTGCTCTGAATATGTTGCAAACGATGCAGTGTTTTCAAAAGGAGCATTAAAAAGGTTGTCAGTTAAGATTGTGCTTTGAGAGTTCATCATCATCATCATCACATACGCCTTCCGTCGTTTGTCGACTCAGCGCTAAAATCCAATATTTATTGGATTTTTATTTAGACATTCCTCCGAAGAGTTTTGGCGCGTCACCAACCAAATCCACTCATACTTACCTGACAAGGAATGAAATTGTTCCTTCGGCCCTCTTGTGATTACCTTCTTTTGAGAGTTCGAAGCTTCAAATGATTGGGCTTACCATTCGTAAAAAGGTTCATGTGTCTTGAATTAATAATTTGAGCAAGACAGTATATGTACTGATAAAAACGACAAAAGGATGCGTCGAAGGATTGCTAAATATTTCTGAAGGCTATTTTCAAAAGACACCAAAAACATGAGCAAATCATGGTTTTTTAAGGTAGTTGCAGACAGGGACGAAGGGCAGGATGATAGAAATAGCTGGATGGTAAAAACATCAAACGAATAACTAAATATGTCACTTTTTGACCCAGGGAATGGCTAAATTATAAGCTACATAATTGTCTTTTCCCATAGCAACATCCTGTATTGCATTCATAAAATAAAGAATTCAGACACTTGCATCTACACTGTTCTGAAAATGATTTTGAAGATGAGAACTTGAACTTATAGAGAAGTGAAAAATATGTGTAAACCAAACTTGCTTCGGTCCTTGTGTCTTTTATGAGCACAGGGCATATCATCCATAGAAGCGCCTCTGTGTTCTAAGCCAGATCATTTTGTAACTATTTTTCCCCAGGTTCCTCCATGCGTATGTCTTATTTAAACGAAGTATAAAGGATGACCATCCAGGAAAACGACGACTTTTCTTGCAATGTGGCCATCTATTTCCAATAACAAGAAGAGAAGGAAAAACTGTACAGTAAAAAGTAATATTGAAAAAAACCTAATGTACTGTTATTCTCAAGTTCATGTTGTTCTTGATTAATTATCAATTTTTAAAATATTGCCCCCTTTTATCCTTTCTGCCGTTTGACATAAAATTCACCTGAAATATATTTTCTTGGCTAGTTTATATCTGAATTAAAATTAATTTTATTCTGGTTAAAAGCTTTTGGCTAGCACTTGACTGGACCAAGACATAAGAATATAAAAACGCAAGTCAAGTGGGGTTTCTTTCAATTCAAAAAACAAAGAGAATCATATTTCTGTCTACCCCCTTCAAAGAAGAGGTCTTTCTTAACATTCTTATGAAAAATGTTGATTTTTCAGGGTGAGACTCGTTTTGGTAGTCATGTTTCCTACTGTTTTAGCTATTGTTCTGCAGGTTTCAACTCAGTCTCAAAATCCTTTAAAAATTCTACAAGTCTAAATTTCTGAAAAATTACAGTGAAACTAATAACAACAAATTTTGACGTTACTTCTGAGTTAATATGCTTTAATTATCATTTTATTACCCTGTCTCTACCTGTATGAAAAACTACTTATTTTTAATTTAATACATTCAAGAGGTACAAAAGGTATTGGTAATATGTAAAGTAAGTCAAAATCAAGTATTCAGTCCTCACTCTTCCGTTTTCTCCCTCGAAGGGTATTCCACTCTTTCGAAAAGGAGGGTCAGATTTTGTCAGAGGAAACTGATTTTTCTGGACACAAAAGGTATCTTGACAAAAGTGTACGGTATCTTCGAATATGAAATGCCCTCCAGCCATTTTAACTATCAACTATAGTTTGATACTAACAATGTTCACATATTTTGTTTAAGTTCGATTCAGTATCGATTTCTACTAGCAACAATCTGATCTTTGTCTATCTGGTCTTAAAGGGATTGGTGCAAAAATACTTAGAATCAACATGTCGAAGTCATCAGCTTCTCGATCGGAACTTATTTGCACCACCCTTATTAATGTCTTTTCAGAGGATTTCTGCGTAGGCGTGCTCTGTCCTTAATTATTTTTTAGAAAATTTCTCTTCTTTGCTAAATGTGAAATATCAAAGCAACCTATCAATGTTTAATGAGCACGGCAAAAATTAGCAATTAAGTTCAGCTGCAAGTGCCATTGGTTCATTTCTTGGGGGGTTGGGGGATGGGGGGATTAAGGAACTTTCTCGAAAACTTTTTCCCTTCAGCCTTCAAAAAGCTAACTTCCATTGCGCCCTTGCTACCATCACGATTCAGGGTGAATTGAGCCAATGGGCGCATATACAAAAGGGTATCGAGAAGACCGTATTTTTATTAATCAAATATGTTCAACTTGTATAGCGAAGAAGCTTTCAATAAAGTCAAAACATGTAATGGAGTCCATCTCGAGGGAACAAACTGTAACAACTTAGAATATGCAGATGATAAAGCGTTGATTAAATGCAGTGAGGTGAAGCTACAGTAGCTGCTAGAAATTGTAATAAGGAAAAGCGAGACCCATTGGTTTGAAGATAAATTGTCAAAGCCATATGTTATGATTACAAGTAAGAAGGGATAGATTCCAGTATTTGTTATGACGATGAATCGAGAAAGTGGAGTTTTTCAAGTAATTAGCCAGTTAATCATTGGATATGATCTGATGTAGATATTAAATGTAGAATTGGTCAGCTGAAGCAACCGTTTATAGCTATGAGGAATTTGTGGCATGCAAGAAAGGCCAGATTGGAAGTTTGTCTTTGTTAATGTGGTCATCTGGTAGGTGATTTTGTATGAATGTGATCATGAACCATCACCAAGAATGTAAAAATGCTTGAAACAATGGAAATATGGCTTCGAAAAAGAATTTAGATGCTGGTATCATGAATAGAAAAGATGGCTATTTTTTCTCACCACAGGAATGAAAAAACTGCTATTGAATGCACTCAAGAGAAGGCAATTGAATTCTGTCAAACATGTAAAGAGAAGAAATGGAGAAATGCTACTGAAGTGGGGAAAGCAATAGGAAGGCAAACTTTAAATGTGTTAGGATGAATAATAAAAATTAAAGCCCAAAAGTAGCCCATGATTTGATTCATTAAATTCTTTTTTGAAAATGTCTATGACCTTGTCAGATGTTTCAATGTTCTCAAGGAATTGATCATAAGTACCGATCAGACTCCCTTGTGTTACATTCTTTTCAGTTTCTATACTGTGAATGAAAATGGTAAACATAGTGTATCGATTTCTAGCACCAATGAGTCCAATAGATGAATAGAAGTCTTTGTCAGTTGCAAATTTTCATTGAAATTCACTCAAAACATAATTCGATATTTTAAGGTGACCTGCCCGGTAAAAATAAATCCTTGTTTTTATAACTTGTGAAAACCGGATACAACATTATCTTTCAGCATACTTTAAAACAAATCAACATGGGTTTACAATGAACATATAAGTCTTGCTCACCACCTTTTAAATACAGAAATAAAGTACTAAATCAATTGTTCGTTGTTTCACAACCTTGAAAATTCGTCTTACACTGGAGTAATTATGTTCATGACCGCCAAAGTGTTCTGGTCTCGATATTACATAAGACTAACTACACTGGCCTGTTTACCAAAATATGAAGAATGCTATTAAAAGTTCCACTTTCGAAAGATCATTAGTCAACATTCTTTGGAATATTAGTTAGTTTCAAATCGTTTTGCATAAAGAAATTTAAATAATTAATAAAAATCTTCTTCATAAGATACTTTATTATTTTTTTACTAAGTATACTTCATTTAACGTAGAGGTCTAAATTTCCCACATCCAGGAATTAGATACGTTTAGTCTTTGTTGTCATCAGCCTTCGGCCAACTTCTTTCCGTTCGCCCTTTTGATACCAGGTCCTCAAGTTTGATCGGTCCTCTAATTCACGTTCCCTAGCCCTCACTTCTTTTATACACCTCTTGATGACATCTCTCAGTCGTACCCTGTCTCACTCTACTCCTCCCTTTAGTTACTTGTTGGCAAAAGCAAAGTGATTACAAAGCCTTCTCCGTAATTCTCCTTACAACACGTCTGCGATGTCCGTACCATCTTACACATGTTTTTCTCACGCTTACAGTTATCTTTTTGAATGATTAATTGCCGTCTGCCTTCTTTTTTTCTGTGCTCGTGCAGTAGGATTCCACCTATTTATCTTAGCAATCTCGTCTTTGAGCTTTCCAGTACTCTTTTATCACCTTTCTTCAGGGGCAGGAGCTTTAAATGGTAAAGTAGGACTGGCTGGATTACGTATCTATAAATATTATTCTTTATAATAATTTTCCGACAGCCTTGTTCATATACTGCATACTTACATATGCATACTCACATATACGCATATGTACATATATGTAAGTATGGAGTATACCTTGTCAATGAATATTCTGGCCATTGATGTAATTGATACCATTGATTTTGAAATAAACAATTATTTACATTTTCGGGTTTCATCACTGAAAACTGTGCTGAAAATTCAGATATGATGCCAAAGAATCTTTTTTCTTTTCATTTATTCTTATTGAACAATTGTCCTAAAATTTAAATAGGAAATAGATAATGTTGTTTAAATAACTTTTTAATTATACTTGTAAAGCTCTCGAGAAGTTAGACTGTCCTGTAACGATTCCGTTAAGCGTTGTGACCACTATAATTTATTTACGATTTAAGGATTCCAATACAATACTTTTCCTCATCTAACTAAATTCACTTGAACAGAAATAAAATTTGTTGTTATTTACCAAGAAGTACAAAACTCTTTGGTATGTATGACAATCAAAATTGTGCATCCACTTACTATTGCAATAAGTTGTTGTAAAGTAAATTAAACGACACATGTAGATGTGCTACCGCAATACGATTTTAATACGAAAAATAAAACAATAGATCATTCATAAATTCACCACTGGAGATATACTTTTGCTTGCGTATGTACGTTCCCAGCTCAATTTTGGATAATTTTAAGCAGAATGAGGAGATAATGTACCATCTGTTGAAAATAATTGAGTTACAGACTCAATGAAACCATAGATTAAGGAGTTTCATGATGCCATCAGGTGTAAGCTTTCACTGTGTTGCGTTTCGAGAGGTACTTCTCCCATCGTCAGGTTCTTAAAATGGCATAGCTCTTGTGTTCATTGATAGTGCGGACCTATGTGATGACAGGGATCCATTTGTTTTGGGGGGTGGCCCATACATCCCTTGTGCTTGGTATGTTTTTGCTCTTTAGTGCTGGGGGACATATTTCTGGAAGGGTGTTAGATATACTGTTGATATGATTGCTGAGCTGGAAGGAATTGATTGTTTATTTCATTTTTCTTCTATTTGTGTTTCTTTCTTTCCCCATTATCTCTTTATTTTCCCCAGTCAAAAGTGTGATCTTGTGTCCAGCAGTGTTACGCTATTTCATGACTATTAATGTCAATGTTTTGGCCAGATCTATTGTGCTATTTTCCCCTATGGCCCAAGGAACGCTTTGATTCACCAATGAATTCACCAAAGGAAACACGACATAATATAGTTGTCTGTAAAATATATTATTCTTCTCTTCAAGTGGGACTGGGTCCTTTGTTTTGAACAGTATCTTCCTTAAGGTAGGTGTTGTGAAGAAGGAATACTGGTTAACGTATGAATAACACTGACGATAGGAGAAGTATCTCTCAAAATGCACCGCAGTGAAAAGTTACAACTCACAACATGATAAAGGTCATTTATCTATGGCTTCAACTGAGTCCATAAAGTCAAGAATTTTCAACAAATTATGTATTTCAACAGATAATGTATTTCAACAGATAATGTATAGTACCCCCTTGGTTTATATAAAATTATTCGAAATTAAAGAAGAGAATGTAAATATGGGAGCAAAAGGATATCTCTATTGGTCAATTTCTATAGTCAAAAACAAAGTGTATTTAGAGATGGCTTTATCTCGTAAAACAAATACATAGTGGGGTCATTAAATGCAGTTCTGACACCAGGCACTCATTATTAAATTCTGTTATAACGTGAAAAACCTTTTCCCCATCTATTCAGAGGTTTTTTAAAACTTAATTTTGAATTTATTATATTTGAAGCAGGGGGTCAACATGCTATGGAAATTCGAGACGAGTACAAAATATTGGGTTGTCATGCGCTGGGTCCAAATATGAAAATTCCAACTGTTTGCGATTCAGTAGTGACTTCCTTTCCCCTGCTGTTAAACAACAAGGGTCTGCTGTTTGTTTTGACCTGGATAGATCAGCTGTCGTTTATGAATGTTGTGAAAACAAGTCTTACTAATAGAAACAGCAAGATTCAGGATGGAGGTAAGAGTTTTTGAGAAACTTATTTTATGAAACCTCGTGTCAACCAAGAAAATATTTTGCTATTAAATTAAACAATCTGAGAACCCCTTTTAAGTATTTTTAATACTACCGACAAATTAATTGAGAATTCAAAATAAAGTTTATCAATGGACGATCCATGTATGTGTAAAAACTTTCTCAGACCATTCTGAGCAATTGCCATTATGAAACAAAAATTAGTGGAAAATAACTGGACTCCATAAACACCTTTTCTTTGTTTTATTCAACCAATCAGAAGAGGTTAAAGACTGCCTTGGTCTTGGTTCTTATTCGTCTTCATTTATCAATCACAACCTATATATATATATATATATTTAAAGCCTTAATAGAGATATCACAGGCAGCATACCAAGGTGGTCGTAGCACCACAGAACAAGTCTACACAATGAAAGTATTGGCAGAGAAGGCAATAACATCCAGTGATTATGATATACATATCATCATGCTCGACATGAGCAAGGCCTTCGACACTGTTGATAGAAAAACACTCTTCTCAGATCTCGAAGAAATTTTGGACTATGATGAATTGCATATGCTTAAGCTATTGGTAGAAAATGTGNAGCAAAACGAGCTGTGCATGGAGCGGTGAGAAAGGTCAAAAGACCAAAAGGAAGACCAATAAAAACATGGACAAAACAAATGGAGGAAGATATCAAGTGGCTTAATATAGAACTAAATGGTGATGGAAAAATCAGTAAAAGTGGTGAAGGTGTTTTGACAAATGAAAACATTGAAAAACTAACAGAAATAGCCAGTAACAGAAAACATTGGCAATCCCTGATTAGGCGCGCCATGTCGCAACCATCTACACCAGATGGCGTGAGCGACGCACAGCGTTCCTGATGATGATGATGATATCAATCACAATTGTTTAAAAAAATCAAAAAGGAAAACCGATCACTACAGTTGTCACTGGTGCAGAATCTTCACCAATCTCTTGTTTCGGCTGGTCATATTATTCACTATAAAAGACACTGATATTTGCTAATGTATATTTATTATTTCCCAAACTGACTGAAAATAACGACTTTGTGACAACTACCCTTCTTCTTCCGTGTGGCATTGGTGAAAAGTGCTGACGGCTTTGATGGAAAATAATTTAAAACAAACTTAATATCTCAAAGACAACAAAAACATTTCGCCTTGCAAACCAAGGTTAAACATATTGCTCTTCATCAAACCAAAACCTACTCTTTGATATGATTTGAAGTTTCAAGCTTAAAAAGAGCAAACCTGTCAAGTGCTAAAAAATTAACGACACTGTTTTGTCACAAAAGTGAAGCAAACAATAGCCCAACTCCGATAAAAGTTTTGCTCGTACCCAAACCTCCGAAGATGTGAAGGTGTTTTGAGTTCGTGCCCTTTGATTGTAAAATTCAGTTTGATCGCACTTAAATGTTTTGACCATTTATAGTATATTCTGTTCCTCGCACTTCCTGGTCCCAAGGTCTATTCTATGGTTATTCAACTTCAAGCAAACATAAAGAAATAAGTATTTAAAGATGCCTTCACCAACTAGCAAGTCACACAAAAAACGTGCGCTTATTTCAAGAATGGGATCGAACAATGAGAATACTCAGCATGTGGGCTTGTTAAATGGTGTGAATAATCATTGAAAAATGGAACATACAAACAAATATTTATCTATTTATTTTTTAAAATAATACTTTTACAGGGTTACTACCCAGTTAAAATAAACTGCTATCTTCTTAGTCCTGTAAAAAATATTTAGCAAAGCTGATTTTCAACTCCTTTCTTTATTGAACTCTAGTTTCGTTGCTATCCTAATTGTAGTGATACAAATGGTAAACCCAAGCGAGATGCGATGTCCCAAAGGAGAACTAAATTATTTGCCGTCAAAAGTGATGGAGCTGCACTTAAATTTTTGACAAAACCCTGGACTTAAAAATATTGACATTATTTTTGCTCGTTACAAATTTGTCTATTTTAAAGGTAACATATTTGACTAAGGACTATTTAAAGAATATTTTCCACAAACATTGCGTGATTGAAAACTCCTGAATTAGAGTGCAATTTCTCTTCAGCCCCTTTCTCATCCAACAGACACATTCCATGGATTTTCCTAAAATGTAAAACCTTCAAGTTTCCTTGGGAGCTGAACAATCGTGAAGGAAAACGCCTTTTCCTTGGGTTGAAAAAACGGACCATAAGGTACACTAGTAAATTATTAGTTTTCCAGACAATAAAAAGACATGAGGCAAAATCAATGAAATCGTGCAGCCTTAAACATTCATATTGTTTTTTTTAAACCACATCTTTGTATAATCCTCTGGACTCCATATCCTCCTGGGAAAGTTAAGGACTCGAAGATTAAACAATGCTCGAGGAACAGATGTGGTCAAGGTCTAAAGGTGTGAACCTCAGGCTTGCTACATGAAGTTCACAGTAGAAAAGCTTTGCAGCTGAACGAAAGCATGCGAATGAAAACAGATTAACTTTCCCCCACATCTCAATGAGATAGTAAGCACTTTTGTTTTTGAAAAACTTTTCCTTAAATCGTATTATACATAGAAATATAGCCTTGTGTACAAAACTCAGACAATATCCAATAGAATCTGTCCGTAACGTTTTCTGTTGAAATGAAACCAGGGAAGTAACGAACTATTTCGTCAGTTCAAAACATTTTACCACAGGTTCGTATTACTTCACGAGATGATTACCCCTGTTTATAAGGAAAGTTTGATAAAAAAAAAATTCACTCCACTCTGTATTCCATTACAAAACAAGTGCTAGCTGATGATGTCATAAATGGGCGTTGCGCCATCTGCTTTAGAAATATAAAAAACCAAGTTAAGGTAAAGAATCCACACAAAATTGAATCCCCAAGTCTACAATATCGATTTGATATAAAAAGCTATTTCAATCAAAGTCTTTGCACTGCATATTTAACTGAATTAGTAGAAAAACTTAGGGATAACGACTTTATTTGAAAACGAGTCAAATCTTTATTACAAAACAAGGCAGCTTTTTTAATTACAAAAAACACTTTTTTATTAAAAAACTAGACAAGAATTACAAAATGAGGTGATTGTTACAAAACTATGCTCAACACAGGACAATGATGGAGAGTTTGTTGCTTGTGAACATGCAGAAGATGAATAGATTGCAAGACTTTCTACCAGTCGTTCCTATAGACAAAACTCATCTTTGAGTGATTATGGGCATGTTTATCTTTTTTTGTTTTAGTTCGGTTTGTTTGCTTTTTGGTTGCTTTGTTGTTGTTGTTGAAACTAAGAATCCCCTTTTTCACCGCTCTTCCCACAAGCAACAGGAGAAGTATCAATTTCGCCTGTAATGTGGTAGTCCTCGCTCACTTGAGCTGATCAACACATGATCCAACTTCCACATCGTACCATGCATCAGTTGGTCGATTTGCAATTGGTTATTTACTTGCTTAAGTGCGCTTCCACCTCACAAGCAATTTTATGGTGCTCTAAAAAGATTACAAAGCAAACCAAAACATATCAGTTGGGGACTTAAAGACAAAATTGGCAACATGATAACCGATAAGGATAAAACCTTAGAACGCTGGGCTGAATTTAATGAGGAATTGTATCATGACATCCCATCTGATAGTAATACTGATGAGTCCTAGGATGATCCAGTGCCAACAATACTAAAAAGTGAAGTTAAAAATGCCATTCACGATTTGAAACTTGGAATAAGTACTGGATTAGATTGCATATATTTTGAATATATAAAGACTGGCGGAGAGCCCCTTGTAAAAGCTCTCCTACACCTATACAACCAGAAACTAAGAACAGGAAAAATGCCAGAAAAGTTCAAACAAGTATTGATTGTGGTTATTTATAAGAAAGGTAGTAGGATGGAGTGTGAAAATTATCACCCAATCAGCCCATTGAGTCAAATTTACAAAGTTTGTATGGGCATAATTGCGACTCGTGTTAAGGGAGACCAGTATGTCTCTTTTCCCACACCACAAGCAGCGCATCAACAGGGAAGAGGAACAATAAAACAAGTTATTGCCTTGGGGCAAATAATTGAGAAATCAATAGAGTTCAACAGTTCTGTGGATATTGAATTCATTAGCTTCGATAGCATAAAACTGGAAAAACTGTGGAACATCCTTGAAACAACAAATATAAATAGAGGATACATCAACATTTTAAAACTAACTAACTAACGTATGATGATTCCACGGCACAAATAAAAACTGACATCGGAATCACCAGGCCAGTTAAAATTCTGAGAGGAGTCAAGCAAGGAGATAATCTTTCAGCATTGCTTTTCTGTGTTGTGATAGCCACGGTAATATGAAAAGCTGGGCCAGAGTGTATTTCAGGATTCACTATCGGTGGCAAACTAATTTCAAATCTCTCTTATGCAGACGACATTGCACTTACAAATAACTCTCGGGAAGAACTTCAAAAATTTCTTGACTGCTTAGTAAAATACTCAGCTGAAGTTGGACTTCTTATCGACATTTCAAAAACAAAATGTATGACAACCAATCTACACAGCAATATTGATCTCAGAATAAATGACAGTAGCATAGAGCAAGTACACAATTTTGTATATCTTGGGCATAAACACTCTTCCACTAATGATGGATTAACATCTGTTAAACACAGAGTAAGTCTAGGATAGAGGCCTTTCAGAAAAACAAACTGTAATTGACTACAAAAAGAGTAACATATCACATCAAAGCCCTCATGTTATAAAATTTACATACTCCCAGTTGTACTTTATGGTCTGGAGGTCATTAACTGGACAACTTCCTTGTTGCTGAAAATAGAAACATTTCAAAATTACATAATGAGATTCATGACTGGCAGCAGACTAACAGATCACACCCCAATTAAAAAACTCATCAGGATCACAGCACTGACACCAATCACTCCATTAATCAAGAGCAAGGTACTAAATCTCTTTAGGCACATCAACAGGTCTGAAACAGGATTATCTAAAATATGTCTGGAAGGGATGGTGGAGGGAAGGAGAAAACGAGGACGGCAGTGCAAACGCTGGCGTGACAACGTTTATGTTTGGTCACAGTTAGCTTTAGGCCAACTTAATATTGTAACGAAAGACTGGAATCAATGGAAAATACATTCACATGCTAGTGCACAATCTGTTTTAACTGGAGACAGCGTCACATGATGATTTACTTGCTTACAACGAGTTTACCTTAAAGATGGCAACTATGTGTAGATGAAAGAAGATCTGAAAAGAAATAATATAATCTATTTGCCGAAATACCTTAAATACGAAAAGAATAAACCAAGTGACAATATTCGTTTCAACATCAAGAAAGCAAGAACATTTCACTCGGCATCTGTTGTCCCTTTACCTGGCATAAACCCAAACTGCATCTGATCTATTTCTACTTGGCTTCTCAATCTCTGGTCAATGACTCTCTCGTATATCTTCATTCCGTGTTCTAACAATTTTGTTCCTCTGTAGTTGTTACATTCCATGATGTCGCCTTTCTGTTTGTATATTGGTATGAGCCAACTCTGACACCAGTCCTCAGGGATGCTGTATTCCTTCTGAAGCAGGTTGAACAGCTCTGTAAGCCATTCTACCCCTTCCTCACCAAGAGCTTTGAACATTTCAATTGATACCNGTCCCTTTACCTGGCATAAACCCAAACTGCATCTGATCTATTTCTACTTGGCTTCTCAATCTCTGGTCAATGACTCTCTCGTATATCTTCATTCCGTGTTCTAACAATTTTGTTCCTCTGTAGTTGTTACATTCCATGATGTCGCCTTTCTGTTTGTATATTGGTATGAGCCAACTCTGACACCAGTCCTCAGGGATGCTGTCTTCCTTCTGAAGCAGGTTGAACAGCTCTGTAAGCCATTCTACCCCTTCCTCACCAAGAGCTTTGAACATTTCAATTGATACCTCACTTGGGCCTGCAGCTTTTTATCTATTTGGTCACATAATTGAGAATGATATGGAGATTGTCTTCACGTCGAATTTTCAAATTAATTTGGTACTTAAAATGTTGTAAAATCTAACGCTACTGACTGGTTTTTCAAAATCGGTGCTTTAAGTGCAGGAAAATCGACTACGATGGTTTGGGCTTGTTGAAAGAAGAGATGAACAGTATGTGGGAAAGGGATGCATTCAGATGGAGATACCAGGATGAAGGAGACGAGGGAGACCGAGGCACAGATGGAAGCACTACATCAGAGAAGACATAGCAGCGACGGGGCTCAAGAGGGAGGGTGCGCAGGACCGTGCACGGTGGAGATGATATATTCGCTTCGACGACCCCTGACATAGGAAAAATCAGAAAAAAAGAAAAGAAGAAGGTGCTTTAAGTGTCAAAATCTTGACGGGACATTTTGGTCCAATTCTCCTGCAATGCAAAATGTTTAATATTTACTCCATTGCCTAGCCCATGATATGCACTCAAAAATATCAATAAATAAAAACTTCAATGCAAAAAATCAAGTCCAGACAGTAATCTGACAGTTAAAATGCATGGTGTCAGAATCTTCAAATTGGCGATAACAAGAAGCGAAATAGGAAATGGCATGTGCCTGTTCTTCCTTCTTTGTGCCTGTGTCACAGCTGCATATTTAAGTAGCGTGATTAGTTATGTTGTGTGGTTTAGATTGCATCAGAAAGATCTTGTAACAGTAGATTTGTAATTCTTTAAAGGTGTCACAAAGGAAAAGGACAGCAGCATCTCGAAGACTTTGCTTTTTTTATATATATTAAGCTCAAATGGTTAATAAAAAGAGGATTATGAACAACAACGACATTTGAAGGTAAAATTTTCTAGGTCTTATATACTTATATACATATTTAGGGATTGAAAAACGTGACAATTTTCTAATAAAAGTTGGGTTCATACATTGCAGGTATGGAGCTTGAAGCGACGCCCCATTGCCCACTACTCTTGACATTCAATGCCTCAGACATGATTTTGTATCTTGAAATGCTCGTCAGTAAGTATTTTACCCAAGAAGCTGCAGGTAGGTCATAAATGCTTACGGAACTTTGCTTCAGATTCCATACCTATAAGGTATAAATCCTAACATTAATTTCTCTAATAATAGGCATCTTTTGGTTGTGCGGTTTCTTTTCATGTGAATGACTATGTTCGTGGTTATAAAAATACCTTGCCCTCCTATGAGCCCCATGAATAAATTTTCATTAAGAACGAATAAGATGCCAGAAGGAAAGTAAAGTATTTCTTTCTATGAACAATAATACGTGATATAAATTTCAAAATATATACCGTATTTTCTCTTTTAAACACTGCAGCTTTAATTTCATTTTGGTCCTGGTGGTATTCATTTGGATGGACGGCGTGTAGTAAGGGGGATTCTATTTGAGAGGTTCGTTTATAAAACGGCAACGTTTATTTTCAAAAGAAAAATGGAAGAAAAATAATTCACGTTTAAATGTAAATTTGTTTGGTAAAAACATTGTGCAACTTGCACAATTGATATATAATCAAGCCAACAATGTAATTTTATTAATTTTGCAATATATTTCGAAGTTAATACTTCATCTTCAGGCTACAAAGTAAAAATACAAAAACAGTAAAACTCTTGAATACAATATTTCCCATCGCATATCAACATCTCTCTGCAGTACACACAGCTAAAGCGAAATGTAACACAGTGAATTCAAATCTGCAATCTTTTTTAACAAACTATGATAATTGAGAAACCTCCCTTGAGGGACCTTATGGACTAGTTAAATTTTTATCACTAATTCGCGGCTTCTGTACTCATCCTTTGTATTTAATGTTGCTTTTATTTCCCCCCATGAGCAATGCCTCTAATGTCATTATCTTGTATTCTGACTTAGTCGATTTTGCTGTTATTTCTGCATGATTGATTAATAGCTCCACGTTACCCGTTTTAAAATGATGTCCCACGGCTTTACACTTATACTCTTTTATACGGGTTAGCAGATGTCGGGTAGTTTGCTCCACATAACACGATAGGCATCGCGAACACGTAATTTTATATACTAAACCGCTTTGCAAAGGTTTTTCCAAGGGTACTTTTAATGATGGTAGAACTGTTTTGATTTTCTTCTGTCGGTGGTTTCGGTTGATAGATCTTGTCCAGAGTCTTCTCAATAATTTCATCATAAAATGATGGGGAGTACTGGTTGTTCTCCAGGAGGGTTTTTGCTTTGATGAGGCTTTGGTGAAAGTTATCCAATGTACTGTGCATGCATAGCGAATCCTATACACAAGACCGGTGACTGCAGAGCGTTTATACTTCATGGGAGCTAGTGAGTGGAAGTTCAGGGTCAGTCCTGTATCCGTAACTTTCCTGTACCACGTTGATGTTAAGTGTTCTCCTCTGTGTATGATTCGCATGTCAAGAAATGGGATACTGCTATTTTGCTCTTTCTCCATGGTAAATTTTAGGTTGGGGTGGTAGTTATTGATCTACACAAGTTTGTCCTCAACTTTTTCTCCGCTAATTTCTCTAATGATATCATCCATGCACCGGGAATATAGTTTTGCTTCGCCCTTTATATTTGTGTCGAACTTAATGAGCGAACCATTAGCTATATTTAGAGCAGGTTGGCTTCCCATCGTTAATCCATCCATTTGTCTGTAATAACGATCATGCGTTAAAAGTAGCACATCACAACTGCTGATGCGTGCCACTTGAATAAAGGTTTCCTTCGATACCGGGGGCTTTTTATAGTCATTAGAGTATAACAAGCCCGTACAATAAGTTATTGCCTCCTCAACCGGAACATTAGTGTAAAGTGCAGAAACGTCAAAACTTATAATTTCTTCATGTTTGTCCAGATGTATATCCTTCAAACTTTGTGATATAGATTGTGCTGATGAATTTATTTTACATTTCTTCACTACTGAAAGCCCATCAGCTACTTCTTTGGCTATGGAGTAATACGCTGAACCGGTCATTGACAAGACGGGTCTGGATACTGTTGATGGTTTGTGCACCTTTGCCAAGCCGTAAAGCCTGGGTGGTTGACTTCCGGTTGGTTTTATCTTGTCGAAGAGTCTTTCAGTTATTTTGTTCTGATCCTCCAGTTCATTTAGCAAAATTACTATCCTCTCCTCCTCCTTCAACAATGGATGCTTTTCGTTCTTTCGCGTTTTCTTATGTTTTTCAAACTGTGGAAGGTTAATAATATCATCTAGTTTATGGTTGTAACTATCAGTTTTCATTACGCGAATACCTATATCTTTATCAAAGGGAATAGCTAGTAAATCATTCTCTTTAAGGTACTTGCGAGTCATTTGGACTTTCCTTGGAGTATTTTGTTTGGTTTTTGGGTTTTTTGCAGTTTTTTATATATGTCAACGTTTTTACATTGATGTCCGTCATTATTTCGCCACCAACCTCGTGTTGTCTGCAAAACCTCAACAACTCGCCTAACTCTGGAAGCACTTCATTTTTATCAAAACTTCCCATCACTGCATTTTTCGGACCCAAAGCCAAAGTTTCAATGGCGTTTTTTGGTGGTTGTTTCTCCAAGCCATAACATGAAACTGTGTTTTTGACATTGAACAACGGTCTTTCCCGGTCTTTGGACAACCAGTACAATTTATCATAAAGTTTATTGAACTGACGTTACCTTGAGTCCTTTACGAAATATATTGTGTACCGAATCACTGACTGTAAACATTTGCATGGAACGTGCGTTTTCACTTCATCTCGAACGATGGAAACTTTCTTCTCACATAGCTTCAAATCGTGTCTGTCAGTCATAATTTCTTTCTTAAGAAGTTTCATCTGAAAATCCCGAACATTTCGATCATCAAAACAACCATTGTTTGGTACTCGAAATTTCAGGAATGCAGGAACGATCTCTGCTCTGATACAATCCTCAAGAAAGTTTATTCTCAAACTGTTCATTTCCAACTTTTGTAGCGATGAACGATATTGGACGCTTACTTTCCAACAACCGTTTCGCCATAACTCCAGCATAAATAATTTATTAATCCCACACACATAATAATTTTTTAATCCTTTTCACAGAGGTTAGGGATGGCTGTCAACTGCTTTTTCGTGGCGTTGACAGCAATAGAAACTGTTCTGGAACAACATTTGACTGAATTCTGACAAAATGAAAAAATTGAACACGTGAAAACGTTGAGATACCCTAATGACAAAACATATCATAAGAGTGTTTGCACAGGTGATGGAAATTAAGAATCTAGCCAAAGAAGAAATTTGGAAAACATAAGACGACACCATAGTAAAGTTACCAAAGAAGGAACGTGTGCTTTCGAATTGGATCTGAATGTGTGCAGAACCCGCGCCACCGGGGGGCCGGGGGGACCATGCCCCTCACTTTTTTGCAAAGTAAAAAAAATTTTCGCTAAAAAATTTTTTTACATTTCTTTTCTAAATAACAAGATGTCTTTTTGTAGCATTTGTTTGCACTCTCTGCGCGTGCCATATAAAAACGCTAGCCTCTCTCTAAAAAGAAACCGCTGAACTTATTTGAAATAATGGATTTGTTTAAATAGTCTTGTTTTATAAACATCTTCCTTTGGCAAGCGAAAAAAATAATGTTCAAAGTGTGCGGTCAGACTGGAAAATAGAGCGCGCTTAATTTAGAGGGGGTTTCATTTAAACAAAAGAATAAAACAATAGGAATATGACGCAACAGCCTTCTCTTCGAATCATTCTTCCAGCTGCTTCCCAAACATCATCGACAGCTACTCGAATTTGCAGTCGCTCTGGGATCTTTTCCTTGCAGAAAATCTGACAAAGGAAGTTAGATCCAGAATTATTGGTTGCCAAGGCCAAATGAAGAGTTTTTCGTTTTTCTTTGGCTTATGTTTAGGACAGAGATTATTCAGTTTGACTTACAATCTGTCGAAAACTTTGCAGAAAGAAAGTATGTCAGCAGTAAGTGGCCACCGACTTGCAATGGTGACGAAAGAAACCGTGGATTATATGAGGTCAGAAGAAAATTTCAAGCTGTTCTACGCGTCATTTATCAAGAAAGCCTTGATGAAATCAAATGTTGCACTCCCAGCCTTGCCTCGCAAAAGAAAGAGGCCCAACTGTACGATATTAGTGTATGTCAAAGGTTACAAACAAGATACTCCCGTACACCACCCCAAAACACCCAAAGACCATTATAGAGAGATTTATATGAAGCCATCGATTCTTTCAGTCAAGCCTTGATGACAAGATTTGATCAAGAGAGCTAGAAAGCATTTTCAGCTCTTGAGCAGCTCCTTTTGAAAGGCATGGAAAGTAAATCGTACGACGAAGAGCTGACCGCATTGAATAAATTCTATCCTGGTGATGTTGATACCACCGCCTTACCAGCAGAGTTAGAAATTCTGAAAACCATTTCAGAGGGAGAAAGCCCAACACATGCAGCTGAAATCTTCGCAATAATGAAAGCAGGACAGAACGAAAGGAAGCTCATGCCAAACGTCACAAAAATCGCCAAACTTCTTCTCGTTAACGGTGCAACGACAGCAACAACCGAAAGATCCTTTTCTACCGCACGGAGGTTGAAAACCTGGTTGCGTTCGACCATGAAACAGAAGAGGTTCAACTCACTGGCAATCCTGAACACCTATAAGAATTTAACTGATAAAATTGATTTTGTCAAAGTAGGAAATTTTTTTGTTGATTCTCAATAGATGCGATATAATTATTTTGGAAATTTTGTTACGGAAGGTCTTTAAAACTTAACAAAAAAATTAAAAACTTTCTTTCTTGCTTAATTTCTACGTTTTCTTTGCAAAGAAAAATCCATTATTTTTCGGCAAATCAAAACAAAAAGGAAGCGGTTTTAGCCAAATGAGACATATAAAAATCGAAAATTCCCCACCGTCGGCGCAAACCATGGTTGCGCCTCCTTAGTCACTATATCGGCTGGCTCCCTCACTTTCGAAATCAAGGCGCGGGCAATGGTATGTATTGGAAAATGTAACACAGGATGTCGCCGGGTGATGGAAAAATTCAGCTGGGAGAAAGAACGATGAAGGGGAAAAAGTAACTGACTTTACAACTTATTTTCAGGTAGTCAGTGCAAAAAACCTTCTTTGTGAAAAGAGGTGAGTAAATAATTACATTCTAAAGTAGAAACAGTCAGACACAGATTTATTTTATTCTGTGCAAAACGGGAGCCAGAGGTAAATAGTATGATGCAAAGCAGCGGCAGAAGAGGGTATCACAAGGTGCCGACCAGTGACCAGTAATCTCTAAAGTGAATCTCCGAGTCAAGGTAGAGAGGGAAAAAAGACTAAACCCAAAGAAAATGGTAAAGCCTGGAAGAATTAAATTGAAAGAGAATGCCTCTCACCGAGACGTAGTAAAAACATGAAGAGAAATAGCCAAGAGAATTTTCAAATGATCACAAGAAAGATGAAATCAATAGCTACGAAAAATCTGGAGAAACTTCTGGTAGAGGTAAAAAAGACAAAGATATTTGGTGATGGAATAACAAAGTCTGGGGGTGATTTCAATGAAAAAAGGAGATGATAAAATATCGAGCAAATTTCCAACTGACAAGAACAAACAGAAGTACTGCAATGCTAGCAAAAACACAAAGAAGAGCATTAGCAAAGACAGATCTAAGGTCTACCGCCTCTCTTTGCGTGTATGAAGCCCTCAAAAGACTAAAGGATTACATACCTCTTGGCAAAGTTGCTCATTTTTGCTTCGAAGAATGCATCACATGTGACGATGATAAGAGGTATAATGCCCATGAATCACATTAAAAACCTGTAGGAGAGTAAAAGATAGAAGGCTGGAAAGTGGAACTCAAACTAAGAAAGAGAAAAGTTTTTTAAGGAAAAGAAGCAAAATGGACGCATTTTTGCTCTTTGCACGATTGCAGTAAAGAAGGACGACAAGGCACAGGAGTTTTACTAAGAATCTAATGACACAAAGAAAAAGAGTGCATGTGTCCATGGGCGTGGTTAGGGACCTTATTAGATGTACAAATAGAGAAAATGCTACACACGAGGACAGTATTGTAGGGATTAACAGAAATAAAAAGAATTGTAAATAAAAATTTAGAAGAAGAGCTAAAAAAATCGAGGGAAGCTCTGGGAAAGAGAGCCTGGAAAGACGCCTCAGGAAAATGGAGGAAGCAACCAGGTAAAGAAAAGGGGGAAAATTCATGAAACAGCTGGAAAAAACCCAACAAGTGTGCTCTAAAATCAAATTTTTAATTTGAAAATAAAGGTGAAAGTGTTTAAGACGATATTGAAATCGTCAATGTAGTACGGGATGGAAACGGCTCATATAACTCCAGTCTTGGATGTTCTGATCGTTTTGGGTAACATCAAGTGTGAGTCCTTTGCGTTGTCCTTTGGCCTTTGCGTTTTGGATCTCTGTCTCCATGACTGGATGGTCTAATATGTTGGGGTACCGATTCTCGATCAGTCAAGAGGAAGCATCAATGTGAAGCGATATTTGTCTGTTATATACTGCATGCTCTCTGAGGAGCCGTGGCTTAATGGCTAGTGTAATTCCACCGTAACCAAGAATTCCGGGTTCGATTCCAGAGAGGACGACTTCACGAAAGAAAAAGCCATTGGTTGGCATCAGGAAGGGCATCCGGCCAAGAATTTCCTCACATGTCCCCATGTAGGACACTGTCTGAGCCCCAGTTACTGGGGGAAAGTGACGTAAAGAACAAAAAAAATTAAAATAAATTAAAAATACTGCATGCTTTCTACCTATCTTTACTTACTACTGTCTCCCTTTGTTCGGACTTGTCTAAGGTGGAGTTCTGTGAATGGTGGGGAATAGAAGGGTGGCCTTTCGCTTAACAATAAAATACTTATCATGTGAGCTACAAAAACTTATAGCTTTAAATGTAGAGAGTCGATGAACTTCACAAACAAAAGGAGGCATTTCTTCTGAGACAGAAAAATCTCTTTCTTAACGACATTTTACAAGTAACACGAGGAACTTTGTATACTTGAACTACTTAGCGTATAACGTATGTTTCGGTATCTCAAAGGTGATTTTTGAGAGATTTTTCCATCTAAAACTAAAGAAAATACGACAGAAGGTACCGACGAATTTCCCGATCATGCAACTTATTTCTTTCACTTCGTTTCTCGTAAACCTTAGAATAGTTAAAGAACTGCTTTTGACAGTTTAAAATTTTGGCCCACCCATTCGTTTATTCAGGTGACGAAATGGAGGCGGATGTATTACGGAAGCTAGGCAACACACTCTGCACTGAACGCCGTTTGGAAAAGATCAAGGTAAAAAGGGGAAACCGACCTGACCTTGACTGGAAAAGGAAAGCCGTTTGTGAGTGAGTTAAGAATTGGTTCACACCATTAAATCCCGTATCAGACTATCTTTCCTTTCAAAGGACTCCTACCATACGTGTTCCAATCCATTTGGTGCCACCAGGGCCTCATGTGTACTAATCAGAAAAACAACCTACACTTCACCTTCTAAAATACACGTCTACATACAAACCCTGCCTCCTCTCTTCAACTTTTGCAGTAGACAAGACACAAACAACAAACCTGTAATCAAGAAATCTTATAATATACCACAACATGAGCTTAATGATTTCTGTCGTGTACAGGGCCTTGATCAGTCTCGTACTGTTCATCAGGAGTTACTTATTCAATTATTTATTTAGTCTTTTCGCTCCTGGCAGGACCGCAAAAAAACAATCATTTTCGCCAGGAGTTAATAGAGGGGAAAAAGAGGATCATTAAGGAAGCGAAAGGAGGTTTTTCTTCTTTGTCTTCTGCAGCTTTTTCCATTTTTATATAGATCACTGTTCCTCGAGAGTCTCTTCTATTCTTTTCTATCTCCTACTTGGTGTTCATTGAGGTCCTTTTCTTTCCTTTACTTTAGTCTGTCTTTCCATCTAAATTTTGGAATTTCCATTGCTCTTCTTCCAACATAGTCCTCCTCTCTTCTCATGATAACCATACCAATTCAGTCTCCTTTCTTGCATCTTCGAGCTTATTTCAGCTAGCTTTACTTTTCTTCGTATCATCTCATCCCTAATTTTTTTCTCTTTTCGTGACTCCACACATCCTGTATAACATCCTTATCTCTGCAACGTTCATCTTCTTCTCCTGTGCCTTCTTCACTGCCCAGGTTTCATTTCTGTATAGCATTTCTGCGCACACAGCTGTTTTGTACATTTTTCCTTTTAGCCTGACATTCATCTTCTTATCGCACAGCACGTCTGACACCTTTTTCTTGGAGTTTCATCCGCATTGGGTTCAATTTATGTCCACGTCGAGCTCGCCATCTTCATTCATACACATCCCAGATACATGAAAGCTGGAATCTTCTTGATAATTTTCTCATCCATCCTCATGTCGTCAAGATCTTCGATTTCGTTAAACTGAAGAAATTCGGTTTTCGTTCTGCGTATTTTAAAACTTTTCTCTTCTAGAGCTCTCTTCCACCTTGATAGTCGGGTTCGAAGCCCCAGTTTTGTCTCGCAAACTAATACGATATTATCGGCAAATAGCAAGGTCCATAGGGCATTGCTCCAAACACCTTCACTAATGACATTCATTATGAAATCGAAGAGATACGGGCTGAAAGGAGAGCCTTGGTGCTGTCCGATTGGCATCGTAAACTCATCTGAGATACCAACACAGCTGTTAAGACATGATGTAATTCCATCATTCATATCTTGAACCAGACTCACATACTTTCCACTTACTCCTTTCATGTATAGCCAAACTTCCGACCTCAGGACTCAATCATATGCCTTTTCAAAGTCTTTGAATGCCAAATATAGTCCTTTTTGTTTCTCACGATACCTCTCCAGTACTTGTTTCATTGCGAAAATGGCGTCAGATGTCTGTCGTTCTTTAATGAATTTAAATTGGTTTTCAGAAACTTCGGTCTTACTCTCAATCCATCCTTCCATTTTCCGTTTCCAGAGCTTCATAGTATGTGTTAAGAGTTTGATACCCCTGTAGTTGGAACATTGCTGTATATCGCCCTTATCTTTGTACAGGGGTATTATAGAGCTCCTTCTCCATTCAGATGACATCTTCTCCTGCGAGAAGATCTTTCTCATCATATCCCGGAGTATGTCTATACCAGCATCACCAAGACATTTCGATTGAGATGTTATCTGACCCTACTACTTTGTTCACCTTCATTTCTTTTAATCCTGTCACTACTTCCATACGACTTATGTTCTCTGTTTGCCTTTCATTCCTTCGCCACCTGGCAATCTCGGGCTTTCTTCAAATAGAGGGCCTTTAAAATAATTCTTCCATTTTCTCTTGATATTTTCATCATTGTACAATACATTCCCCTTTACATCTTTCATATGTCTTATGTGTGTCTGGTCTTTTGTTTTTCTGTCTCTTGATTTTGCAATTCTATAGATCCTCTTCTGCCTTTCTACTGTCTCTAGCTCTTCATACATTTCTCTCTCGCTTCTGCTCTAGCAGTGACCACCACTTTCTTTGCAGCTTTGTTTGCCAATTTGAGTCTTTCTTTATTGATCTGATTTCTTTCTTTGTAATACCCCTTTTTAGCCTGTTTCTTCTCTTTAATTACTTCTGCCACTTCTTCATTCCACCACCATGTCTCTTTATTATCAGAAGGGCCCGATGTCTTTCCCAATACTTATTCCCCTATTCTTAAGATCACCTGTGAGTTGAACTGCCACCATTCTTCTACCTCATCTTTGAAGTCGATATCACTTAATACTCTTTGACAGAAGTTATCTCTCAGTTCTGCACCCTTCATTTTCCACCACTTGATCTTCGGTAGTCTTAATCTTTCTTTACCTTTTCTTGCTTTCTTGATGTTTATCTCTCCAAAAACTGGATGGTGCTGTTTTGCTACTCCTTCTCCTTTGATGACTTTGCAGTTCTTAACTTCCCTCATTTGATCTCTTTTGTACAAAATATAATCAAGCTGGGTTTCCTGGCCTCCGCTAGTATATGTTATGTAATCTCTCTTACAGTAAATCGAATTCAATATTCCCATATCATATGCAACTGCAAAGTCAATCAATTTTTCTCCTTCGTTATTAATCGATCCTGTGCCATATCCACCATGAATTCTCTCAATTGTCCTATTATTTGATCCTATACGCCAATTAAAATCACCTGCCACTGCTACTCTCTTATCATCAGGTATATCAGAAACCAAACCATTTAAGTCTTGCCAAAAACACTGATTATATTGAAAATCATTTCTCCTATTATCACTTTCACAACCGTCATTCCATCATTCTGCTTTATCACTCTAATGATATTGTCTTTGTGGTGAGTCCTCAACACAATTCCTACTCCATTTCTTCCTCTCTCATCTGCTCTGCTGCAGAATAGCTTAAATCCTCCCCCTATTTATCTTGCTTTGCTGCCCTTCAACTTCGTTTCTTGAACAAATAAAATATCCAGCTTTCTTCTTTCCATTATGTCTGCAAGTTCCCTTCCTTTTCCAGTCAAACATCCAAGATTCAGAGTACCAATCTTAATGACAGATTTCTTGGAATTCCTCTTTCTATATTTTTTTCTGCCAACCGTGGGATTCTTAGCACAGTCTGCCCGTTTAGGGGCCGCACGGGGCTGAGGGTCATGTTGTCTGAGACTTCTTCCATAGTTTTTTGGTTTGGAGCTAGAGTTTTAACGTCACAGAAACACCTTGTATTTTCCCGGCCTTGTGACCGTCACTCAGGTGGGCCGTATTGCCCCCCCCCATCAAGCGGGCGCACACACGAAGGGGGGGATCTACAGTAGATGCCCAACGTTCTTTCTGCAGGGTGTTTTTATTGAAACACCGTCTCTAGCTAGCTGGCCGTTGACTCTAAAAAGTTCATCTGCCCTTTGATAGGTCTTCTTTTTATTCTTTGTATTCCTACTGGGTTGCTAGTCACCCTCGTCACCAGATTTGGAACCTGGTGGGGAAGAGGCGGTTTAGTCGCCGGCCACTCGACCATGCAACAGGTTGTACTGGATTTCATGTAACCAGTAGCAGGTCAAGAACTGACGTGACCTTTAAGTGAAAGGAGATGAAGGTTATCAAAGAATTTAAAAGCAAGACGTTCATACATGGCGCGAAATAAGGAGAACTTATGAATTCCAATGTTTTGTTAATTTAATATAAATCTTATGAAACTTAGTGAATTTTGCTGCTGCTGATTCTGCTTGTCCTGCTCCCACTGAAACCAGGTCACGTTCATCTGCATGTAATTTGGTCACAATGAACCACCCTTAACCTCTGTCTGAAGAGAAGCAGTTAACAAAATTGACGTGGATGTCATTTTGACCTCTTCACTGCGTGTTTGACCTGGCAGGAAACTCATTGTGAACATGTCCATGTGTCCAAAAGGGTGTGCCCCTTTTGTTCAATTTTGTCATGCTATTGTGTTAAAAAGATCTTTGCCACAAAGCACTTTTATTTTTCCATGCCACGATTTTTTGCATGTGAACAAATACTTGATCCTTCTTAACCTGTTAACTGGCCCTTAATTTTAGTGTTCAATCTTGAAACAAATCTTACCGTCCCTTAAAATTTTGCAGTTTTTTCTACTTTTGATATTTTGTCGTTTTCAGTTTAAACTACACGTTTTGCAAGTTGGTTGCAAACTGATGTTGGTGTCAAAACGAGCACCCTTAATGTTCAATGGTCAGTTACTTGTCAAAGACTGAGGCATGTACATTCTTTAAATGTTTAAGAAAGGAATCCCCACTAATTTGCATATCTTTGGTGATTTCGTTCTGTTTCCTGTGGACACTTTAGATGACAACCATTCCCAAAAGATGTGAAACAAGAATCAAGCAAAAGGTAAGGTAAAGAAACAAACTGCAGATAAAAGAACCGTTAACGTGACCGAAAAAGCAGAACATATTTGTGTTAATGTCAAGTTTTGGTATTACCAGAAGACTTTGTACAAGGTCAGATGATAAAAATTGATTGACCATTAACCTTGCTAATTTGTTGATATCCCAGGGAGGAGTCATCTTCAACAGAATTATACTTGAGATAACGACAGCGAGAATTGCCAACTGTTGGATCTTTGTCAGAGATAAATCAGGTAAGTAGAAACACTCGTTTTTAGGTGTGAAACAGAGAATAATGGAGCCATTCATGTGTGTAAACATCAAGTTGTCATCAGCGGCGTTGAAGTGAAACGAAGTCATCCCAGCACGACTTTAAAAAAGGCGTTTGCTTTTTTCCAGTGTAGTTTTGTATTCAATTCAATAGAATTATTGAATGAACATTGCATGAAAGCCAGATCCAGCAACCATGGCAGAAAACGAAGAACTAATCGACGACATGGAGTTGCAGGTCTCACAAGAGTACAAAAAGTCTCTTTATTTTGATGATGGAGTTCGAAGAATTGATTTCGTTTTGGTTTATGAGGAAACCCCAGATGAAGATGATGAGGACCAGCAAAAGAAAAAAAGATACCGTCAAAATTTCTTTCAGAACTTGCAGCTAAAAGGCCTTGAAATCGAAGAAGCAGTGTCAAGTCAGGTATGGCATTTCTTTTCTTTGTTACATCGTGTTAAACATTCTGTATTTTGTTCAAAGATCAAAAGAAGGCAATCAACTGTCATGTTGACCGACTGTGGGCGTAACCCTTAACATTTTCCCATTTTCATCAAAGGATGATTTAACTGCTTCATAATCCCACATACTATCAAGAGTCTTCTTGAAATTAACAGTAGACTAACAGTTTTTCTTTTTGTTTTTGAATTTTGTGTAGAATATGTAATATCACCAGTCGACGATAATAAAGTATGATGAATGACACATATTTGGAGCTCGTCATTTGGGACCCACCTTTTTCCTTTCGATAGAAAAGAGTGCATTTTGGTTCATAATTTTGAAAGATCCAAATAAAAAGAAAGTAGTACCACACCAGAATATTGAGCCAACTTGAAGGATACCTTCGGGGTGGAATCCAAACTGAACGACCCTGCACTAATAGAGGAAAAAAGGCAGTGTACATGATCACACACAAGCAATTGGCGCATTCTGATATTGAAGACGTGAGCTTTCTTATGCCGGTTAATTTAATGTAAAACTATCGTATTTTTAACTATAAAATGATTTTCATGAAGCGTTGACATTGCATGAACCGTCCCGATTTATTTTCTTACTGTGAGGACAAAACATGGACCAAAGACTTGCAACATAAATGCACGCGAAAATCATTTGTGTATATTGCCTGATACTCACCTGAAATTGAAAAATGATTTCAAAATATAGCTCAGTCTCATCGTGCATGAATAATACTAATTTATAATACAAGTGAACGTTAAGTCGTTAAAAACAAGGAATATTGAATTATGGATATGCATATGAAAACAAATCCATGGGGTATAATAATTTAGCCTATAATATAATTGTTATTAAACCATTAAATACGAAACCATATGAATTTATGGATGTGTGTGTAAAAGTTCCAATAATTTCGTGCCAAAAACTGTCATTTTTATCAATTCAAACCTCGACGTTGTTCCAAGGAAACTACTATTGACTGCAGTTATAAAATGTTTCAAAGAGTAAATTTATTTGCAGATCATGTATCTGAATTTCTGACTATTAATATTTATGGCAAGACAGTATCAGAAATCTAGATCAATTTAGTAACACGGGCGAGCTGAGGTACCAAGCCTTTTTTTAAAGAATTTCCTAAACTTTGTTGAGGTCCAATATTCTCAAGAATGTCATTTCCAGCCTTAAAAACTGTCGTAACACAAACTGCATTTTAAAGTCAATATTGTAAGACTTAATTGTATCACAGAGCTATTAAAAGGAGGGAATTTCACTATGTTTAGAAACTGATTGTCAATAACCAGCTGCAAAGTGATTATCCAAGCTTGTTCAGGCAGAGCTATCTAGTGTTTATATCAACCATGATATTAACACTAGATTCTTGTAAAAAAGGGTGTGTTCTACAATATATATACAGACACACATACGCCTAAAGTAATATTTTGAAATGTTATTTTATAGTTTTTTTTGGTATTAGTAAAATTTACAGCACCATCACTATAACATAATTGTAATTAAATTAATTATAACTTAATATTTTATTTTTTTCGTGCATCACACGCCAACTTGACACCATATAATGGCAGTGGGGGTTAAATATTGCCCCGGAAATATGTTGCCTCAGTTCATATTTGACATTGTGGTCCAAAATAGGGGTTAGATTATCGTTAAGACGTTTCCTGCAGCATTAACACTTGGTAAATTTGTTTTACTACTAATCGTACGGTAGGTTTGCAGCATTGGATTGTGCGACTTGGGAAAGCCACGGATCTTGCACGGTTTTATGCAATACATCATCTGTTTGGGTTTGGTCATATTTAATGACTTGAAAACTTTTGTATTCGGTCGTTCAGCTTGGATTCCATCATGACACCCAACAGAAAACACAGGAAAACAAATGGGGCTCACCACTGTAATCTCAGAACAAATTTTCATTTCAAAACATGCAAACCATTTGAATTCCCAGGTGCCAAAGAACATTAATACTTTAACAGTGCCATTCAATTACCTTGCGATTATCAGAAGCCGACAAGATTTTACTTGTTTTTTGACACCTTTACAGAATGTTAACCTGCCATTTACTTACTCATGAGTTCACTTTCAGGGCAAAACCAGGGGATCCCCTTTATTTTATTTATTGGGTTAAGGCTTTCAGCCAGCTGTTAGGTTTGGGGTTGAGCTTTAAAATATGTATCTGTTAAGAGAAATCAATTTTTTGGTAAAGAAATAGGGGGTGATTTATTGGGCAAAGATTACATAAGTTTTGTTTCCCCACCTGCATTTAAAAAAAATAAATCCAATTACATTTGGGTAGCAATATTAAGAATTTTGTGAGCATGGTATGTAATTGGCCATCTGCACATGGGAAATCTACTTGTTGCTGCTCCTTATTTTACTCAGAATTATTAAAAAATGAGTAAGACAGTTTTACTATGAAGCTTTAAAAACAGCCCTTGTTGTTTAATCATTCTCCTACAACTGTTAACAAAAATGTTTTTTGTGTTTTGGTAGAAATACAGGACTTTTGTTGAGGTCTAATTTAAGGAGCATATGGTAGTTGTTCATACATCTACACATCTGGTATATGTGCAGATTAATCCCAAATTAAATCCCCTTGATTTTTACCAAATTTCAAAGGAATCTTGTGGTATTTTTTAGTGTGGGATTGGGGCCCACTGAGAGGTACCCTTAAAATTAATTGTATTAACAGATTAATGTTGCATAAGAGCTGGGGGGTTAAATGGTACTGAATTTTTTTGGTGGGGCTTTTTTAGGCAATTGAAAACAAGGGTTTATGTACTGCCCATACTACCCCAGTTACATTGGGAAACAACACAGCACCTGTCAGTATGAATTGCAGTGCCATATCCATCCAGCAATGACACTGTATGCATATGTATATATATGTACATAAAGTATGTACACTTATATTATGTTTGTATATATAAACAAACAAACAAACACAAATTTGAAGATAAGCAAGAGAAATTAAAAGGAAACTGGAAGACTGAAGACACTTTGGTTCAAGTTCTTGACTGTTGACACCTTTATATGGGAAGTTTTATAATTAATAATTGCTCAAATAGGGGTTAACATTACTTGTATGATGGAGAGCTGCTGCAATTGTTAAACCTATTACTTCTGTTTTGCTTTATATCACTCTTGTTAAATGACATTTTGGCATTCATGGCTTCGTGTTTTTTCTCAAATATTAGACAGATCACACTTTATCACACATTTTTTTGATTGATATTCTTTTTCATGATTGTGTAGGAAGGTAAAATGTGGCTCATATTTGTTTGTATTTCCATTTAGTCATGCTGTACTAGTCTCTGTGCTAGACTTTTTCTTTTGCACTTTTTTTGCTTCATTTTGAGATGCCACAGTGAGCTGATGTTTCCTTATGTTAAAGGGAGCTTGTGTTACAATATCATTTATCAAAGAATCTTGTCTTTTAATTGGTGTAATATCAGTTTGAGAGTATTGGGGATTAAGACTTAAGATGCATGGAACTAAGGTTATAGAATGGAAATTAAAAGTGTACATCAATCTGGTCAAGAATTAAACTGCCTTTCCTAAACTGATGCAATTTTTAGACAAACTCTAAGTGACCCACAGTATTAGAGAAGCTAATAATGACAGAAGAGAAATTTTAAGGGTTTTAATAGAGTTGATTTTATTAATATGTGTTGTAGTGCCTGGGTGGTTAAATCAACAGATTGCCATGCAGAAGGTTTATGGTTTGAACCCCAGCCACATCCTGGAACAACTGTGTCCAATTTGTCACACTTTGGGGCCATGTTAAATTGGATTTTTTTTAAACTTCCATAACATTTTTTTACCATTGATGTTTATGGTGACTCAAAATCCACTCTTTGGGCAGTCTTTGACCAAATATTATGTTGCCTTTTAACTCTGACTAGAAAGCTTCTCTTTCACTATGCACACATTTAAGCTTTGGCAGTTTGAATGTTTTTTATAAACTTGATTTTCATTGACAGCAAACTGCCAAGTACCATTTTGTCATACTTTTGCAATATTTATTGCATTTTTGTGAGCTAGTGATGTTGAACACAAAACAAAGCTTTTAGCAGAGGCCTCAACACTCTGCAAATAAAGTAATTATCACATTTATTCAAATAGAAATAAGATTAAGTGTTATAAAAATTTTATTAAATGTGCAAAGAATTGTGACTTTAGTTTGAAATAAAAAATGACAGTAAGGTATTACTAATATACATGATAAATGATCTGAGTACAAATGAGTATTGTGTTATGGTGACTTATGGTGACATAAATTAAATCAGCTGATTGTGATTCTTAGAGCACAGAAATACTATGATTGTCAAATTTCTGATACACATACAAAAGTTTCATACCAATATTGCACTGTGTATAACCCTAGATGGAGTTTTAGGGACAAATGTTTATATATTTTTATATGCAGAAGATCTTTGAGCTGTTATAATTTTATATTTGTAATGGTCTTCTTAAATTTTGTTTTATCATGTTGGCCACTGTGATCCTTAAAGAAAAAAAACATTACGTTTTGCCACTCTTTACCTTGTATTTAAATCTACTGGTTATATAAGTTGTATGTACAAAAAAGTTATTTATTACACTGAGCTGTAATCAGAGACATCAGAGCTCTCTGAGGTGAATAATTCAAATGGCGAGGCTTCCTCTTGCTACAGTTTATTCCTGTTATTTTTGTGTGGAACATCTTGTAAAATGACCTTCCTGATGTTAGTTTTTGGAATCTTTATTCAGTGGATTTATCACTTTTGTATGTGTAGCTGCAGAACTTCTGTTTATTGTCTCAAGCAGGAGGTCTTATTTTCTACATTTCATTGCAATAGAGCTTCATTTTCTCCTATAGATACTGTCAAATGTTATTTTTGAAGAACTCAGACATATTTTTTTAGTTGGTTCATTAATATGGAATTCTTGGTTGAATTTTCAAGATTTACTTGAGGACTCCGAAAGCCTTCCTGTGACTTTAGTCATGGTAGCTACTGATAACCATACCCTTAAGAGTAACCAGTCTTACTTGAGTAAATAAATAAAACATAGTGGTATTGTCTGATATAAGGAATGTAATCTAAACCTTCAAATCCTAAGTTAGTTTGGCAATTTCTGTCCTGCATTTTATTAGCATAATATTTAAACTGAGCAGTAATAACTAAAATGGCTAATATATTCCCATACACAGGGAAAGAAGGATCAGTATGGAACATTTAAAGATGACAAGGTAAAGTTAATATGATTTCCATTTTCATTTTGGAATGGTTAAATTTTGTGGATGAAAGATAAAGCTGTTGTGTAATGTTAATTGTTTTCTCAGTTTGTTTTTTTTTGCTAAAATTTAAACTAACAAAAATGCATTGTGTACAGTGTAGCTTAAATGGATGATTGGTCATGGAGGCAGACTTCTATTGTGTATTTGTGACTTAAATGTTGTTGTATTACCATACATATTTGGTACAGTTTTGAAATTTATTGTTTGACTAATGTGTTAATTTTGGGGGGCAACAATGCAGATTAGAACAAAGGCCTGCCCCCCATGAACAAGAGAAAATTACCCTATGATTAAAATATAACGATTTTTGGCAGTGTTTTTTTATAGTAACATGTACCATAGTAACACAAGTCATTTTTGTGTAATACCTTTACCATTGCCATTATCATCATTTTTATCATTAACATTTACAGTAATTAACATGTACAGATTAAAGTATGATTTTCATGCTGTCATGAGTTTGATATACTGGTGATCAACTTCAGTAACATCATGTTTATAGTACCTGTCCATATTTATTGACTTGTTAGTTATTGACTTGTTTTTTATATGAATTGTAAATGGGAGGGAAAGAACCTTACCTTAACCTTAATCCTGTCCATGCCAGGGGGCAAGGCTCTGACATCACTCCTCTACTTGGATTGGGCTGCAGCTGCATGGTGTGTTGCACCACCTTGTTTTTGGCCAGCCTATTTTCCTTCTTCCCTCTGGTGTCCATCCGAGGCACAGTTGTATGATGGGTCCTTCCACAACACATCCTCTATCCAGTTCCACCAATGCCCCCTAATCCCTGTACTAATTGTTTCCAAGGATGTCCAATCTGTAACTATCCATCTCCCATGCAATCTGTGCTGCTGCCCCACTCCTATACATAGGTCTTACATTCCAATGTCCAATGTTAATGGGGTTTTTGGGGTTAACAAAAGATCACATTGGATGCAGAGTTTCTTGAAGGCTTTAGCCCAACGTCATCAAAATTCCAGTCTGCGATCTCTGCTCCTCTCTGGTATTGGTGAATGATGTTGGAAGTTTCTCTTACATAGCTTTTTTAAATGAGTGGGTTGTTAATCCAAACAAAAACCCCAATCTGGAGGACAAGGAATCACATTTAGTCTGGCTTATCCCCTTTGACCTGTCTGGCATGGGTGTGCCTACCAGGAGAACAAGGCTCCAGCCATCGTACCTCTCAGGATCAACAAAGCACACAAGCTGCCCAATCACAACAAGATGGTAATCCTTTTAAAGGGAGGGAAAGAAGGCAATCTTAAAAGCAAAGAACAGTTCAAGGTTTGATAAAAAATGCCCCCTCCACATCCCCCACACTACATATCTTCATCTCTTTGTGGTTCCTCTTTGTTTTCTTTTTCTAGGGACCAGCATGTCAACTGCTTTTCTCAGATAGTTTTTGGGGGGGTTTTCTTACCACATAGCTATACTTCTGTAGTTGGATATTCCTGAGCTTCCCTCAACTCTAGCCTGTTTTTTCACTTCTTTGTTTATTTTTTGTTCTTTCAGTGAGATGCCTTGCTCAGCAACTTGAATGCTGTTCTCCAGAAGAATTGTTCTTCAGTCAACTTCAGTGGCTATATCTTTGTACTGGAAAGTAACACTGGGTCATGGTTGTGAATATTTTGACATTCAGCACTGGTAATCTTTAATCACACAACACAGTCAAAAGGTCTTTCCATTTTTGCCATAATGCCTTTACTCTATTACTGCTATATCACTTTCCCAAGGTTTTGCAAATGGTTGACTTGTTTAAGTCTGTTGCCATGTTTTTCATGATTTTCTGCTTGGCCTTGCTTGCTGGTCTGGAGGTCTGTTTTAGAAGAGTTCATTATTAGATCTGTGTTTTGGCCATTTCTTTATGCTTGTTCCCAGCATCTTCTGTGACTGTATGCAGAGGTATGCCTTCTATTTAGTGTTTCTCCAGGTAGTTCTTACCTGGATTTCTCTTTAATTAGATCCAGAAGCACTATAAATAAGAGTAGCCTAAGAATCTACTCCAAACTTGAAACTGTCACTTTTTCCATGTAGCCTTGTCTTAGTTCCTTTATGTGCACTTGATCAGCCACACTACCTTTTTCCAGGCACCAACATACTAGTTCTCTTTGAATTCTGCCATGGGCTTTTTCCAATCAATGAAAGCATTGTACAGTTTATTCTGCTCTTCCAGTTTTTTCTCTTTTAGTTTTCATAGTAGATGTGGCATCCATTGTTCCTCTGCTACAGCGGAACGCAAATTGCATATCATCTGTTTCCACGAACTTCATCACACGTTCCAATAACTTAATTCCTCTGCAGTTCTTGGGTTCTGGCACAACCCCAGTCTCCATTTTTCTTGGATCTGGTCTTCAGCCCATACGAGGAGCTGATAAATGCACTCCTCTCTTTTTTCTCAGAACTTTTAGCAACTTAATTAAGACATTTATTTATTTTAAAATTTTGAAATAAGATAAAATGCTTCAGTATGAAATTTACAACTCAGTTTTCAATGTAAATCTTCTTACCTGAAGGCCCTTTTAACTTGCCTCACCTCAGGGCCTCCTTTAAGCTCCAAGTTACGATGTCTACTATTGGCTGTTCAGTGGGATCTACATTTTTAGCCCCTCATGTGAGTTTTCTTCATAAAACAGCTCTCCAAATTACTCCATCCATATTTTTTTCACAATCACTCTCGCTCTGACAGTATGGTTCTTCCCCCGCCCTTCCCCTGTGAACACCCAAGTTTTGATTCTTGTGGGTCTTACTCTTGGCTCAATGTCCATCTTCTTCTTCCTGAAATCCCTATATTGTAGTTTGCGCTGTTATGATGCTAGTTCTTGTATTACATTGTCACTCCTTCTGGCATGCTGTGGAGCATGACCACTTGTTCTTTTTTCAATTCTTCTTTCTTGCCATCTTTACACCGGACCTGAAAGAAAAGAACACCAGCCCCACCCTGAAATGGTCGTTAGTCACTCACGCGCAACCCTATCCATTTCTGGATGGATAGGATTCCACGTGAGTGATAACCGACCAGGTATTCTGACGAAAGAAAAGAACACCAATCCCATCCTGAAATGGTCGTTGATAACTGATTATCGACCTGGTGTTATTTTCTTTCAGGTCCTGAAAGAAAAGAACACCAGCCCCACCCTCAAGTGGTCGGTAATCACTCACGCGCAACCCTATTCAAGCAAATCAAAATAGTGGAAGCTTTGTTTGCAAGAAAAATTCCAATTACGCTAACAAAGAGAAACTGTTGAACAAGCGGAGTGAACTCGTTGCAAAATACAGACACTTGAATAAATTCCTGTTAGCCTATTATGAATCACAGGGCTAGTTGTGGTAAAGCAATTAAATCTTTTTATTACTGCATGTTCAGTTGCACCAATTATGTCAATCCCAGACATTCTGCTCTTGAGACAAAAGACCAGAGGAGAAGTTCCAGGCTGATGGAATAAATGCGAGTCTTTCACTGCACGTTTACGCAGGTTCAAAATGTTTCTGTCTCTTCGGATGTCAGTTCGTAGTCAGCTTGACTTTTTTTTAGATGGAAAGTGCTGGCAACAGTTTTAGATGTTTTTAGGTTGAGAACGGCAGTCGTTAAGAATTTTCCTGAATTTAGGAGAGGATCGGTTGCTTGTCTTAATCTTAAAGGACATTTGGTTGTGTCAGGACTTTGGAGATGACGTTATTGCCTTGTGTGTGGGAAAAAAAGTGTGTTGATGTTGAAAGACCTGAGTATACTTGATATTGCTTTAAAGGGATATTTTAATTCTGTCTTGGTGTTTGGGAACTCAAGAACATTTCCGTGTTTACCACTACATAAAATGGCCCACAATAGTGATGTATGTGTAACCCTACCTTCCATGCAATTTATGAGCTAACTATTACATAAGCACGCACGTTTTACTTCCATATACTTTCATCAATCTTGTTTTCAGTTCCTCTGGTAATGCAATTCAGAAGTATCAGGAAAATTGTTTTTCTTATATCAACTAACTTTAGAACATCCTTGATATTTACAGTGTTTTCAGCCCAACATTCAGAATCTTATCTTGTAAACTTAATCATTAACCCAAGAAATGGTCCAATGCCCCAATGTGAATGATTTTGCAAAGAATATAAATTAAGAAGTGGTACCGGTAATGCGTCTCTAATGATGCCAAGGCATGGTTGTTTCATATTAAAGCCAACCCAAACACAACACTAAAAGTGGTTTGATGATAAAGTGTGAATTGCGTGTCATCTGTGCGTTAGAAAATAGTTTAAGAAGTTTAGTTATCAACCTCTTCCATGCTAGTTCATTCAGTTCAAGACAAGTTGTTTTCTCCTGATATTGGGTAACTTGCGTACTTAATAGCGTAATTTTCCATGCACATAAGAAAAATGCGTACTGTATAGTTTCTGGCACAAGTTCTAGTAGTAAATTGGTTCTTGGCTCCGCTTCAGCCACTATTTGGATATCACTGCTCTCTCGAACCTCTTTACTGGAGTCGCAACTTCCTCGCTAATGTGGAATCGAAACCTTAGACCGGGCTTTAAGAATCATTTTTTGTCATTCTTTAATTTATCCAGTCTTTTAACTGTAATAGCCTTGTGAATGTATTCATGTACATTGACTCACTCAGACTCGCACGGTAATATCAAAACAGCTTAAGTGCTCCATGAGTCGGAGCACCTTTTGCAAATGCTGCAAGTACTGTTGTCACAATTTTTTTATTGATAACGTGGAAGACGTGGACGGATTACTTTGGTTCGATTCAATCATTCAATAATTTATCTTTAAACATGACAGGATTATGTGAATTAAATGAAAAAATTTTTTTTTGAATTGAACTCAACATCTGAGCTAATTGAAAGCTACATAGATGGTAAATATTCACAGACTTGCCACAATCAACCACCATTGATTGATAAATTGATAGTTAAGTGGGTTGGTGGATGGATTGATGGACAGATGTATAGATAAATGGATCCATGCATACATAGATAGATACGTACAACATATAGCTTACGTACATGATGATTGTTATATCTTCACAAGTCATTGCAGTCTTTCTGAGCACTCTCATTAGTTGTGCTCCAGGCTTGGAGAGGTTATAGCATTGTCATAAAAGCCGTAATTTCCACTGCAGTGGTCTGGTTAGGTTGCTGGGTGTGGTTCCTATGCACTAACATGTGTACTGAGGCCAGAAAAAGACTGTTGTATACAACACGCGTTTTGTCGTCCAGTCTTGAAGGAAGAGTACACACCACAAGCTTAGCTACGTTCGACTTAATGTGGTTGATATTCCCAACGTTTAAAGAAGGACTCGTCTGTATCTTTACAAACCCGTCGATCGGTTACTCTCTTGATCTTTAACACAGCCTTTATGGAGCTGACGTCTCTCTTTCTTCGAATCCTACACAGCAGTTCTTTGCAGTCTCATCTCTGGACAGCTAAATCGTCCGGGAAGTTATCCTCAATGCAAATTGGCAAATCTTTTATTTTGTATGTTTCAGGGCCATTTTCCATTTTAAAGCTCACTATAAAACAGTTACTTTGGGGGTCTGCGACCCTTCATCATAATCATCATATTCGGTTTAACGTCCGTTTTACATGCTAACATGTGTTAGACGGTTTCTTGAAATTGACTTCCAAGTTATCCTATCCTTCACCAGGTCCCTGCTGACACCTTTTTTTTTCAGATCCATCCTTATCACTTCCTCCCATGTTTTCTTTGGTCTTCCTCTGCCAGTGGTTCCTGCCACCTTGATTGTTCTGCATCTACTTGTCCAAGCATTCTTGTCCATTCTCTCCACATGCCCAAACCAACGAAGCCTCCTATTCTGCATACAGCTGCCAATACTGTCCAGATTCAATCTCCTTCTGAGTTCATTAGAACTGAGCCTGTCCTTCAGACTTGCATTGCACATCCATCTTATCATTTTCATGTCATTCCGCTACATGCGGCTGACATCTTCAGCTTTCACTGGCCACATTTCACTGCCATACATCATTGTGCTACGTACACATGCCTGGTAGACACTACCTTTGGTAGGTAATGGCAGGGCTCTGCTGGTTAACAATGGCATTAGCTCCCTGAACTTACTTCATCCACTGTTAACCCTTGCTGTAACACTTGCACCAGCTCCTCCCTCGGCTCCAAGGGTGTCGCCAAGGTAGCAAAACCTCTGGACACCTTTAGTTTCCTCTCCCTCCAAATGCACTTTACCTAGGTCTAAGTCACAGGTTTCCTCTCCTTCTTTGCACCTCTTGCAGCTAAAACGGTTACTTTCTGTCAGTTTGCCCTTTATTCCACTGCACCGTTTATGTACCCAGTGCTTGTAAGTACCACAATAGATTGAGTTGCTCCCAACTCCCTTTCCACAGACTGAACAGGGAACTTTCCTTTCTCCAATGGCTTTCCTATATTGCGACCACTGACCATCACTTTTGTTACACTATAATCTGTACACACCCGCCTTAGCCCTGTTTGCTATGCCAAAAGCTGATTAGACCCACTGTTACAATTTTCCAAAAAAATTTGATGGTTTTTCAAGATGCGTTGATATACCGCAATATCTAAGGACTCATCTCTTGACAAGGCAGTGCCTAAGTAAACAAACGTATCAGGTTCACCCAGGTTTGAGCAATGTATTAAAATTAGTCCGAACTATGGCTTGCCAGGATTTAGTGTAATCATGATTTTAGCTTTAGATAGGTAGATTTTTAGGCCAAAGGCAGTATTGGGATCTACAAGTTGATCCATGTGTTGCTTGTCAGTTTTAGCATGTGACACAAAAACAGCATCATTTAGATAAAGTAGTTCTTTAACAAACACATGGAACACATTGTTCTTAGTGCAAATCCTTAGCTCTATTTTAGAGCTTAACCTGAGAAGAACATTATTGCTGAACTGGAAAGCAGGCGTAAACATAACAGCAAAGAATATGGAGAAGGGTGTTGTGACTGCAATGTCACTTTGTTTCACACCACTGTGAACTGAGATTTCATCTGGTACTTGTTCATTAAATGCTACACAAGCCAATACATCAATCCAATACATACATGTATACACGCTTACATACATGCATACATAGGTACTTACACATACTGTGACGGCTACTCCTGTTTGGCTTCCTAACTTCGGGACTAAATATTGCATAGAGCCAATCGAAACATCTATTCGTACAACATATCTTTGGGAATTTACGTCCATTATTTTACGTTCTAATACATTTGTATCAATGTACTACCTTCTGCTTATTCCCTGTAGCAGTACTGTGTAAATTCCAACGAGCTGAACTCACCTTGGTTTCCAAATATAATCCTCAGGGTCCTGACGTGGGAGGACCAGGGACACTCTTATATAAAGATAATGGGAACTTTATTTCCATGAAAAGTTTTTTCCAAGAACCTCCAATCTGTGGAACACTGCCACAAGATTGCTTCCCGGAGGACAACAACATCGACATCTTCAAATCATATGTCAATAAACACTTGTCAAAATCTCCCTTACAATTCATCAAATTTTATTTACAATACTTACCATCATCTACCTGTCAGTCTATCCATCTCATTAACCCTCATCCTCGAGTGCCTTTCAGCCTTGATGTGCGGTAAGTCTCTAATACATAAAAAAATAATGGATAAATAATTTATTTTATAAACAACAATTGGAATTTTGGCGACGGATCAAATAACAAACATTCCGTTAACATATTTTGACCAAATTTAATACCCTCGGAATTGACGTCACCGAAAATTTCATTGTTGGGAAAACCCCGACGATGTAACAGCTCCATTGCAACGAATACATTAGAGGTTATTAGGAACCGAATTACGTGGCAGAAAGGCAACTTAAGGCAACACATGCATGGATTCTTTATCATTGACGCTGGACTTTTTTTGAGGAATGTTAATATTTTGTCACTGAAGCACATGGTTTGAAATACCATTTCGTGACCCATGTTGATCGATTCAACGAATTACATGGCAGAAAGGCAACGTAAGGCAACACACCCATGAATTATTTANATTTTGACCAAATTTAATACCCTCGGAATTGACGTCACCGAAAATTTCATTGTTGGGAAAACCCCGACGATGTAACAGCTCCATTGCAACGAATACATTAGAGGTTATTAGGAACCGAATTACGTGGCAGAAAGGCAACTTAAGGCAACACATGCATGGATTCTTTATCATTGACGCTGGACTTTTTTTGAGGAATGTTAATATTTTGTCACTGAAGCACATGGTTTGAAATACCATTTCGTGACCCATGTTGATCGATTCAACGAATTACATGGCAGAAAGGCAACGTAAGGCAACACACCCATGAATTATTTATCATTGACGGTAGACATTTTTTGAATAATCTTAGTTAATCGTCATCAGACTACTATCTGGAACACAACGAAAGAACCACTGGAAATTTGAACATGGAATGTAAGAGCATTGTTTCAAAGTAGGACTCTGGACAATGTTAAACAAGATGGACGAACAGCGGTGAGTTCAACAGCGATGATTGTAGGGTATTTTATTCAGTGGATTAAAACACGAAAGAGGAGTAGCTGTGATACTTTACAAAGAAAGCGCGAAGAGCATGGTAGGCTGGCTGGCTTTGTCAAATAGAGTCGTGCTAGTAAAACTGAAAGAAAAACAAGTAAATATCAGCATCATTCAACTATATGCACTAAGGACCACAAGCAGCAAAGAAGAAATTAAGGAGTTCTACAAAACATTGGAGAAGGCTAAAAACCAATGCAAGTCTACAGATGTCACAATCATAATGGGTAACCTAAATCCGAAAGTAGGGAGCAAACCAGAAGGAGGAACTGTTGGAAAGTTTGGTCTGGGCAGGGAAGAAAAATGGGTCCAATGGTGTAAAGCAAATGAGAATGTTTCAACCAACACAGGGTACGAACAACATCCACGCAGATTGTGGACATAGCGAAGTCCGGGAGACTATGTTAAGAACCAAATTGACAATATTGCCATCAAGAAACGATATAACAGTGCAATTCAACAATCAAAGACATGGCCAGGAGCAGACTGTGACAGTGACCACAACCCAGTCGTATGCAACGTAAGGGTTATGCTGAAGGCAACCAAGAAAGGAAAGGCGATATCAAGAATGGCGTACAGGTCCTTTCTAGAAAACCAAACCATTAGAGAAGAATACGCTTTAGCTTTCCAGAACCGATTTGAAATGTTTAAAAACCAAGGAAAAACGAAGCTGGAAACCTTTAAAGAATCGATAGTATCTGCAGCAAAAGAAGTTGTACCTAGACACGAGAAAAAAATCAAAGAACAAATAGATGACAAATGAGATCGTGGACAAAATGCATGCCAGAAAACATATTTCCAACCGCAGAAACGAGGAATACGAGCTGATAAACAAGGAAATTAAAATGAAATGCAAGGAAGCCAAAGAGATCTGGCTTAAGGAACAGTACGAAGAGTTTAAAGGATGTAAAAGGAATGAACCGAGGGTTAAACACAGTAAGATTAAGGAAATAAGTGGTTTCAAAGATTGTTCTTCCCCAGGTTGTATAAAATCAAAGGATGGAAAGGGATAACATCCTTGAACGCTGGAAAGAAAACATCGGAGAACTTTTTGCAGATGGCAGGGACCCCTAACAAGCCAGAAATAAGAAAAACCATGGAGGGACCAAAAATCCTAATATCAGAAATTAGAGCCGCATTACAAAATATTAAAAGGAGTGCCGGCGAAGTTATGACCGAGATGATTGTTGCACTGGAAGACTTTAGTGTAGAGAAGGTTACTCATATTCACAACAAGGTGTGTGACAGCGGAGAAATTCCAGAGGATCTCAGTTAATCGCTCATCCTAGGCCTCTCAAAGAAACCTGGTGTAATTAAGTGCGAAATGCACAGAACAATTAGCTTAATGAGCCACGTGATAAAAATTCTACTTCGCATTTTGATGATGAGAGCAAGAAGTAGGAAAAGACCTGACATAGTTAAAAGCAGTTTGGGCTCGTTGAAGCTGCTGGCACAAGGAACGCGATATTTGTTCTGAGAATGGTATCAGAAAGAGCCACTGAGATGCAAAGGCGTTTTTATGTGTGCTTTATCGATTACACAAAATACAGCATGAAGAGCTTTCCAACATGCTAGAATGTAAAAACCTGGATGGAAAAGATTTAAGAGTCTTTAGCAATCTTTACTGGAAACAAACAGCGTGTATGCGAATAGAATATGACACAAGCTCATACACCACCATTAGAAGAGGCGTTTGGCAGGGATGTGTGCTTAGCCCAGACCTTTTCAACCTTAACAGTGACATTATTCTTCGAGAAAAACACCAATAGAGGGGATTCTCGTCGGAGGACGCAACATTAACAGCCTGAGATATGCTGACGATACGGTTTTGATTGCACAGACAAAAAAGCTACAAGAGATGCTAAACAACATGGTTGAATCCAACAAAAGGAAACGGCTTACCTTGATCTGTAAGATGACAAAATTTATGATAATTAGTAAACAAAAAACAAACAAACAAACAGTGTAAGATACTGATTGGGGATGCCCTCATAAATCAGGTTCAGAATTTCAATTATCTTGGCAGCATGATAACTGAAACTGACAAATCTAACCAATAAATTTGAAGTCGAATCGGAATGACAAAAGCGGCATTTGGGAAACTAAACAGCATAATGAAGAACAGCAAAATTTCTATGACGACTAAGATCAGGTAGGGGAATTGCTGTGTTTTCCATCCTCACACATGACAGTGAATGCTGGACCCTGTCGCAAAGTATGGAGAAACGAATAGAAGCAGCCGAGATGTGGTTTCTCCGAAATATATTGGACAGAAAAATTAACAAATCAGGTAGTGTTGGAGAGAGCAGGAACAAAACCTTATCGCCCAGGCACCATCCGAAAAAGATAGTTGGGGTTTTTGGGACATGTTATGCGGAAGGGAGAGCTAGAACATCTCAGTGTGACAGGCAAGATCAACGGAAAACGAAGCAGGGGAAGACAAAGAATAACATGCATAGCAAGCATAAGTGAGAAAAAGTGTGAGAAAGTGTGTTGCGTCATTGGAGAAACACATGGTTTAAATATTTGATGTAAGCTATATTGATCTATTCGCCAGCCTTACACCCAAAATATTTTCAGGCAGACTGACCTTCACCCAATTGCATATTAAAAGTCACCCCTAAAGAAGCTATTGTAATCAAAACCCACCAAACAACTCCCACATTTACCCAAAATACACTTGCAAAATGCCATGACTTCAAGAATCTTGATTTCTTTGGTAATTTTGTTAAAACAACCTATCAGTTTTATATAAAAAATCCAGTGCAGAGGTAAACCAAAGAATCCTGATTTCAGATATTGATGTTTTCTCAAAACCCTTGGTTATTACTTTTTAGTGAAAGCATGTTTGAATACTCACTCACTATACAGTTGTCGTGTATCCATGGCTTGCACAGGTATGCCTTTAGACGGCTGCTCGCAGGTCTGTTCACCATTTGGCTCGGAGACCTGGGTCAGCTTCGTTTAGGTTCCAGGCCTTTAGATATTGCTTTATTGTGGCCTCCGCGTTTTTCCGGGGTCTTCCCTTGCCTAACGTATCATCCACTTTCAGTTCCAGCAATTTCTTTGTCCATGACTCTCCTCTTGATGTGTCAGAACCGTTTTCCACGAAGAGTCATGTGAAGAAGTGTTATGTGGAGCCAAGAGTAGGGAGTTGCAATGGCAGCCCGTTTTGTCGCCTTTGACGTTGCAGATCCACAAAAGCATCACTCGTTCATTCCTGATCAGCTGCTGTGTATCTTCAGCCTATGTTTGATGCGAAACAGAACTTTATTTGGCCCTGAAAAAATACATCTAAATTTCAAAGTACAAGTTTTACAGTGGTACCCTGTCAGAGATTAGGAATAGTCTGTTATCTCTAAACCAGAAGACTTTATCAAAAAGAAGCTGGTTTTAAATAAAGTATTTTTCCATGGAATTTGAATTGCTTTTAAGACCCAGTTTTTGCCGTTTACCATATTTTGAAAATATTGTTTTGCAGGGTTTTTCCTTCATTGGAAGGGGGTTGGGGGGTTGAATTTCTGTACCTCTGAAGAATTTACAGAATCTGTTGTCATTTCCTAAAAATGTGTTTTGTTACAAAGTACAATTGCTCTGTATTTATTTTTTATTATTTTTATTTCAAGACCATTTTTTAAGAGCAGTAATAATTTTTGATAATTTCTATGGTTTTATTCTTTGAATTTTACTTTTTTTAGATAGATTGCCTTTGATTTGATGTCTGACTTCTCAAAGAAAATTTAAATATTTGTAGTACAGCATCTCGGAGTTTAATTATTTAGATAGGTAAAACCGACCCATTTACCATGAAAATGTATACACAAAACGAACCATCAAACGGTTAAAAGTCAAAAAATTTATTAGAAAATAGCCTTGCACAGAAAACAGAAATGGTTTATTTTTCAGTTTTCAGTTACTACTGCTGCCTATGACGATTCTGTTAATCGATCGGAAGCGGGTTTCTTGAAAGAGTCGAGTTACGTATTTTATGCGGACGAATCTTCTAATCGTATCCTACTTTGGCAGTCACCTCCATTTACTTTCATGTTCTATAGCTTACTTCCTATGTCCCACACACAAAGAAGTCATTTCATTGCAACAATAGATTTGATTTTGCAGCCTACGTCACACAACAAAGAATCCTGGCAGATTCAATAATTGAGGTGTTTTTGGTTTCAACTTTTCTCTGTGTTTTATGCCATGTGAAAAACCAAAATGCATTATGAAATAAACTTCGTGAATTATAATCTTGACTGATCACAATGTACCTTTGTTTTTATTGATTGTTCTTCGTTGTGGATTTGGAATTCAAAGCCGTTGGCAGTTTTAGAGCTACTCATTATAGTAGGTCATGCAGTAATGCACACTAACTGACTAACGATTAAATTATTTGTTGCTTTGTTTACAAGAGACAGATTTTTCAAAATAGAGCTGGCTTCCAACATAAGAACATTTATTTGTATTGTGTTTATGCATAAAGTTTTTTGGGGTATGTTTTTGTCAAGTACATTTTGTCAGGTACATTTTGTCAGGTACATTTTGTCAGGTACTTTTTGTCAAGTACTTTTTATCAAGTACATTTTGTCAGGTACATTTTGTCAACTTTTTTGTCATGTGATTTTTGTTAATTACTTTATGTCAAGTTGGTTGCTGTTGTTTTTAAAGTATTGTATGATCTGCCTCCTGACCATGAAACATGTGAACTAAATGTAGGGTAAGAGTACAAATCATTTAAACCATAACTAAGGATATAAAATTTTTGCTTAAATTTTAATGAAGTACTTTAAACGTAATTTAACCAGTAATCACTAAATAGAGCGGGAATGCCAACTAAATTTTTTTTTCAGGGAGATACAAAAAGAAAAGGACAATGTTTGGTGATAAACGGCTTCGAGAGGAATAAAATAACAGCAAGCTTATCATTGTAACGTTTTATAAATCCATAAAGTAAAATCAGCTAGCGCAATAAAACGTGAAATACATTAATCGTAAAGAAAAAACTAATACTTGCAATTCTACCGTTTAAATAGAAATTTAAGCAGAAACTAGAATACAAAGTAAGCAATAGGATTTTTAATAACTTAAAAAGGTAATTGACACTGTACTAGCTTGATAGTTGTAAAAATATATTAAATACAACTAGTAAACACAAAGGTACGCAAACCCAAACAAAAGCGAGATGTAGTTAGGATTTAGATGATACAGTATGTCAGTCCTAAAACTGAGTAAGAAGAACTGTTACAAATTAATGAAATGAAATGGGTGATGACGGTGAGTGAGTGGGAAAATGGTTGCATCGTAAGATACCTCTTCCCTTTCTTGAAACATACCCAATTCTAAAGTTACAATCATAATTACTTAATCTCAATGCAACAGCTAAAAATTATCATGTGTTCTCAACGTCAGATACAACAGTATCATTAATAGTGTCCATTTGATCCATTGGTCAAGGTTGACGGTCACGATGTTTACAACTATTACCAGTCACAATATTTTTCCACACGGCCTTTCATCAATCTCTACATTTACAACGGATGGTGTACTAATAAATCGGAACACCCCTGCCCAAAGATCGGATCATTAACTACTTAAACCGTTATTAACTACTTAAACTGTTATTAACTTTGGTATATATAAGCGAAAAATAACTGCCTTGAGTTGACGGATAAGTGCAAATAAAACAACTACTAGTAAGCAAGGTTCTCGATCATATATGAGATAGAACGGTGTTTCTTTAATGGAATCCGTCGTAGCAATTCTGAATGGAAACAGTGCAAAAGGGATAAAACGGTCACAATGCTTAATAACACACGTATAAAGTATTGCGCATAGTTTGTGGTGTTGAAAGGCTCGCAAGATTATCTTTATAGATGATGTGCTTAGACTTTGATCCTTCTCACGGAAAAATAACCACAATTTTCCTCCAATAGCGTGGACAGAAAGTTCATATTTCATCGGACAAAAGTGTAGAAGAGCACCATGTCTAGACATTTAACTTCTCTACAGAAGCAGAACAATGAGTTTTACACCTGGGCTGTGGATTGCAAATGTTTCAGGACACTTTGTTAAACTATCCGTGACGTCAAAATATAACGGTTATCTAATGTTGAGAATGGTAGTGGATCTAGTACATCATGACAGACGTAATCAAATGGTTCTACTTGAATTTGCCAGTTGATCAGTATGATGTTAGCGCTGTGGCGGCTTCTTAGATGCACAATTCTTGCATGTTTTAATCCGATGCGTTATATAACCTCATACATACCGGCCAAAAATAATGCCGACTTGTAGGTTTTAGCTTTACTCAAATGACGTGCGAATACCTCACTGTGCATGATTGTGACAACTTCCAAAAGTTACGAGGTGTTGCTAACTGACAGAATATTTCTTGTCTATCTTATGTTGTGCTGGAAATGAACTAGGGTACAAGAGTATTTGATAAGCTGTTGCGAGAAATTTGGGATCGTCAGAAGAACTTCCCGACAATTGACTTAATTGCAGACAATTAACATTCGGACAATTAACAGTCCGAATGTCCGAAATCCGGATAATTACTCTTCAATCCCGGACTTTTAACAAGTTAAAGTTGAGGCGTCGAAATAGTGCTGGCATAGGAATAAGCAACAGAGCATCTGCTTTAGCATTGCTTTTACCTGGTCTGTATTCTACCTTGGAGGTCGTTAAACTTAAGTGTTTCTGCCACTCGCGTTGATATACATTTAAAACCTTTAAGCGTAAAAACCCACTTGAGGGAGTTCCGTGTAAATGGTAAAAGGTATATCGTACAAATATAACGGAAGTACTTTTTGGACCAAAGTCTCGTATACGCTTCCTCAGTAGTGGACCTCGTAAATATAATTCTCAACTGTCCAGTTTCCTGAGAGCTTATATTCTTTCTTTGGATAGAAATCTCGGGCTTCAATTCTTCAAGGCCTAAGTATGCCACTTTACTTACAAATTTACCAGAGAGAGAGAGAGAGAGAGAGAGAGAGAGAGAGAGAGAGAGAGAGAGAGAGAGAGAGAGAGAGAGAGAGAGAGAGAGAGAGAGAGAGAGTGAGTGAGAGAGAGAGAGAGAGAGAGTGTGTGAGTGAGAGGGGGTGAGAGAGAGAGA
>RDPX01000042.1:1899499-1916006 GCA_003991215.1 Morbakka virulenta
AGAGAGAGAGAGAGAGAGAGAGAGAGAGAGAGAGAGAGAGAGAGAGAGAGAGAGAGAGAGTGAGTGAGTGAGTGAGTGAGTGAGTGAGTGAGTGAGTGAGTGTGTGTGAGTGTGTGTGTGTGTGAGTGAGAGTGTGTGAAATTTAATTAAGCACAACTAATTATACTATTAACAGGAAATATCTAAAAAGGGCGAAAGCACAAGCAAGACATTTAGGACACAGACAATTCAACATTTCAATTGTAAAACTATGTCGAAAAGAGTGGCTCAAAGGTCAATGGGATAAAATTCGTGACGACTGCAAGCGAGTGGAAAAACGAGGCTTGCGTGACAATAGTTAATTCTTAATGCGCTAATAAAATCGACTGTGAATGTGGGCACTGTTATTCAGTAATAGGTAATATTTGTAATCAATACAGTAGAACTCTGAATTTTAAGTCAAGTAGAAACAAGAAAGACCCATTACTTAAAGTTTACTGAGATATCATTTACAGCTTTGATGCAGCACTTGTTAGACGAGTTCCGCTTTTGTTAGAAGAAAAGCATTCATGTTGAAAGAAAAGGTGTCAGGTATCATTTATCTCTTTTTGGGATACTCCGAGCCTAAGTTACAGTAGTTCCTTTTAATGGTTTTCCGCTAGCTCTTCTATATGCATAATGCGTATTATCGCAGTTATTCGATTTGGGTTACTGTTGCACTGTGTTGTTTTTTTAGTTTAAGTAGTTATTTTATTATTTATTTCTATATTCCTTCAATAGAATTCTTTTGCTTTTTGTTTGAAGTATGTTTAGATGCCTTTGCCACTTACCTTTCATCATCGAGATCTCACTTGTTGCTACACAAGTCATGGAATTTTATATTCTTCAGCCTAGTTTACTTATGTCCACGTCATACATACTACTAAGTGGCTTTTCTAGAGCCTCTGTACCTTTGTGTCCGATATTTGATAACCTGAATTTCGGGCCCAAGATAATTAATTGTGTGTTCACAGAAACATAAAGACGCACGCATTTACTGGCTCTTATTCAGTAAAAGTTTTTATGTTTGTTATGATTGTTTGCAAATGCAAACAAAGATTTACTTTTCCGATTGACATTTACATTGTCACTTTAAGTGCGATGGTAACACATTCGGATTTGTCGACCATTTGTCCTGTGGCGAGCGAAGCGACTTAACAAGCCCAGCACAAAGCACAGTAAAAAAATTTTTTTTCCCAGTTATCGTTCACACACCTACCTTACTGTTTCTCAAATGTTATGACTTGCTTTAAGTTTTATTCGACCCGGCCATAATTTTTATTTGGCCCGACTTAAAGTTGCCGATTTCTTTGCGACATCGGCAGGAATGGGTCACTTAATATAGTGTTTTGGATAGTCTCCAATGTGAAACACCGTGAAAGATATATTACTACATGCGGCATACCAGAGAAAATTGTAAACCTCTCCATTTGCCTTATTACTCCGAGACTGTTTGTTTCATCTGTTGAACGATCCTTCTTAGCAATTGATATGTTTTTTCTTTACTTGCCTAAACCATCTCGGCTCTTACTTGGCCACTCTATGGCTTGATTTACTTCTTCTAGCCTCATGTCTCCTACATTCTTGTGTACTAAAAGCTAGATGTTCAGCCATTGTTATTTTTGGTCCCTTCAACATTTACTTATTCATTTCTACAGTTTCTCAACTAAATTAGAAAGAATCTCTCCATAGGTACACCACCCCGTCTGTTCAAATTAGAAAAAAAACTGTTGTATAGTAGAAGAAAAATGAAGACAAGTGGATGGGTTACAACTACCGATCTTTTTCTTTCCTCGAAATTAATGCAAATGAGTCGACAATCCGACGGCGTGATAATCATCATTTACAGAATATGTATAAAATACGGAAGGGAGTAGATAAATCCAAAATGACCGATTAACAAACAAGAAAATAATAGCAAAGACATTTAGTATTTCCCCCACTCGAGGTGCTTACTACCCATACCTGTAACTGAGATAAAATTGTACTTAATTATAAAACGAAATATTCAAATGTAATTTGACTGTACACTAACTCAAATTTAGTAAAGAAAAGAAGAGAGTAAAAAGTTATATTTGAATGTTACTACTTCAATGTCGCTCGGTGTCTACTAAATATCTAACATTTGAAGTCAACGGTTTCATTTCAGTGAAGCACAGCATATCCTTTAAGAGAAAGGCTTGGTTTGTTGCTGAGGAACGTCTTTAGGAGCTACAGCATTATTTGCTAATCCAGGAGTATAATAAACTATAGCGGTATTTACTCTATTGGTGTTTAAAGATTTATTTGGAGTTGGGTCTGATATTGAATCGTACTTTGCTAAATAAAATCGAGTTGTGGGTGTGAACTGTACCCTAGATTTAGGATTCTGGCCCACATGTCAACGCCACAGTTCTCTTACTGCATTCTCTTACGGAATATATGAGTTGACGTAACTGTTTGTATACTTTTGCATTAATCCATAGTTTTCCCAAAGTTGTGTATCGTCACGAACTATGACGTTTCTTTCCACGCGTGTGTTCCGCTAGGATCATTTGGACTTGTTGCTTGTGACTTGTTGCACTGGATTTCAATAAATTCAGACCAATACGAATGTTTCATCCAAATACAAGTTTAAAGAGAGTTTCTCCTATAGTTGTATGGGATGTAGTACGATATGGCAAAAGAAATGACTCCAACCAGAACTAATAGGGATTCCCGTCCTTCATCGAATTTCTGAAGCTTTTTCAAAATAGTTCCGCCAGGCCATTATGACACTGATGAGATGGGGATGAACTAATTCGTTTTACGCCATTTGAAAGAAGAAAGTGTTTGAAGCCCTGTGAAACAAACTGTGGCCCTTTGTCTGAAATAATCTGCTGTGGAATACCATACTGAGCAAAAGTAGATCTAAAAACATTGATAGTAGGACCAGCTGTTGTGTTTGCCATCAAAATAAACCCAGGCTACTTAGAGCCAAGGTCTATAACGATTAAGTACAGACGACCTTTAAAAGAACCAGCAAAATGAATATGTAACTGCTCAGTGGAATTAAAGGCCAGTTCCATGGGTGTACTGGAGCATGTTTTGCCCTTGAAAAATACTCTTTACATTCAGCACATGCATAATAAATTTTCTCGATGCTCTCATCAATGTTTGGTTACCGTACGTAAGGTATTGCCAGTGACGTGGTACGTACAACGCCTGAATGGCCGTTATGTAATTAAGCCAATGCATCTGTAGCTTGGTAGGGATAATTATACGGTTGCCTCACGTCCGGCAGCCTTGATGATGTTAATTTGCATGCTCTCTTTCGATATGGTCGAAATCCATTACCATTAAATGTCAAAGTAGTGTTACCTTGCATAACACTGCTTAGTACTTCTGATAGTATCGTTTTACTCAATCTCTTTACGCACGTGGTTGCTAGAAATTGGCAAAAATGGCAACTCGGAAGCATATTAAATGATAGCAGTAGCAGTAATATTTTCATTATTTGTGGGAAACGTTATAGTGCATCAGGATTTCCATGGTCTGATGCTTCCTGTATCAGATAGTGTAACTAGCTGAACTGAGATACACTGCCTATTTCTGTATGGGTGCAGATGTCATTGTGGGTAATGCCTTTTCAGGAGGGAAAATTCTCACCAAAGCTTCATGGTCTGGAATCAAAGTAAAATGTTGACCGTAAAGGTAAGTATGGAGCTTCTGTACATTTCAGCAAATACTTGGTTTCTTGTCAATTTGAGAATACCCGTCCCGAGTCTTTGTCAAAGAACTTTAAATGAATGCGATAGGGTGTCTGGTAATATCTGATAAAGATAAGACAAGACTTCCCCAATGCCATATGAGGATGCATCAGTTGCAAGACCTGCATGCAATTTTGGATCGTAATGACATAAGACTTGAAATTTGAAAGACTGTTGAAATCATCCTAACATTTGGAAGACTATTTCCATTTATGATCCTTTGTATTAAATTGCATAATGGAAATATCACTTAAAAAATAAGGCAGAAATTTGTGATATTAGTTCACCAAACCTAGAAAGGATTTTGGTTTAAGACATCCTCTGGTCTAGATGCATTTACTACTGCATCGTTTATGTCGTGACATTTTTGTAGGGAATCCTTACAAATCAGGTGACCACAGCAAGTTATTTTATCCTGGAAGAATTCACATTTATTAAGGTTTACACTTGAATTTTTAATACTGAGCAAAATAGTAAGCAAATTCTTGGAGTCCTTCCTTATTTTGTTTTGTAGGTATGCTTGAGTAAGGTCGATTTTTGCGAGTCTTTGTGCACGTCTTGATGCAGGAAAAAAATGTCATAAATCTTGGGCAAGGAATACTATTTAACTTTCGTCACAGGATTTAACGACACCATTGAATCCTCACAAATCCTTACCTTTATATTACACTTGGATAACGCAACAATGAATGAAGCCCATTCACTGAATTGTACAGATATGATGTTTTCATCCGCAAGAGGCTACAGCTCGCCCTCTAATTTGGAGCGTAACGAATATGATACATCGAATGGTTTGTAATATTTTAGTTGGACTTTTTTTATCAAACAATCCTTCCTGTAATGCCCTTCCGTAGGCTAATACCACCCTTTGATGATTTAATTTCTTTCCAGTTTAACTGGAAAGAAATTAAATCATTACTACAGCTCGTCGTGTTTCACAATAATGTTACGCTACAGCTCGTCGTGTTTCACAATAATGTTTAATCGGAATGCTGGCGTTTAGGTGTAACGTACATGGACTGCGCTTAGCTCAGCCATCTTCTCCTCTGAAAGCTTTTAACGTATTAAAGTATCCTGCAGCTTATAATTCTGAATATTTTTATCCAATGTCGATATGGATATAAGCGACACTGGAGATCCTGTATCTACCTCCTGTAAGTACACTCCTGATACATTTGGCCTAACACACATAGGATCAATCGATACTTATTAATGGCTATGTAACTTATACCTTTGCTTCAACGCCTTCATTAGATTGCACGTCAGTGTAATATACTTTTCTTTCCTTGGTTAAACTTTAAACAAATCCTCAATCTTTTTACAAAATCTTCTCAAAACCTACTCACAGTTATTCGTTTTGTGTGTTTGACTTCAGATGGATAACATGTCATTTCCCTTGTGAACAGTTGGTGTTTCGCAGCAGGCTTGCTATGCGGATGTTTGTATACTCCGTTGCATCGGGTATTGTATGAAACTTTGTTGACAGTATCTGATGGTACACTTTTATTCTGTAATTAGTCAGCATCACGTTGAGCCGTTTCCATCTCTGCAGAAGTCTTCAAAGCTTGCACTGAAAATACATCGCAACGAATAATTTTCTTTGTATATTTTTATAGTACATTCCATAAAATAATTGTTTCTTAGCGTAGTGTTCAAAGTTACCCGAAATTACAAGTAACAGTGAGCCGGCGTAATCAGGAACAGACACCAGGATGTTAAGCACGTTTGTGGAAAAGGTATCTCTCGACCATTTCTGAAGCTTGGGAGATAAATGTCTTTTTAACTTCTCTATGCGTCGTTCGTACGTAACTGTAACTAGTTTTTCAGAAGCACGCAGATTCGTTGTTACTGTACACCTTTTGGGCCCCATCACCGCAAATAACGATGCCACAATAAAATCTGTTTGCTTCATTCACAGGATGAAGCAAACAATATTGTTGCGAACGTTCAGTGCACGATTCGAAAGTGTCTGGAACTTCATCAAATGACCTGATCTTCCCAATTTTTGCAGTCATTCGAGACGGTTTTATTTTGGTTTTATTTCCGCATAGAGGAATAGGGAGATACGTTACTTGTAAGTAAAAGTAACTGGAAAATCATGTAAATCCCCAGGCCTCTAAATGTTTCATTCTTGTCTACAAAATTTTTGTTGTATATTAGAACAAAAATAAATGGAGAGACTGCCGGTCAAAGCAAGCGTGTCATTCACCCAACAACTTGACAGTCAGTTATAAAAATTTTTCTAAAATACGAAATGAAGTACATGAAACAAGAATGGCAGATTAATAGACAAAAAATGTAATAGTAAAAACAAAAAAAAATTCTACTTGAGAAGTATCATATTTGTATTAACATGTTACCTATGATGTATATCTTAATTTAAACAAAGTTACGGGTGGCTGGACAAAAACTGAATTAAGGCATAGATTTATTCTGAATAACATTGTCTGAAGAAGGTTTATCCCTTGATTATCATTGTGCAGTGGTAGTGCAAAAGTTGTGCTGCTTAAATGACGCAGTAACTCGAATGGTTGATTTTTGTACGGATTGATATTGTTCGTTGGGACAACTACCACATAAATCTTACAATGAAGGAAATTGCTGGCCATATACTGTGATCTCCATCTTCTTTTGACTACTCATTCACAGCTTAGATTGGTCAATCAGTCCCCCCGGCTCCTTTCCCTCCCCCATTGAAGAAGTATTAAAAACTGCTGCTAATGAGCAAAAGATGTGTGAAGTGATTTCATGATTCTGACCTCATTATCGATTCTAACGATTTGAAATCATAGGCAGTAAAAAGCTTAACTTGCTGTTATAGCCATTTTGCCTAACTTACAATAAAATTACTTTCGGCACATTACTTTTAAGTTAGTTTTTTTTGCGAGTCCTTTTTTCTGGCTTTGGAAAAGTTTGAAAAACCCTTCAATACATTATTTTCAAATGTAAAGCTTAATTTGGCGGAGAAGGCAAGATATTTCGAAACCACGCCCTTTTTCTCTTTTATTCAGCTATTCTTGCAGTTATTTATTGTGTTAGCCATGGCCAGAATTGTAAGGTAACAACTTAAGCGAGGAAAAACGGCCTATTGTTTTTTTCCTATACAAGAAAACACACATTTTTAATGCCAAAATCGAATATCAACGAAATTGTTTCCAGATTGCCAAATATTTCTTTAATTATGCTTTCTGCCTACAGTTTATAACTCTTGGAACTAGTAAATCAAATCTAAAATATGGCTTTTTTGTCACTTCCAGCAGTATACACTTATTTTTTGTTTTTTTAAAAGCTTTTAGCACATTTGCCACGATAATGATTCTTTGTCATGATTTTTAAACGAAATCTTAAACACGTAAGCATCAAATGTTGGTACTCGGCATATACATCGCATTTTTGCCGTAAATGTGCTGCGATTTTTTTTAGGTAGGAAAATATTGTTCCCATGCCACTTTACCTTAGGTATAATTGTGAAAATTTTAATGACAGTTTATATTGTTTGCTAGATGTTTTTGAGAATTCTCTTTCCACCACTGAGACATGGAAAGATGAGTTTAACTGGATCCTGCTGCCCACAGATTCCATTTCTTGCATAAGTTCACCATAACATTAAATAGAGATCGCTTTAACTGAAGAGAAAAATTGCAAAACTTTTTTCCAAATGACATGATCTGGTAGAAAGAAACTGTTCATCCAGAAAAATTGCTATAAAAAACCCGCAAATAGAGCTCATTCTTTTGGACCCATGTATGAAATAATTCAGCCTATATGAATATTTTGAGTGACATTGCAACACAGGGCACAAACAAATATTGTCACCAGAAGTTGTAGTAACAACCTTTGTTTCTGTTCCTTGTTCAACTCATTCTCTCGGATGTAATTTAAAAGAAGCAGGCTTGTATTGCTTAAAACGCCCATGGAGATGGTCCAGGAGCTCACCCTTAATGTACCTGGTGTTATCGAAGTCTCCACCGCAACACAAAGTCAAACCACCTTTAAGGCCACTGCTAGCTTTCAGGTTTTCTCTTTAACATCTGATCCTGTTACCGTAGTTCTACTTGGTGTTCGAGGTGGTGTATATTAATGTCGACCAAAAATTACCCTACCCATTTTTCCACATTGAAATGTCCAGTGCATCTGAATTCTGTTCAAAAGCGTTACTCTGCAGGTATAAAAAGTAAATAGGATTTGCTTTTATGGTAAAAAGAACCAACACAAATGCCTAACGCACTTGAACTTGACCCAGATTTGGATTCCACAAATATCACTAAAGCTACGCAAAGCCGAAAGGTACAGGTTGTGCAGAACTCATCTTGATAAACGTAATTAACCCGGACCTTGTTATATGGTTGTAAAATACGTTGTTTTAAAGGATCGCAGTTATTGCCAATAGTAGCACCACTATATTTTTCTGTAATTATGCTGATGGAGTTTTTCACCTAACAAACTCCATCAGCAAAACGAAGCCCATTCGTCAAGACTAACTGGATGTCTTTCAATCTCAATAGTAACGCAAGGATTGAAATACAACTGGTGATGTTTTTCAGCATTACATTTTGAACTGTTTGGTGCTGCGGAGTGTCGCAGTTCAAATTGAGCAATGTGTTATTCATTGCGTTTGTTGTCAGCATCAATGACGACATTTTTCTTGTAAGTCATTGCCTCAATAAATTATAACAACAAAATGTTAAAAATCTCTGGTAACCTTGGTCATTTAGTAAAACACAACAGTGTTGATTTCAGTGTCATGGGATCGAGTGTCATGGTAGGCATTTATTTCCCTCTTGTTTATGAACCAAAAGCCATTGTTTTTCTTGTGATACTCTACAATTGGTGGCGATGTATTTTAGACGTTCTTTGTTGTGAATTGTTGTCCAGGCCTTGTCAATCAATCAATCTGGGTGCCATGCCAGAATTCTGGCGTAGGCGGCAGCCATAACATCCTTCTCTGTGCGGTTCTTCAGACCCCTTGATCATTTTCCTTCCTCATCAAATGCACCACAAATCGTATCTGCCAGTTCACAATCGTCTGTAATCGTCTGTCCATGATAACCTTAACATTCTCCTTAGAAACAACATTTCCACTGCTCTAATCCTGTCTTCCAGACTGTTAGTAATAGTCCTACTCTCGCAACCATATAGTAGGCTTGACCACATCTAGCATTTTGGTAGCCTAGTTCTAGTTTCGAACGACACACTACATGACCTTAGACCAGTGGCGTGCCGTTGGTAAAATTGCAGGGTGTGCAATTGTTTGTAGGCTTTCATATAAATTAATCATATGTAAATGACGCACATATAGCACAGTGCCCATGCGAACTGCATGGGCACTGTGCTATATGTGCTATATAAGGACTGTGTAAGTATGTGCTATATGTGCTATATAAGGACTGTGTAAGGCTTCTAATTTCTCAATATCACATAAATATCGTTGCTTCACAATATAAAACTGTTTATTCTGCAACGAAAACTTGACCTCAATGAGCGCTTCGACGGAGTGCTCACATTGCTATTTATTCAATCCACAGTGTACATTTGATACGTCGGCCTACGGTGATTAATGCTGCATCGATTTCAGTAACACACGCATCGAATTTTAAGAGAGTTCAAATTATGCTTGCTCACGATTAACTTGGTTAAATAGCGTCTATGATTAATTTTTTTAGGGCCTAGTTATCGTGCTACTTTACTTTACTCATTGAGCTACGGTGTGCACTACACGACCTGCACACCCAGACCTCACACCACTGCCGTAGACACTGTAGCCGTTGTATTTGAATCTTTTACCTACCAGCTGCTTTTCAGTTACTAGCAGGTTAAAATTTTCATTCGCCATTACGGTTTCGAGTCGAGCTGCTGCCCATAAAAGTGGGCCCTGGACTTGCATTTACTTTTTTAAGATTAAAGAAAGGGGACTAATTTATTTGTTCATACAAATGAAGATTTTGTTGTAGGTGTTTTTATAAGTTTAAAACGTGATTTCAGACAAGGAAAATGGGTAAATTTTCCTACCTCGGACGCAAATGCCTAATTAGAAGTAAAAAAATTATGAAATTTACACTCGTTTTAGGGTTTTGAAATTGTTTTACTATTTTTATTATTCGGGTATTTTGTAATGGACTTTTTTTATTCACAGAGTCCTGTTATCCACTTTGTCAAAGTTCATGGCTCATTTGATGTGATCTGTGATATAGCTGAGGACTGCAAGATGAAAATGGCAATACAAGAGAACGACATTTTCATAGAACCGTGGTTCGAAAAAACCTTTGGAAGATTAGCAACTTTATACAAGAAATACAATCCACAGATCGTTCGTGATGCAACATGTAAAAAAGAACTGAGCTACTTTGTAGCAACGTTTGACAAAGATAAACTTAAAGATTTTATTGGCAGTGACGACCCAGACACATTTTTTACTCCCGGTGAGCGTAGCAGATTGGTTTATTACATGCTACTGCAGACAAAATTTGGAGATGGAGATTTAGATGTTGGTGTAATTCATCTTCTACACGAAGGAGGTCTGACTGCGGCGTATCCCCTTCATGACGGATCAGCAATGGAAAATTCAGGTGATGACCCCACTACTCCTAGACAAAGATTACAAAGAGACTGGGGTAGGTGGGGCCGAATTTTTAAATACCAGCCAATACAGCCAATAAAGGAATATTTTGGCGAAAAAGTTGCGCTATATTTTGCATGGCTTGGGTTTTACACAAGTTTTTTGATACCTGCATCAATCGTTGGCATTATTTGCTTCCTCTACGGGGTAGGATCAGCATTTGACTTTATCCCGGTGAAAGAAACTTGCAGTCCAAAGAATGCGAGTTTGCTGTATATGTGCCCCCTTTGCGACAAACTCTGTTCGTATTATTTGTTAAGTAAAACCGCATGTTTGTATGCAAAAGTAACACATTTTTTTGACAACGAGGGCACCTTATTTTTTGCGCTCTTTATGTCATTGTGGGCAACATTTTTCCTCGAATTTTGGAAACGGAAGGAAGTATCACTGGCGTACCAATGGCATACAATGGATTTCGAGGAAGACGAAGAACAACCTCGGCCAGAATACGCTGCCGCTGCTAGGACGCTAAGACGAAACCGTGTCACAAATAAAATGGAGCCATACATGCCAGCAAGAAAAAGAGTGCCCAGGCTTCTTGGAGCGTTCTCTGTTGTTTTGTTCTTTATTCTTCTCGTTATTGGTGGCATAACCAGCGTCATTATTTACAGAGCAGCAATTTACGCTTTTTTGTTGTCACAAGACAACGTAATTGTTCGTTCTCGTGCCAAACTTGTTGTCACTGCAACTGCTGCCGTCATTAACTTGATTGCCATTAATCTGCTCAAGTTTATTTACCAAAGGGTTGCAGTACTTCTGACCGAGTGGGAGAATCCGAAGACCAGAACAGACTACGAGGACAGCTTCACCATTAAAATGTTCTGGTTCCAGTTTGTTAATACTTACTCTTCAGTTTTCTACGTTGCTTTTTTCAAGAACGAGTATTTTGTTGGATGGCCTGGTAACTTCAAACGATTCGGCTCCTCAGCCTTTCGCTTTGAAGGTTGTTCCGCACAAGGATGTTTTCTAGAGTTGTGTGTTCAACTCATTATTATCATGGTGGGACAACAGTTTATTGGAAATGTAACCGAAATTGGAATTCCGTAAGTATCAGTATTCTGTCGTGAATTTTTGTAAACATAAGTAATTCTTGGTTAAATTTAGTAATGAGGATGCAAAAACAAGTCGCATGGAATTAGCCGCCCCACTAGCAATCATTTCTTTAAGACTGAACTTAATTTTGATCTTATACATTGAGAATTCAGCCCAAAACCCATAATTTTTTTCTTCATGAATATGGTTAATCCTGGTTCTAACTACCTAGGGTTTGGAAGAACATATTACAGAAGGCTAGCAGTGAAATGAAAAGATCTATATGTAAATACCATAAAGACAAGATCTTTGTATGTGGTGATTCTAAAGCTCCCTCTAGAACTAATTCCAGGTATTGATGCAATATGTCGTTCGTGATACATATGCTAAGAGATGTAGTATCTATTGAAATTTATATTTTGTAGAGGTTAAAATGTAACAGTTTTGCAGGAATTGTCAGCACCTCCTAGATGATCAGTCTACAAAAATGCAGTTTTTTCAGGAAACGCGTGTTTTTACTTATTTCATCCTTTCGACTATTCAGACAAAAAGACCACAAAGAAGGTGCAATGATGGTCACTGTGGCTGGAATAAAAACTAGGCTGGCAGAAAATTTAAGCCAATTTTTACATCTGTAAAATAAATTTTACCAGAAATTTGTTTCAAGTGGATTACATGAATTGAGACTGAGTATGGAAAGGAAGAGGGCCTGATCACATTCTAGATATGCAACTTTGCCTTCGGAGATAAAAAGTCGTAAAATGAGTTAAGGAATCAAAGGTGAGCTGTAGGTGTCGGGGACTGGAAAAGAAAATACAGGGTGAAATGGTATGAGCATCTTGAATAGATCAGTCAAGTTTAGAGGAAGATCATAAAGTACCAGGGGTCAAGTTATTATAAATTGACCGTATGATTTAGGTTTACCATACACTCAGGCCTGTTTGCAAATTTGTGACATGTGGATACCATACAAACACCCATGATGGAATGAAAAACGGGTACAATATTGCAAATGATAATAATAGATCAGTTTATGATCCCATTCATTTTTTCTATTGTAAATAAATAGTCGTACGATTATAAAATTTGTGACGACATATGGATACCATACAAACACCCATGATAAAATGAAAAACGGGTACTATATTGCAAATGTTAATAGATCAGTTTATGATCCCATTTATTTTTTTCTATTGTAAATAAAGAGTCGTACGATTATAACATGTCGTCCTGGCAGGTGCATGGTAGTCCCCCACCTGTATTTAGTCGCTGTTTCCTTCCTAACGCTTACTTTTGCATTACAAAAGAAGAGCTTTTGTTTTGCTTTGACTGAGCGTTATTTATGCGCAGTAGTTATATTTTGTGGAAGCGCGGGCTGTATGTATAGAATTTACAGCGTTAAAAGCTAGCCAGTTTTTCGATATCACAGGTCTCATTTCCAAACTAACCATACACCATACAACAGTGGTATAGGGACCGCCAGATTTAGGCGTTTTCGAACTTTAACGTTCATTTAGCAGAGAAATAATTAAGATTCACTGCCCTATAAACAGTTTTCTTTCTTCTTTACTTACTTACTTATCCTCTGTGTTCTGCTGCTTTGCTAGTCGAGGACATCCCATAAATGCAATCAGACCTTCGTTGAAACGTTTACAGTTCTTCTTCTCTCTTGCTTTTTTCCTAAGGCTCTGGAACTGTTTTCTGGTACGGAGTTACCCAAGTCCGGAGTTTTTTATGTCTTCACGGATGGTGCTGAGAAGATTTGTAGAGTGGCGTCCTATTCTGGCTTTATACATTGTTGCTCCTGATATGGCGAATTCAAGGGCTTTCTGGGTGGGGGTGTTGATGTCCATGCGTAGGACATGACCTAGCATAGAAGCATAGACCATCTTCGCTTTGCTACTAGTGTAGATATAGGATCCGTTTGGCAGATTTTATACAGTTCTTTATTACTGATTACACTTTTGGGCCATAGGTGACCTGTTATCGTTCGCAAGTGTTTACGGTGGCATATATCTATTTTATTAATCATAGCTTTGTTGGTAGCCCAGCTGTCGCAATTATATAGCATGATGGAGAGGCAGTACGCGTTATAAAGTTTGAGTCTGGTTTTGAGCGGAATCTTATTGCGGCGAGACCAGATTTTTTATAGTAATTTAAATGCTATGTTACCTTGGATGCATCTGGCAGAGATGTCTGCTGAAGTACATAGCAGGGACCCTTTGTTGTCAATAATCACCTGTTACTTTTCTTGTAAAAATAGTACCCCAACAAGTAAGCTAAAAATATTTTAACTCGGTTCACACAAGTTTATTGTTCCAAAACAACTTCACAAACAATCGCTCAGGTAACACGTAGCTCAAAACAAGAACGTGTGGGACCATATTCACTTTCGTTGCACAGAGTCCTAACCCCTCTCTTTATTAATTTGTTTGAAGTAGCAAAAACCTTATCTTTTAACCTGTTGCTCTCCAATAATAGTGTTTTCACACATATTGGTGTGGTGGAAAGCCTTTAAGCATTGTGTTTGATGATAAAAATTGAATATTTTGGTGTGCCCGAGTCTTAATCATGTATGTGCATGTCGAAGTTTCCACTCCTCATAAATTCATCGGGTTACTCTTTAATCTAGTGACGCCGCGGGGTTTTTTTTATGCTCTTGCGGATGACACATTCCTTCAGTTATTGTTGCCTTATGTGTGTCTTTCTCTTTACCATTAACTGGAATGGAAGACGTGTTTAATGGTAGTGTAATTGTTAAACATAGTAGGTTGCTCGTAAAACTTGTACTTCTTGTGCCCCCTGCGACTCCGTTCCATTTTCATTTATTCAAGGCACTTACCGTATACCTTAGTTCTTTCTGTCGCACATCGAGCCACAAATCTACGCAAACGGTTTCTGTCTTTGTCTAGTGTCTTCGCTGGTCTCTTCCTTCTCAGGGCCTTTGTCTCCAGGTCGTCTCCAGGTCATTTTTGACCCCCTCTTCCTCGCCTCTGCCCTATAGGGATCCATTCTGTTGCCATTTTTGCCATTCCTCCACCCGTTCAGCGGATTTGATCCCTCCATATTTACCTCCTCGTTTTTAAGACACCCTCAATCGTTCCCATTACAATTCTTCTTCTCACTTCTTCATTTGACACGTGATCCATCTGTGGTGCTCCCATGATCTTTTTCATGGACTTGTGGTGGAAGGCTTCTATTTTCTTTCTGACCTTTTCTTTTATTTCCCATGTTTCAGATGCATACAGTAATACGGACAGAACGGTTGGCTCATAGATTCTCATCTTTAGTCTTGCTGTGATCTTTTTGCATTTCCAGACTGTTTATTTTGGCAAAAGCTCGACCAGCCTTCACAATTTTAACTCAGATTTTTTCCAAGCTTCCGCCTTCCATGCTTACGATGTTTCCCAAATACTGGAATTGGTCTACTTCATCCATCGCATTTCCACCCAGCGTGTTTCCTGACATACATTCTGTATTTGTCATCTTACACGTCGTGGCATTGAAACGCAATCTCACCTTTATCACAGTGTGTCTCTTCCAGTTCTTTGGAAGATACTGTCATTTTGATCCATCAGAGCAATTTCATCTGCAAAGACACTGCAATTCCGTAACCAACTATCAGTAATTTGCTTTACAGCTCATCATTCTACCATCGTGCAAGGGCTTTCAGATTCTATTTTTAATTTCTCTTTTATTTAACCACATGCTGCCAAAACTACGCTGCTAATGCCCAATTACGCTTATTGAAGATGTGAAATAAAAATGAGGAGCCGTGACTTAATGGTTAGCGCAGCAATTTTGCACTGTAACCAAGGGGTTCCCGGTTCGATTCCCGGAGCCGGCGAGGAGAATTTTGAACTTTACAAAAGAAAAAGCCATTTGTTGGCGTCAGGAAGGGCATCTGGCCAAGAAATTCCTCACTCCCAAAGCAAAGTCCCTCTGAAGGCCACCGTCTGAGCCTCAATTCCTGGGGGGGATATGACGTTAAAACAAATAAAAAAAAGATGTGAAATATAGACACTGACAAAAGCAGTTGTAACGAAATTGTCATTAAACCAGGTACCTCGGGGCCGATTATTTCTGCAAGGGGCTTTTGGGTTTTTAATGATATAGTGAACGAAGGTACTCACATTTTATTTGACCTTGATATGGATCATTTTGCTACTACCAACCCCAAGCTGCGTACAGATGCGTTGTTCCTCCAGTAGCCGTCGTTGACCCTTTCAGGATCACAAAACGGGTTCTTACTTACCTTGTTTTATTTCCTTTTCAATTCTTAAGTTTCAGAACAATAAAAGTGAATATCAGGAGAATTGGTGAATTTTTAAAGTCGCTTTTTTATTTCCAGATTTGTCCTCAATTACATCAAGAAGAGAAAACGCAAAGAGAACACTTACAAAGGAACTGTTCCACAGTGGGAATTGGATTATGATTTGAAAGAGCAGGACCAGTTGTCCTTATTTTGGCAGTATCTTGAAATTGGTAAGAAATTAGATTTAAGAAAGCTTTTTCCAAGTGATAATAAGTATAAACGATTCTCGGTACAAATCTATAATTTTCTAGTTAACATTGCGTTCATCGTTTTCCGAACTGGAAAACAAACACACTTGACTTGTTTCCACTTGTTTGCTACTTATTTCCACTTATTTGCTACTTGTTTCCACAGGTTGCAAGGTGGTATAGTTGTTGAGATTGATATTTCTTGCATCCCCATTTTCAGATTTTGTAAATGGTGATACAAAGCATTGAGATTTTTTGCACCGGCACCTCAGCTTTGCAACTAAATCGTCATGTTGTATATGTGTATGTGTGTCTATCACTATATATAGACGGGTTTCTGATGACGTATTAATATTATCGTTTTCAGTCTCCACGCGGTTTCGGGTGCAAAATATAAACAAAGATGGTGGATATCATTGTATTTCCCTTAATTACTACGTGATTTAATTCTGAAAACCATCCACTTTTTAATGTAATTTTTGCAAGATCTCAGCCGCCATCTTACTCCTGTTTTAGCTATCACTGTTTTGTCTCGACTTCCAAACCAGACTTTGATTTTTTTTTTCGATAAATGAACTTTGACACCGTCTGAAGATATCGATTGTTTTTT
>RDPX01000042.1:1917571-1935372 GCA_003991215.1 Morbakka virulenta
AACTTTGTTTGACTTATCGTAAAGTTTGTGCTTAAATATCGTAGGGATGTAAGCTGGGCTGGAAGGATCATCAGACTTCTTACCTAATAACATCAAAAATTAAAGAGTCAGACAAAGTTTTAAAATGTCAAATCAATCCTTAGATCTTACATAACATACAAAACATACTGAGGAAACACATACAAAACAGTAAGAAATAGTTATTATATTAAAAATACTAACCAGATATGAAGTGTGCACTGCAGATTCTTGCATGTTCGATCTGTTGTTCACTCCAATCTAACCTTTGAATTTGCCTCAACCACTGCTCTCTCAACTTCCTATTTTTCTTTGGTATCCGATAGAAAACCAAATCTTTTTGTTTAGTACTTCGATTCGTGCAGCCTACATCACAACAAGGTGGCATTTTCTTCGTAGTAAATGTAAAATATAACTAAAAAATCAGGATAACAGTACTGTACAACGCACCACAACACACTGTTCTCAAGCAAAAACACGAATGGCGCCGATTATGTTTTGCACCCAATTTTCCGCGCATGCCTGCGCAGCACCCAAAATCAAAACAAAAACACAGAAATCCGTCTATATCAGTTATTCCTGAGGCTTTTGATACTAATTTTTTCCTTGTGTATATTACTCATTCTTTTCTGCCTTTTATTTAAGTTCTTCAATATGGCTTTGTAACGATGTTCGTTGCTGCCTTTCCATTGGCCCCGTTGTTTGCTTTGCTTAACAACATTGTGGAAATTCGACTTGATGCTGTTAGTCTTATTCGATACAGCCGTCGACCTGTATTGGAACGAGCTGAGGACATAGGAGCCTGGTATGGAATTTTGGCCACTCTGACACAGGTAGGACATTCAGACATTTTCAGTGTTGTTTATCTTAGGTTTTCAAGTGCTTTCAGAAAAAGCAGGAAGTTTTTGAACCCGTGAATTACCAAATTACAGGCTTTAATCGTATAATTTTTGTCTCACTGGAATGTTCGGCGCTCCTTAATCCTGGCCGATTACCAAGAGTTGGTGTCTCAATAAAACCGTCAGTTCATGGTGAAGGTGTTGTTCCACACTAAGATCTATGTCAAAAAGTCTTTAAGGCACCATTAACATTCTTTGGGCGTTAGAAGTTGGAAAAGACTTGATAGATTTGGATTTTCCCCATTAAGCTTGTTTGTTACCAAACGAGTTTTTTCGCGTGATGCGAAAAGAAATTCTATTGTTCTCAAAATAATATTGCCTAATATTCCTGCGCGTTAACGAATATTTTGCTCCGCAAGAAAGTTGGATTGCTTTCAAATTTCTCTGCGAAATAGTTCGCAAACCAATCAGATTCCAGATCCTATGAACCATCAACAAACACAATGGAACAAAATTCAGACAACACAGCATTCGTGTTCGCACCAAGTCAGTTGCATTTTTTGAAACTGACCTGGTGTGAACACGGCACTTGGACACTACAGACAGCCATTAAAACTATACTTGTGCAGTTTCTTGTGATTTTTAAAGGTAGATCCTGATCTTGCAGGGACTTCTATGGCTAGATGTTAACCTTCTATTGTCTCGAACGAATTAGAAAAATTCCATTTGTTTGAAAACTCATTTGCCAATTTTTTCCAATGACATTCGATTTCTTGTGGTTTAACAAGTCCTTTACCACTTAGTGTTGCCCAAATTGGTGCAATAATTATACCAATAGCTAAAGGACTTAATTTGTAGTTTGCTGCTGTAGTTACCTGGGGTCTCTAGTTACAAGATATGATGGCATTGTAACGCAAATTCCCTTGCTAATTGTAATAAGTTGACGCATATTTGTTTCCTTTTTCTTTATGCACAGACCAAACAAGTATAATTTTGCTGTGGCGAATTCGCGTCGCGCGAATAAATTCGTCTCGTGTAAAACAGGCTTCAGGGAGACTAAACAGTGTTTCTTTTTTTAAGTCAAAAGTCACCAGATGTAAGGGTGACTTTTTTTCCACACTTATTAGGAGATAGGTATGAATCTGATATTTTTAGGAAACGAAACTGTATTTCCAGAGGTTGGAAACAATGCGTTTTCGCGGCCTGCCTGAAGAAATTTGTTTAGATTAAGCGGTGAGTCTGCCGTTCTGTGAAAGCACTGATGTGACGTGACTATCGGTAGCGTGGTATTCTGTAGTGCTGCAAGTGATTTCAGTGATAGCGAACGTCTTCGTTGTCGTTTTCTGGTATCATGGACTTAAAACCCATCTTAAAGCTGTTAAACCGATTGAACCATATCATTTCAATATGTTTCAACAGTTGGCATTGGCCATCTAAGCGATCCATATGCTCGGGATGATTTTAACCCTGTTGCAGCGTATGTTGTTGGACAAATATGATAGGATCCTTCATCTCCGCCAAAGTGCAGGAATTCCAAATTGACTTTATTATAACCTCCGATTACTGATGGCTGTAAAACATCTTCCAGGCTTTGCATAGCTTATTGTTGTCGTCAAAGCTCTCCCTGCTCTCGCGACCTTGTATGTCAATACCGTACCCTTCCTGGCAACTAAACTCCCCCCTCTTTCTCTGCTTTGTGATATCGTCCTTCCACTTTCCACTTACACTATGGAAATTGTTCCAATAGCTTTGTTTTCGTGTTTCGTCTTTGAAAGTTTTCGAGTGTTCTACACGCCTTGGTACAATTGCTGATCCAACTTTTGTTTTAGAGCCAGTTTGCAAGTCTAGCTATTTTACTACCTCTCTTACATAGAAACTCTCTTTCGTCCTCTTTCTTTTCCGATAAGTTTGATCTTCCGTCTTTTTGAACATCTCTTAACCGTCATATTCTTTCGCCTTTTAAATTTACCTCTTTCCGACCACCCACCCACCCCATCCCTAATTCCGAGAGAAGATAACTGGTTGCTTGTGGTCTTTTCAGAAGTTAACAGATTATTAAAAAAAAAAGAAAGGAAAAACCCTATAATGTGGATATGAATAGGTTTTGTGGTTTTTTTGCTCGCGGTTTTTTAAAAATAACTCGCCCATGCTTCGAATTCGACCCGTACATTTGTTACTATTTTAAATGAGTTTCTCTGAACCCTTAACTTCCTTTAATGTTTTGTGGCTGAGAAAACGAGTTGATTGTACATGCGCGGACCGTCATTCGAGACAATACAAATACGAACTGTTTGCAAAACGGTAGGAATTTTATCGACAGTGCTTCGACATACCTTTTTTGGTAACAGTACCATGTTATTACTGTTCAGTGGAGCATAATATTGATACCAAAATAAATATTTATAAATAATATGCAGTGCTTGGTGATAATGTAGGATATTGACTGGAGAAACATCACAATACCGGAAGGTTATTTTGTCGACTGCTTTCGGGTGTTGAAAAAATGAGAAACTTGTTTAAAAATATTCCTGAAACAGTGAAGTAATATATTTACCTGCTTTTATCCTGGCATTCGAAAATCCCTCGTACTACCAGAATAGTTTTTCAGGTGTTTGCAAGGCTTTGAAGCCATTTAGCCACTTTTTTGTGAGTTTAAGCCAGTGACTTTTTTTACGATGGTTTGGGTGAATACTCCGTTTAATAGATCTAATTTGTACTTTAAACGCATCTCTTTTATTATTTTACCAGTGGTCTCTTCTGTTTTTTTTAGCTCTCCATCATAGTGAACGCGTTTGTGCTTGCATTTACATCAGATTTGATTCCACGATTGGTTTACAAAAACGTCTACAGTACAGATGGAAGCCTTACTGGATACCTGAACAATAGCTTATCTATGTTTCAAGTGAATGATTTCTCAAATCAATCCAAACCAGATAACGCCACTATAAATGTTCCATACACCATGCCGTTTTGTAGGTGAGATGCTCGTGAGATTATATTACATATCACGACTTTCTTCAGCCTTTGAAATTTGACTTGTGTATAAGCATTATTTATAAGTTCCAAGCGGTGTGTTTTCAGTGATCGTTCTTCATTTTGAAAGATATCAAATAGAAAATTAGTAGTTGTATTCGTTTAATGTCGCGATGGTGGTCTCAATCCATTGTCCTTTTTTCATTACGTATAAAAGTAAATCGTAAAAGAAGTACAACTTCGTTATTATTATTCGTTGTTTATGTGTAGTAAGTTTCAGAACATTTTTGATTATGTTATTTTATTAAATTCCCTACTTTAACAGGTACCCTGGCTATCACGAAAATCATAAACCTTACGCGCACAACAAACAGTATTGGCTGATCCTCAGTGCAAGGCTTGCGTTCGTATTCGTCTTCCAATGGTTCGTCACAGTGCTGAAAATGGTAATTGATTATGTTGTACCGGATATGCCTAGAGATCTTGAACTAAAAATAAAGCGTGAAAACTACTTGGCAGCGGAAGCAGACAAGGTTTACAAGGAGAGCATAGGAAAGCGAAAGGCACGACGCAAAGAAGAAACAAATCAAAATAGTGGTGGTCCAAACGAAGAAAAGCCAAGCAAATTGTCTTCACTGGTTTAAGCTTTTCCATTGTACTTACTTACTTACTCAGTTTGATTTCAACGTACTGATTTTTGAACCCCTCACTCCACTTCCTTCGTGTCTTTCTTCCCTCTGTTTTCCTCACTTTTCCCTCCTCTCTTCCTCTTTTTCTCTTTCGTACCTCCTCCATTTCCATTCTTCTCATCCTCCTCTCTCCCCTGACCTTCATTTCTCATCTTCTCTTTTCTTCCTTTCTTTCTCTGCCTCGTCTATCTGCCCCTGTAATGCACAGTGTTATAATTGTAAGAAACTAGAGCTGGATAATGATAATTTCCTTCATGAATTACACGTAGAACATTAAGGCGACATTTATTTACCTGCTGGTGTAGGTACCTGTTGCGACATTTCATATAAATTTATTTACTTTTGTATTAGCAAACGTTTCAAGTATTAATGCCATATCTTCAAATTAGTATAATGTTATTACATATGTACATCAGCGGCATGTCGTCAGTATAACAGCATGGACATGGCATGGCCAAGTGTTTTTGGTGAATATTATTTTCAATTAATGGTTGTACTTTTCTTTTAAGTTGGGTATGGGAATAGGAAATACATGATTTGTATTAGGGGATACTTGCTTAACCAAGGAAAATATTGTTTAATTTTGTACGTTACGAAAAATGTATCTGCATTTTCACTTGATGTAATTTATATACTATAATAATTGAAATTGTTTTATATCATATTTATTTGGGATTGTATTTTTTTAGTTAATCAATGGACAATGCTCTCTAGTGGTCTACTGGGTTCTAGTTATAGGTGTTTTTTGTTGAGAAACTTTTTTAAAAACGTGGCATGGTGAATTTACGTAAGGTTTAGCCATTGTTAGGTCCATGAAACTTGCCTCAGGTTAGTAGTAAAGTGAGGAAATTTGAAATAACGACGATTGGTAACTCGGAAGAACAATAATACACACCTCAGTTTTGTCACTTATCAAAGAAAAGGAGTCACCATGCAAATAGAGCCCCCACACAACGCCCATGTATTACGCCTTTATTAAATAAGGTTGGTTAAAGAAGGCAAAACAAATTTAACTTCATTTATGTCAAGCTTTTCAGTATATAAGGTGAAAAATTAATTTAAACGCGTTTGATAGAATTTTTATATTGAAATTCTTAACTTTATGACCTCAGATCGACAAGAGAGCAAGAAGTAGATTCTACTTGCAAAATGTAGGTGATGACATAAATGGTTGTCAGCATAGGATGCTTTTGTACCCTGAAACCATCTGAAGTTTTTTAACGTAACAAGATTTATTAGTTATACCATACTGTTTGGTTTGACGTAATACTGTACGTGTTGGACCAGTATCACACCGATACATCCTCAGATTTAGTTTGAACTTTCGGTGACCTGGATCAAATGATGTGTTTTGTATCAACCAAATAATCCATTCACCGAATGGCCACAACATTATTTTGGTTGTATCTTTTATGATACGGTCTTGAGTATCAAAAATGACCTTGCACAGGGAGATGATAGTCTTTCAAAGAATCAACACCAGCCCCTTCCAGAACTAGCGCATGGAATTGCACTGATAGTGAAGGATAGCATCGCACTCGAGCTAAACCGTTTGCTTGGATCTACACCACTAGAGTTGTTTTTCTGTTGTTACGCTCAGAATTAAGCAGATGACGAGAGCAGTATATTACCCTTATTTTGGGTGAAACATGTTTTTGGTTTTCATAGCTTACCTTGCAGAAAGTGAGGAAATTTTGAAAAGGGCCAATAGCAGATGTAAACTGAATTCGCGATTTTTTCAGCTTGATCTAGTCCGTTTTGTATTGTAGTATTACGTTAACTAATTTTTCTGAAATTGAAATTAATCAGTAATTTGTTTAGGTATTTCGTTTAAAGGACATTAACCAGCATTTAACGAGCAAGTCGTGTAAAAGCTTAGAGAAGCCGTTTTGCTTCCTTACTTGAATTTTGTGGTATGTAAACACATGGTCGATTGATTGATTTACACAAATAAAAATCCTTTGCATTATTTTTACCACCAGCATATTTTTGAAGTGCTTGAAAATCATTTTTTTATCGAAGGCCACTTGTGTAGAATAAACTGGAATACAGAGCGTTTGCAAGAAGAGGGAAAATATAGATGGATATGAAATTACATGGCCCAGTTTCCCATTGTGACATTTTGAGGTGGTAAACATATCGAGTGACGCTAAAATGTAAAAGCCAATTTTTGTTTTTTTTCTCCATTTTTCTTTCTTCCTGTTACTTTCTTTCTTCCCTTTTTTTACTTACCTACCTACTTACTTACTTTTACGTTACTTTACTTTACTTTACTTTACTTCACTTTGCTTTACTTTGCTTTACTTTGCTTTGCTTTGCTTTGCTTTGCTTTGCTTTGNACCAGCATATTTTTGAAGTGCTTGAAAATCATTTTTTTATCGAAGGCCACTTGTGTAGAATAAACTGGAATACAGAGCGTTTGCAAGAAGAGGGAAAATATAGATGGATATGAAATTACATGGCCCAGTTTCCCATTGTGACATTTTGAGGTGGTAAACATATCGAGTGACGCTAAAATGTAAAAGCCAATTTTTGTTTTTTTTCTCCATTTTTCTTTCTTCCTGTTACTTTCTTTCTTCCCTTTTTTTACTTACCTACCTACTTACTTACTTTTACGTTACTTTACTTTACTTTACTTTACTTTACTTCACTTTGCTTTACTTTGCTTTACTTTGCTTTGCTTTGCTTTACTTTGCTTTACTTTGCTTTACTTTACTTTACTTTACTTTACTTTGCTTTACTTTGCTTTACTTTACTTTGCTTTGCTTTGCTTTACTTTGCTTTACATACTTAATTACCTACGTATTTACTTGCCTACCTGCCTGCCTACCTACCTACCTCCGTTTTTACCTGTCTGCTTCGGACTCCCACTGCGACACTGGGTATATAGTCTTTCTGGATCCTCAAGACAAGTCTGATTATTCTTCATCTCCTTTCAGTAATCAAAGTATCCCTCCTCTTAAATACCGCTCTGTTTGTAGTTGGACATGATATTAAGCCAAAAATTGTGTAGAATTATCAGGTTGTGTTAAAAGCTGATGGCGTTTTAGGATCAGTTTTTGTCATGCGCCTACATTCATATCTGTGCAACTAAGTTTTCAGGACACACTTGTACAATTTAATATTTTTAATCTTTGAATACTCTGGATCTCCAGATGTTATTCATTGATCCATTTCTCGCTTTGTCAAGCCTGCTTTTGATATCAGTTGATGCACCTCTATCATTCCTCGCGATACGCGCCAAACAGGTAAATTGTTTGTGACAGGCGAGTCATCGCCACAATCCCTTGCTGTGTGGGTTGTTAATATTTACTGTCACAGTTTGTCATTTTCTGTTCTCTTTGAGTTCAATTTGGCCTCCAAATGCACACAGGATGCCAGTCTTCTTTTGGATGTGTTCGTGTGTATTTGACGTCAAAGCCTGGTCATCAACAAATTCCAAGCCGTCCGGTGATGAGAAGAGCACCCAGTGGATCCCCATGCTTGACTCTGCCGTTGTTCGCCATGTTGCCGACATCACACAGCCGTGCCCAACTCCTGTTTTGACTTAAAGTGTAGGCTGCTGTCTTCAACAGAACGCCGACAGTTTTTGTAGAAGCTCTTGATAAGACTGACTATTTAAAGGGGAGGGAATCCAGTAATACCTGAAGACCTTAATCCACTAGCGCTATTGATACTTTTCACTGCTTTTTAAAAGTCCGTAAAATTCACATAAAGTTGACTTTGCATCGTGCAATGTTCCCCAGAACAAAAATATGGTCTTTGCACCCATCGTGTTTCATAAGAACACCTTCCCCTTAGCTAAGTTGTTTGCCAAAAGATAACGTAACTGTTGCTTATTATTTCGGCTAGTATTTTACTTGCCAGTGAGTGTACCCTAGTTCCCCATCATCATTTGTTGGAGTGATTCGATGCTTCTTTCTTAGGAATAACTACTCTTTAGTTGGTTGTACTTTTTCTTCCACCCAAATTCCCTCGAAAAGACCTTCGCCGATTCGACTAGATCGACCAGTTTTGAAACACTGAACTTGGACCGTTTTCTCAAGGTAACGTGACGATACTTCAAAATTTTTTAATGGTTTAATTATCGCTTCCCATTTATGTTCAAAATTTTTGTTGTTGCAAATTCATGTCGGGATCGTCTCAATCAGCAGTTAAGGTTTTGGTCTGTTTTAGTCTTTTTCATGTCATCAGTCGTATACATTTTATTCCTCTTCATTTCGAGGGACAGATAATCATTTTATGTCACTGAAGTTGGAGACCGTATACCTAGAAACGTAAAGCAGTCGAAGTTTATGACTTGCCACGTGGGGTCTTATGACTTGCCACGTGATAAAGACCCCATATCAATGCCTTCCACGAAGTCCGTAAAGTCGAGAACTTTAAAGATTTTTCTCAGTTGTCATTTTCAATGTTCGTCTTTTACTAGTCCCGACGAATTTAATGTATATTTTCCAGATATTTGCTTTGGTATTTTTGCACGATGATCCCTATTGTCCTTTTGCTTTTGCTTCCTGTGCATGACCCACAAGATCAACTGAAGTTTTTTTATTTCGCTTCTCAATTGTCACTTAAATTATTTGTCAGACTTTGAACCCGGAACTTTCTTCTCAGCACTCCTCAATCACATTACATATTTTCTGCTGTACCAATGCAATGTGCAAATACAATCTTCCGAGCACGCTTGAATCCCAGACATGCTCTCTTTTTTCTCCCCATACGTTCTCCAGCCTCTTCCATGATCTATTGATACCTCAGCATTCTGCACTCCCATAGTTTGGATTAATAACATCTATTAATTAGTTCTAAAGAAAATACTCCCTTCACATGCCTTTCAACATCAAATATCCTCACTTGTTTTCACGTTATGCTTTTTGAATTTCACTTTTATATGCAATCAGGAGAAGTTTTTTATTACCAATATCACTACCTCTAGTCACTCTTACATCTTATATCTCCATTTTCCCGTTGATCAATTTGGTTCCAATCTCCGTTTGGAAAATACCGGATAACTTCGTGAATGTCACGACGAGCAAAAATCTGCCAATTGTTCAGCTTAAGAGTGATCATTAGACATTTGTCTCCTCTAACTGTGTTGATATCGTATTAACTAACATTGTCAAATAGATGTGAGAATAGTATCCTCTACATTGCTTAACCTCTTCACTAAAGGCATCTTACACAGTATGGTCTTTATTACCTAACCTCTTCACTAAAGACATCTTACAAAATTCAAACCATAATCAGTTGGACTGTTTCAAGACTGCAGGGCCCTATATTATGATTTTCTGGCAAGGTATTATGATCGAGTAGGAGAGTTAATAAGCTGCTGAATCACCTGAGAAGGGAGGTATAAAACTTTTCTTTCTTTCTTTTTTGGTTTTAATGTCGTTTTCCCCTGAAATTGAGGCTCAGGCGGTGCCCTTCCTGACGCCAACCCATGGCTTTTGCTTTTGTCAAGTTCCAAGTTCTTTTCTCCCGCTCGGGAAATCTAATCTGGAACCTACTGTGCAACTTTCTGAAATTTTCTTCAGACAAGAAAAATCACAAGTTGGTGTTCGGTAAACCAAGATAAAGTTCTCTTCGGAAAGTATAAACTCCAATGTTGTTAAATTCACAATTAAAGGTTTCAAATTCCGACTTCTCTAAACCTTTACACCACCCTCTACTGCCCCTCGATTCCCGATTCTCGACTTACCCCTGTTTATAATAAAATTTCTAGTATAAAAACAAGTACGTACTAGAAAATTCTAGAAATAAAGATTGCCATATAAGGTGACTAGCAGAGTACCTGGCTTCGCCCGTGCATTCTCTTGTGTTTGTTTTTGTGCTGACTTATGATAACTTTTTTTCGGTTCTTTTTCAGTCCTGTCATTGTGTTCATTAGGCATCCCTATAGCCTCTTATCAAGTTTTGTCGAAATTGGAGCTTTGTAATGTTAAAACAGCCCACCTTCCAGCTTTATAAGGTCGCTTGCTTTTGGCTGAGTTATAGTCTCCCGCAAAGTTTCGCTACGATCGGAGGTCTCTGGGGCTGGAAACAGCTCTACTTCCTGTCCAGAAAGGCAACCTCCTTTTTCATGACGTCACTTCCTGTACCCTTATTTTCTCCCCTGCATTCTTAGTGCCCCAGGCTGCCTTACTTCCTGTACAGCTGGTCACTTCCGGTTAGGTGAGGTCATTTTTGGTTCTGTTTTAGACCTTCCAATGTGTATGAGGCTGAGCTGTAGCCTCCTGCAACGTTTTGGTGAAATCATAGGTCTTTAGGGCCGGAAACAGCTCTTCTTCTTGTTTAGAAAGACCACTTCCTGTTTTATGACCTCACTTGCTGTGCCCCCACTTTCTCCTTTGCGTTCCCGTGGAGATTTCATCCAAGTTTGGTGTCGATCAGACAAATACTGTCTCTAACAGTCAGCGAAGTGTCTTCAAAATGCATATTTGACCCAAAAACGTCACTTTCGGTAGACCTAAGTTTCGTCCCGGATGTTCCTCCATGTTCGTGCCAAGTTTGGCTGCGATCAGTCCACCCGTTTGGACGCCAACCCTAAACACACAGACACACACAGACAAACAACGCTTTTATTTAAGAAGTAAAATGATGCACACGAAGTCACACGTTTGAATGTCCATAAACAAGGATTAACATGTGAATTCTCACGAAAGTCCAGGGGAGAAATGACATCACACCAAACGTCACTGATTGAATTGAACATGTCGGAAATAGTCCAAATGTTCTAGGGTTGGCGACACAAATGCACTATCCATTAAGCCACGGCTCCTCCAGAAGGGAGGTATGAAACAAAACACCAAAACGTCGATAGAAATTACCAGTTAGGTCCTGTGTAAATTTTGGTAAAAGAAATAATATTAAGCAATAAAACACCATGAATTGCTGTGGCTTAGGACAGATGTAAAATGGTATACCAAAGTTGTAGGGATAAAACCTAAAGCCTAGGAAGAATGCTTTTACAAATCGAGATCTGTTATGTAAGGACACCAATCAAGTTTGTGACAACAAAGAAGACAGTCAAATCTCTTCTCTTCCCCATTGTAACCTAACACAGCTTTGAATCGCAGACCTTGTTGAAGTCGGACTAAAAGATACTGACTAAAAAGTTGACCATGCTATGCATGCATGGCAACCTGATTGTTTAAGCCTTACCTGAATTAACTAGACCATTGCGCCCATGGACTCATAAAGTTCTCTTTTTCTAATGATCGTAAACTGTCTCAAGGTGATATCCTACTTCGTTGTTCGTTTAACCAATGAAAATTATGTTGACTTTAACTTCAGTAACGCAAATTCAGCTAGACAAGACCAAGCATTTAAAAAAATACTTGGTCTTGTTTTTCCCAGAATTGCATCAGATATTTAATTTAAATGAAAATGGACGTCATTTTTTTTCATTCCCAAGTTGTCAGACAATGTTTACACACACACACACACACACACACACACACACACATTAATTAGTTGTAATTATCAGATCTACTCTGAACACGTTTTCTCGATGTATGGGAAATGTACCTCGTTATTTCACCTACCCAATAAAGAGGTCAAGAGGGTTTTAGGTTAGGTTCTTCGTCATCGTCATCACGATGCAGTGATCTACCTTGGGGGCATGAAATTTTTTAAACTTTTCAGCACAGCCATGAATTGAAGACTGTTCAATTCTTGTTGTTTTTTTAAATTTCATTTTTACCATAATCTTATGAACATTGCTTTTTTAAATAAATGACAAGTTAGCACACCAAAGCCCCGCGATGGTAGTGGATGTTTTGATGTTTATCAAATTTTCCAGACATTTTTTCCCTAATTTTTAAAAGGTCTTGATAAAACTGGGCCCTATAGTTCTGGAACAAGGCTTGAAAAAAAAATCACTTCCGGAATAAATGCTACAGAATACTTCTCAACGTTAATTAAACCAAATAAATTTGTAGGACCAGTAATGTTGACATGACCTTAGATGACACATCTTTTCGGTGACAGTTCGTGTTAAACTTCAATCTGGATGAAATGAATCACTATATGTTTCTTTAAAATTAGTGCAGACCGAGTGATATCCACAAACTTCAACCTTGAAGAGGTTTCTTTAATTGACTATCTATAAATTTGATCATACGTAGAGTTAGCTGGTGGGTCTATACAAAATGGCTTGTAACAAAAACTGCTTGACTTCTTTTTTTTCGGGATAAGGGAGGGGATATTCCTTGACTCGAGTTAAAAAATGTAGGTTGCGTAATGTTGAAGAAGAATTCACTATACTAGGATCACCAATAGATATTTCGTTTTCGAAAAAAGCAATGTAAGAGCGAGGATATGGAGTATTTTGGCTTTTCTTACTGACCTTGTCCTCCAGATTGTCTAGTATTGAACTGAGAAAGAAAATGACTGTCAAAGGATTTTCTTCAGAGCTTACTTATGGCTTTCTCAAAACACATGTATCAAGAAAAATATCACCTGGAGTAGTTTCCAATTCACTTTTCCTTGTAGTTTTTCTTGAAGTTATAACATCCAAAATGTAGAAAGATATCAACCTCAGATCTCCGAATTCGGACAAATAAAACGCACCATTTTTAGCGCTGTCAGATTGCCTTGTTAAATAAAAAAATTTTTTGACCTCTAAGTGTAAAGTAAATTAGAAAGGGGAAAAGGAATGGAATGCAATCTTTGGAAAACATAATATTAAGCAAAAAAGTGGAGGCTCTTACATTTCCAGCTCCTCTATAAGGTCTTCTTTTGGCCTTGTCCAACGCTAGATCGAGTCAGAGGGACGGCACTCTCGTCTCCACTCCCACACGTTTTTCCCATACACGTTCTTCCCACATTCCTGCCGGCAGTCCCGTCTCCTTCATGTCTCTTTCCACCTCGTCATTTAAGCAGCCGTTGTCGTCTTCTTCTCCTTCTTCCTTCTATTCTTGCCTGGTACACACTCTTCAGAACATGGCCCTTGTTCCTCTTTATCAGATGTCCTAGCCATCTTAACTTTGCTTCCCTTGCCTTCACGTTGATACTGGTAACCTTTACAAAGCGCCTGATATCCTAGTTGGTGCGATGTTCTAGCAGGGAGATACCGCAGATCCATCTTAGGATTTGCATTTCGGTGACCTCAAGCAATTTTTCCTCTCTTCATTTGAGCCTCAATACCGTACAGCAACCACCCGCTTTGCTTCACGCTTCCTGTTCTTACACTCCTGAATGGCATCCTTACTACTTTCCTTTTTCACATTTTGAATGCTTTCTTCTTTTTTCTCATTGCAGTCTGTGGGTTTTAGTGCCTTTTTTCTATCACAAACTCGAACACTCTTCCAGCATGACCTGCTTCATTGAATTCCACTAATTTTCTGCAGTCCCTTGTGCTTAAACTTCTCCGATCCTTTCACTGACAGCTAGCTTGAACAGTTTTTCTGCTTCTTCTTCTTTATCGAGTTTCCGGACTTGAATCTTAGCCTTCGTTCCTATCTCCCTTTTCCTTTTCCTTCTCAGTGTCACATCCATAACCAGAAGTTAATGTCACCCTACTACAGCACGTTGCAGTCCCCGACCAGGTATTTGTCCTCTAACGTCTTCAGGAAGTAATCTATTTAATGTCCTCCGGTGCTGTATGTAATCAGATCCACCGCTCCTTTTTCAAACCACGTATTTACAATCACCAGCTCCAATGTCTCAGTTGACTCCAATACCCTTCTTCCCCCTTAATTTCTTATCCCAGATCCAAAGAGGCCTTGATGCCTTTTAAACCCACCCCGATATCTACCGACATGTCCATTCATATCTGTTCCGACTATTATGACTTCTTCTGGTGGTATTCCTGTCATCAACTCTTCCAGTTCCTCAAAGAGTTGCTGCTTCTCTCCTTCCGACCACCCGATCTGTGGTACATAACCACTAATGATGCTCACTCTCATATTTTTCAGCATTACTTTAACCTTTAGAATGTGGTCACTCACTCTCTTAACATCCAAGGCATTCGCCTTTATCTATGCCCTAGCTCTACTTTCCCTGATCCCGAGATTTTTCATCATGAGAAAGAGAGAGAGAGAGAGAGAGAGAGAGAGAGAGACAGACAGACAGACAGACAGACAGACAGACAGAGAGAGAGAGATGGGGGTAAAATGTAAAATAAGCTACAAAGCTATTAGAACTGGGTTCATCAGTGTAACATGATAGTTTTTTGTACATAGCAGATTGGTTGTCGTAATATGAAGTCTACTTTTTTTGCAGGTTTTTACCATCCGATAATAAGCCCTTACAGAATGGAGGTGCCCTTGAAAATAGCGTTCCTTAGGGTTGCATGTATCGGAAGTAAAATTTTCGTCTTTTGAAGAGGCTTTGGAGGGTAGGACTTTTGCGTTCCTGCATCAACTACAACTTGAGAAGATTTTGTTGGTGAGAAATTGAGGGTTGTTTCCTTATCCTAGAGAATATGTACACAAAGCTACAATAATAAATTCTGTTCCTAATTATGTTTTTTCTAATAACAGCAAGACTTTAGGTGACTTGTCTCTTCTTTTGCCTTCAGAAGAGGATCTTTCTTCCAAATATGGAACACCTTGTTTTGTTGTTAGAGCACGTGATACTTTTCTGGAGATGTCTTTCTACCAGTCCTCTTGGTTGCTATCACACGTCAAAAATTTATATCGCTGTAACCAAGCAATAAGCACATTTCATTCAATCTTGCGGCATGGCCGGTATCAACATACATGTCGAAGGAATGAAATATTGCTAGATTTAAGCAATTTTTGTTTTTCACCCAAACATCCTAAAGAAACTAAAGCTCCCATTTTGACACCGGATATAAAGAATGGGGAACGCCTTGAGCTGTGTTGGTAAGTAGAAAACAAAACAATTTGCGACACAATGGTTAACAATGGAACAAAGGGGCCTTGTTGCATTTAATTATTTCTGTTATTTTATTTGAGCTGGGTTTTTTTTAATTAGTTAAGTATTTATTCTATATTCCCTTTTATGCTGGAAATTCTTTCTGTTGAATACGTTCGAAAACCACTTTCGAAGCTTAGGAGAATGTTCAGTTGAAGTTGAATTGAACTTACTTTGACATTCAGTCTCATTCTTGTTGGTCTAACCCGACAATTTACCTTCATGGTTGCTCCTAGCGAATTTCGAGGACTTTTGCCCCGAGTGAGATTTTTATTAACGTATCATTGTGATTTTTTCCCACCCTTTACCTTTTTTCTTGTATTTGAGTTGAGAAAGAATTCATTCACAGAACAGACAGGATTCATTGTAGTTAAGGCAAGGTATATCTAATGATCTCAAAGGTGGATATTTCACGCTGGTCCTTTTAATATAAATTGTTGGAATCATCATCATCATCATCATATTCGGTTTAACGTCCGGTTTACATGCTAGCATGTGTTGGACGATTTCTTGAAATTGACTTCCAAGTTATCCTATCCTTCACCAGGTCTCTGCTGACACCTTTTTGTTTCAGATCCATCCTTATCACTTCCTCCCACGTTTTCTTTGGTCTTCCTCTGCCAGTGGTTCCTGCCACCTTGATTGTTCTGCATCTACTTGTCCAAGCATTCTTGTCCATTCTCTCCACATGACCAAACCAACGAAGCCTCCTATTCTGCATACAGCTGCCAATACTGTCCAGATAAATGAGGGTGAATATATATTTTCTTAAAGCCAAAAACTATTTTTTATTTAACTCGAGTACAAAGGGCTTCCGAATTTGTCGTCAAACTCTCTTTATTTTACAGTTTTGAAATTCTTGTTAGACTTCAGCTATTTTGCGAATATTTAATTGTTTAACGTGACAAAAATCAACGAGAAAAACAAAAACCTTTCGAAGACGTGCTAGAGGGCCATTCAGGTGTGTTAATAATTAGCCATTTGTCTCTAGTGCATTAGTCGTATTGAGGAGGGGGGGGGGGCAAACGCGGATCTACCATATTTTACCTTTAAATTAAGAATTTTCTGAACCAATAGTAAATACGCAGGGCAGAAGAAGATAATAACTTAAAATCTCAATAAAATTTTGAATAAATTCACTGGAAAAGGGCCTTTTTATCATTTTGCCTAAAAGCATAAAAGGAAAGCTTTGGTCTCTTCTGCAAAGGATAGACCTTATTTCCTAGGTAGGCTTAAACGTGCAGATGTTACTTTTGCTTCATCATCAATTTTATTCTAGGAAAAGGTAACAAGGTCATACCTGTTGAAGAACCCTACACCAAGCCCAAAAGAATTGCTGAACACACGATTTATGCGGATAGAACTGAAGTCCAGAAACGTCAAACGCTCAAGAAACCGATTTATAAAGATAATGAAGCGCAGACATCACATCACCAAATCGGAGGTTAGTAAAATTCACTTTCTGATGGTAGTGTGTTCCAGAATATGTCGTTTTCTATGTTTATGAGTTTTAAGATTTTAAGGATTACAAGTACAGTTATATCTAAAAGGATAAAATGCAGATATATTCTATCACCAATATTATTTTGATAATGGAGGCATACATGTATTAATATGTACATGGGCACACAACAAGGAAGTTGAAGGGCACAGAGAACGTAGAATGATAAAAGAGGTCAATGAGGCAAGGCGAACAAGATAATTGAGGGAGAAATAAACGAAAGAAGACAAATTAAAAAGGATAGAAAGAGGCAGAGATATTGACAGAAAAAAAGCCAGCCTAAAATATACAATAAAAAATTTGCATTGGAGACCAAACTTGAGTGAATATAGCCATCCACCATCATCATGATTATTAGAAGAAGTCACAATCTCTTAGTAAATAAGTGACAAAGCACTTTGGCATAAACAGGGACTGATAATATACACGGAGAACAATTTTAGATGTGCAAAAATGGTGAGACAGAGCATTGTATAGAGGATCCAAGAAGAAAAAAGGGAACCAAGAAGAGGCTTACTACAAAAATTTACCGGAAGTAGTGAGAAGCTAAAAAAAGTGGGAGAACAAGAAATAAAAACGGGAAAGAAGATTAAAGATGGGAGAATATGACAACAAGTAGAAGAATATCAACACAAATTTTGTAATCTGGAGAGTCAAGAAAGTCTTTAAATGAAGAGAATTCAAAATTCAAAAAGCATTGACAAGTAGGAGAGAGACAAGATGACCCACAAAGGAGTTACATGTCAGACACAACGACAGAAAAACAGACAGAGACAAAGAGAGATAGAGAGAGACACACACAGAGAGAAACACACACAGAGAGAGAGACACAGAGAGAGAGAGAGAGGTAGAGAGAGAGAGAGGTAGAGAGAGAGAGAGAGAGAGAGAGAGAGAGAGAGA
>RDPX01000042.1:1935668-1946759 GCA_003991215.1 Morbakka virulenta
AAAAAGTAGAAAAAAATCAACACAAATATTGTAATCTGGAGAGTAAAGAAAGTCTATAAATGAAGATAATTCAAAATTCAAAAAGAATAGACAAGAAGGAGAGAGAGAAAATGACCCACAAAGGAGTTACATGTCAGACACAAAGACAGAAAAACAGACAGAGACAAAGAGAGAGAGAGAGAGACACACACAGAGAGAAACACACACAGAGAGACACAGAGAGAGAGAGAGAGGTAGAGAGAGAGAGAGGTAGAGAGAGAGAGAGAGAGAGAGAGAGAGAGAGAGAGAACAGAAAACGCAAGGAGCGGTGGAAAATAACGTTTGAGTGATAGAAATGAAAATGAAACAGAAAAAGGGATAGAAGACAGGGTAAGATGCAGAGGAACAACAAAAATTGAAAAAGTCAGAAACAGAAGAAGGAAAGAAATGGCAGAAAGTAATATGGCAAGTGGATATAAAGAAGGAAAAGTAACAAAAGTAAAGAAGGAAGAGAAGATAAGGGTGCCAATCTTTAGCCGATAAAACAGGAGTAATAAAGACGAGAATGAAGTTAAAAACCCAGGTAATAAAAGAGTAAAATTTGAAAATTTCAAGAAAAAAGTGCAATTTTCTACAAGGAAACATTTTTTTTCTTCATTAGAATATAAAGGACACCGAAACTATTTCTGGAGAGGTAAAAACCGTATCATTCCGTTTTGGTACTTTTTTCTTATTTCATGCTGGATATCCATCTGGCCTTCTCCTGTTTCTTAGCTGTGGCCTTCCATGTAGTCAATTTGCATTCTCTTTGCCTGTGTCATTTCTCTCTCTGTGTTCTGTACCCTTATGTTTATAATTTCCTTATCTGTATGGCTTTTGGTTTTTATTTGTCATCATGTTGTTGTCTAATTGTTTTTCCTTCATTATCCCCCTTAAAATTTCTGAATTCTACTTTACGGTACAGAAATTTTCTTGAACCGGAACCCTAATGTGCTTCTACTGCTGACTTCCTTCTTTTTATCCATCCACCTATCCATCCATCCATCTATTGATCGATCCTTTTTTCCCCTTCCCTCATCCTCCAATTTGTTGAAACAGAACCGGAATGGGAAAGTGAAATAGAGCTAGAAAGTGGAAGGATGTTATAAAAAAGGAGATCCCAAAAGAGACAATTTTTACATAAATTAACAAAAATGGCAAAGCATAGACATCTAAAAAGAAAGAATTAAAAGGTACACAGATGTGGAGATGCAGAAACTAGCATTTGCAAAAACGTGGTAATAGAGGACAAGAGGTTGGAAAGCTTAAACTCACAACATAAAAGATGACTGAAAAATAAAAATTAGAACACACAGCAATAGGATGCAGAAATCATAATAAAGAGGAAAGACTTCAGATATCTCTTGTAAGAGAAGCGAAGAGGACTGTTGAAAGAATTAGTTAGTTTGGGTATCTGTCTGTCTGGGAAACAGTCGTGGTGCCAAGGGTCAGTCAGCGTTTGAAGTGGTTCAGCAGCCCAATCCGTACAAGATAGTGGTTGCCACAGTTAAGGTACACGTAGACAGTGGAGAAATCTGTGACCTGTAGATTTTGTTCCTGTCTCCGGAGAGACCTCTTCCCGGAAAACAGTTATGTTCTCTTCTTCTCTCCCCTTTTGATTCCATCTCAAACAATTTGGTCTCAGGTGTTATGGTCATCTGCAAATGACTTCCAGTTGTCTGGGCCAATGTTTTTGAGTTTCAAGCCATGTCTGCGCGTGCCTTTGAACCTCAGTACTGTAGGTCCTAGTGGGTGCGTTTTTTTAGCTTCGGTGCACCAGCCTAAGCTATAAGAGAGAACGATGATATAGCATTATGTGCATATTAAGGGACCGTGCCTGTTCAAGCACAGCAGTGATTGGAACTTTTTCTTGCCATGTGATGCCAAGAGTAATACGTAAGTAACGCAAATGGAAGTTGAACAATTAGAGATTAGGGATCACATTACATATTTAGAATGGTGTAACGGACACCAGCCAAGACAAAAATATCAACACAAAGAAAGCAAATTGTTTTTAAAAAAGAAAGATCCAGGCGAATGAAATAAAAGGGAAATTAAAATAGAGTCCACAGAGAACGAAGGGCATTTCTGCTCAGAGACCTATGGGAAGAGAGCCTTGGGAAGAGGGTTCAGAGAAGAAAAATGGAATGACAGGTGAAAGTGCTGAGAGAATTTATTAAAATTGTGTTTTATATCACAATTCATAAGCCACTAAGTGTTGTAAGTATATGAGGGACCCAATGGTAATTTTTAAAATTATTTTTGTTTTTTATTTTTAATTGATATTTATATAGGTTATGCAATCTGTCAGAAAACAAAATTCTGTTATAATTGGACGACTGTAAGTAAGATGGTAGTATAGGGTTTGTGATTAGCATGGCATGTAAAGCCAATTGTGACGTTAAGGCTAGCAAGTTGTAATTTCAAAATTTTGCTCGGAAATCGACAGACGTTCTACGTTCTTTCTTTACTCGATGAGCTTAGCCTTTGTTTAGAATTATTCCAGTTAAGGATCGTGGATTCAGTTATCGACTAGTCCTTGCGTATACTGAGATTATTTTTATTGTTTTGTGTATAGAAATCATCCCGATGCATAAGAATTCTAGAATCTACTTTCTGTAGCATGTCTGAATAAACAGACAACTGAAACTGGTCTTAAACAACAAAAAGTGAAAGTTAACATAAATTGGAATAAGTTCACGTATGAAGTTGACTATATTATCATAAAATGTCTGTATTTTTGTCTCCCATATCACAAGACCTTTTAAATCTAGACTGGATTAAAATAGCATTTACATATGTATATATATATATATTAAATGAATATGAAATGTGATCAGCAACAGTGCTTTACCACATTAAAACCTAGGAGCTATGATATAATTAATCAGAAATACGAGTAAGAAAAATTCTAACTTTACAGTACTCAAAGTTTCATGTCTTTCACAATCTTCAGCTGTATACAAATGGTCATTTATATACAGCTGAAGATTGTGAAAGACAATTGTGAAAGATAAATTGTTAAATTTATCCGTGATAATATTGTATTTTTATATTCATTGTTCAATTAGTTATAAGTCAGTCTAAGAATTCAAACGAAACAACTCATCAATGTGCAAAAAATCAAGTTAAAGTTAGTAACCAAGGACATACACAAGCAACTATACCATCTCGGAATGCAAGTGTTGTTGTTAGAGTATATGCAACTCAGGACTCTGGGATATTTGAAGTGCAACCATCCTTACAACCGAATTCCCAAATAATTCATCAAGAATCACCAACAATACGAAAGGAGACAAGAAGTAAAGTTCATTTCCAAGACAAACCAGATCTCAATCACAAGGTTGGTTTCTGATATCTAGTCTTACTAATTATTGCTTAAGTTTGATTGCATGCCTCATAATGTATTACAACTTCATGCTACCTACACTATAGGCTGTACCACATAGTATTTTTAAAACCAATGTTTATTTTCACTATCTTATTTCAAGCACAAAAAATTATAGACATAAGGAGCTCTGAAGGTCTTAATTTTGTTTAGGATGGATGGGACATAGGTCTTTTATGGTATAGGGTTGAGTAACACATAATGTTGTATTTCCTTTTTCGCTTCAGTTATGATAAAAAAATTCCAATGAAAATGTCCCCGGATAGAATTCTGCACTTATATATATATATATATATATATATCCAAGAAATATGCTTCTTCTTCTCCTCCTCCTCCTCATCCTCCTCGGGTGCCATGTCCTGGTAGAACGTTGACAATCATGGCTTTCCAGAGATTCCTGCTCTTTGAAGCCTTCAGTAGCTGAAGCTCGCTTTTTGTACACCATGCTGCTATGCTTCCCATGAATGTGAATCCTGGTCTTCCTTTGCCTCGTTTCCCCTCAATCTTTCCTGTCAACGTCAATTCTTCTAGCTCCTCTTTCCTCATCATGTGCCCCAAGAATGATAGCTGTCCTTTTCGAATGATGATTAACTGCTTTGTCTTGCATTTTGCTTTTCTTAGGAAAGCTTCGTTGGTAATGTGCTCTGTCCCAGAAATCCTTAGAATTCGGCATAAAAACCACATCTCTGTTGCTTCTAGCTTCTTTTCTAGGATTGGTGTGATAATCCAGCTTTCACTCCCATAGATAAGCACTGGAATGACGTATCAATTGAGACCTCTGAGCCTGGTATCCAAAGATAGGGATCGGTTTCTCAGTGTGTTGGAAATCCGCTGGAATACTTCTTTTGCTGTGGCAATTTGTCTCCGTATTTCCACCAAACATCTTCCATCTGATGTAATCATACTACCAAGATAATTAAATGTATTCACCTGCTGTATGCCTTTGCCATCTATTGCCATTTTACACCTCAAATTCACTCTCTTTTTGCTCACAGCCATATAGAAAATCTTGCGGCGGTTGATACTAAGACCTCTTGCTTCACTTTCTTTTACGACTGTATTCAGTAGTTGTTGGAGCTTCTCTGGAGTATCAGCTACGAGCGTCGTGTCATCAGCGTATCGTATATTTAAGTTATATCCTCAAATCACAAAACCACCTTTTTCTTCCATATTTCTCAAGATCTTTTTACTCTGTAGATTAAATAGACCTGGTGAAAAGGCACAGCTTTGCCTAACTCCTCTTCGAATACTGGACTATTTTCTAACCTCGTTTTGCACTCTCATACTTGCAGTTTACCCCAAGTATGAATTCTTTATGAGTCTTATATCTTTACCCTTTACATCTTGCAGCATCTCTATCAGGCACTCGTGTTTCACGTTGTCAATTGCTTTACAGTAGTCAATGTAACACAGGTACATATCCCGTTGCATTTCTGTGGCTCTTTCCGAAAGCATTCTCATTATGAATATTGCATTTCCTGTACCAGAATCCTGGACGAAACCAAACTGTTGCTTCCCTATCTCTGGCCTTATTGCCTTCCCTATTCTTACTATTATGACTCGCATAAGTACTTTAGTTATATGACTCATTAAACTAATGGTTCTATGGAGCTCGCATTCGTTAGCGCCAGGTTTCTTGGGCAGACCGATGAAGACAGACTTGGTCAAATTTGTGGGGATTTCTCCGCTGTAATATATATATATATATATATATATATCATTGAGTAGTTTAGTGACTTTGCATACCCCAAACTCTTTAGAGCCTTTATCATTTCGATGCATATTCTGTCTGGACCTGAGGTTTTATTTGCCTTTATCTTCGTAATCTCTGCTTTCACTTCACGTGGTAGAATTCTGGGATCATTGATGGACTTTGTGATGGTTGGCTTGTCTTCCCTTGCATTTGTGAACAGTTCTTCAACATACTCTGCCCATTGCTCTGTCAACTCTTCCCTTTTCATAATCATACATCCTTCTTTTGCTTTAATCCATCCGCTTGAGGAGCAGGGGATCTAAACTGCCCACGCCTTAATCTTTTTCTGTATGAATCTAGGATCCGAGGTCTTACAGCTTTCAATCTCTTGACAGTATTCATTTGTCCATGCTTCCTTCCCTCTTCTGCAGTCGTTTCTTACCTCACGGTCCAAGGTTTTGTATTGGATCGAATCTCTTTCCAATAATTTTGTCTATCTTTCATCCTTTGAATAATTTCTGGTTTCATCCAAGTTTGCTTTTGCTCTTTTCCTATGGGTTGGACAAATTCTTTCCCTGTTTCTACTGTTGCTTCTTTTAGCACTTCCCACTTGCTGCCTTCTTCACTTTTAAGTACTTCGAACCGGTTCTGCGCTATGACTGTATATCTGGCTCTAAGCTCCAGGTTTTCACGCAGAATATTCCATTGCAGTTTTGCTTCTAGGGTTGTACACTTTAATCGACGGACTTTCAGTTTGACTGTACATACAACAGGATTGTGATCACTCCCGCAGTCTGCTCCAGGGTAGGCTTTCGCTTGGTGAACTGCATTTCTGAAGCGACTGTTGATGGTAACATAGTCCATTTGGTTTTTATATCTGTCTCCAGGGTCTTTCTTTATCCCCAGGCGTCTGTTGTGATGTTTGAACCATGTGTTCATAATTACCTGATCATATGCTTTACACCTGTCTACCATCTTTCTCCTCTTGCATTATGCAATCCTAGACTATGCTTCCCTACTTTATTTCCAATTCTCGGGCTTCCATCCTTTGCATTTAATTCTCTTATCACTATGACAAGATCTTGAGATTTAGGATGTCGCAAAGCTTTTTAAGTTGTGCGTCGAACATATCATTGTCCTCATCGTTGCTGTCGGCTGTTGGTGCATACACTTGAATGACCGATAAATCAAAAGGTTGCCCTTTCATCTTGGCCAACAAAACTCTTCATTAGAGGGACCGATATCTTAAAACACATTTAATCAGTTCCTTGTCTAGAATCATAGAAACCCCTGTTTCATCTATATGTTCACCACAATATAAAATCTTATAACCTTCCATGTCAAAGCATCCTGTACCTGACCATCCCACCTGTCGAACATATGCGTCCCGACCGAGAGAGGGGATGATGGTTGTATTGTCATCAACTCCATTCACGCTGTTCTCGTTCGACATTAATCTGTGCATTGTCATGATTATTCTTAGCAAGATATAGTAATGGTTTGACATTGCCTTCCACTGGCGGATGGCCACTCATATAAAGGTCTCATTCGTGCCCCAGCATACCACGATGGGCCTGGAGTTTGCGCGTCCATTGCCGTTGTTCTAACTAGAGACTCCTCCACCACCTCTGCCGCTTCCTGACTTAATACACTTTAATTCGAGACATGCACTCATCCCCAGCAACAAGTTACTGAATATTCTCATGTCCTTTAGCCTGTCAGTTGAAACGGGGGATGGCTACTGCTGCTCGTAAGCCACTTGGAGGCAGACTTGAGAGTTGGGTACCTTCAGGAGACCAGTAGGTCCATTGCTCTAAGGCCAGCTGATGGTTGCCACTGTATCTTACTCCATCTGGACGCCCTGAATTCCCCAAGGAAAATGCGACATTATTACTGTTTAAACTGAGAGTTAAACGTAAGTGATCCCTTTTAAGCGTATTAAGTGTCTTGATCACCCTAAATTTCCAGGGTACCGGAAGTGAAATGTTTTTTTATTGAATGGAATCCTAATCAACTCTATATATTTTCAATGAAAAACGTTTTGTCGTGTGAAGAGAATGTGTGATTTTAGGAGCATTTGGCACACAATGTTCGTCAACATAATCTCTTGTATGAGTATTTGCAAACAATTTATTCCTTGTTCTGCTGTAGTTTTATGGTTAGCAAGCTAGTTGGGACATGAAATAAGCATTTCCTACCTTTATGTTTTAAAACACGTTTTTTATCATGTTCGGAAATTTTTTGTATAAATATATATAGTTGGGTCTTTAGAATAAAGTTAGATCTGAATTGCAAAGCATACTTGGCAATTAAGTTTAAAGTTAATATTGCTTCTAGAGTTGTTATTGGTGTTTATGCGCTTCTTCCACTACCTTCCGTGTTGTAGCTAGGATCCGTAATGAATGGGGGTTTTGGATACAATTCCTGCATTTTCTTTCTTTAAATTGCTACCTTGACTGACTTTAATAGGCTACCTGGCAGTAAAATCACTAGATATCATATGTTCAAGACAGCCAGTCAGAAGCTATTCCTGTAGGTTATGGCTATAATTTTAGCTAAAATCAACGCTTATTACACTTCGTCGCTATGGGGGCTTTTATAATAACTTTATAGGTAGCAGCTTGGTCTTTTTAATCTAACTATACTGGTTTATTGCAATTTTTGCAAGATTAAACATTCCATTGCATCGTCAGGGCGACGTCCAGGTTACTTTTTGCTACAGTACTTATCTTTGTAAATTTTAGACCTCCAGTAAAATGCAAGTTTTTGATTTTCTCTCGCTTTACCTTCTTACGTATTATTATTATTTAATGAATTGTTTCTTTAATCTCAATCTCCAATCTATTGAGAGGGTGATTGATCATATGTATTTTAAGAACAGAATCAGAGTTGAAACCTTCAGAGCTTATTTTTCACATAAAAGAATTGAATCCTTCTACAAGAAAAACAGTATTCCCGACAAGCAAGATTGATAAGAAGAAAAAAATGGAAGGCTACATCTAGAAAAGTCTTCCAAATATTTTAATTTTGAAAATTCATGCTTGTTTGTAATTTTTTCAAATGATATTAAGACAAAATTAACAGTCTGTATACAGTGTGAGTTTTTCAAATGCAATTTACTGACGAATCCATTGGCAGTGAGAAAATCCCATCCATACCAAAGGCATTATCCTCTAACAATGGAAAGTCCATACTTTTCACTTAGAACAATAAAGAAAATTATGTTTTGCCTTTGAAGAATTGGGACATCAAAGAAGTTCTATTTAATTTATCCACGGTTAGATTGAAAATTACCTTGATTCTTCTTTAACTAGTGTTACCTCAACTGAAGCCACGTTTAGCCACGTTTTCCCCGCGTTATTATCTCCCATAAATTTACAATTATATCTTTCTTATTTTATAGAAATCAGGGATCAGTGGACCTTCAGATAGGGGAGAAGAAGTGAAAATTGTTGTTGATACAGTTCCTGCAAATACCGTTACCTCGGCAGACTGCATACCAGACTTTCCAAAAGAGTTAGAGAATATCCAGAAAGAAATAAAAGATACAGTGGTTAATTCGAATAACGAACGCCAAGACTCCGACATAAATGTTGACAGTAGAGTTGAGGATACATATAGTGTAGAAGTTAAGATTGAGAAACATGATAAAATATTGGAAAGAGATGCTGACAGTAAAATTGAGGAGATTGCAGCTGCAGCGAGTGTAAGTAATTCCACTGGGAACCAAGCATTAAAGGAAACTATAGAAAAAGAATGTCACAAAGAGTCCTCATTTGTTATTTCTAAAGGATCGGTTTCGACTTCTGCTATTCCTGATCATGTAAAGGGAAGAAAATCAAACACATCACCAAATATTAAAGATAAAATTTGTACTGTATCAACATCTGAATGTGGGGTGTTTCGTACTCGTAGTATCTCAAGGGAAGGAGACCAACCTGCACCAAATCTTGGTGCAGATGAAACGGAGAGAATTCAAAACATTCTTCTTTCCAATGACGAAAACCAAGATTCATCTAGTGTTGACTGTGCTATAGAGTCAAAACATTTGTCATTAAAACTCGAAAATACTCCTTCAGAGCAAAGGAATTTTGGAGATTCTGAGCAAAAAAGTGCCTTACAGACTACTCCAACAAAGAGGAGGCGCCCGGCATCTGCTATTCCACCTAGATGTTTTACTGAAGAGAACGTATCTAAATGTAAAGGATTTGAAAGGGCACGGTCTGCTCATGTAACAAGCACTGGGAATGTAAACGCTGCAAAAGGAGAAACAATTCAAAATTCTGAGAACAAATTACCCTATGAAGACTTGGTTGCTGAATACGAACAAGCAAGAAGGCTGTTGAAAACTGAAATTTCTATCCAGCAAGATAAACTGCAAGGCCAGGACGTGGCAGCAAATGAAGTAATTGTGGTTGACAAAGGAGACAATATAGATATCTCACGGGGTGAAAATGATACCGCCTTTGATTCAGATGCCCATAATCCCGATAGTAATCATGGCAATTGTATTACTGGGAAAGATACAGTCAAAAGCATAATTGGTAACAGAGGTCTCAGCTGTGGACAGTCTGTTTTGCTATCTGACTCGGAAGTGGATCATGTAGTCGACGAGCTTCTTGGTGATTCGTATTCACTTCAGCTGCCTAGACCAGGTAGTGCTCCTCATAAAAACTGTGATGAAACTAAAGAGGGCATAAAAAATGTTTCTAGCAAAACAACTGAAACTGATTGTCCTGAACGTGTGCCAAGCTTTATGATATCCGAAGCTGCAGATATTGCAGTATCAAATGCTTTAAGAACATCTTGTGAAAGTTTAAGCCTACAAACACCTGTTGTAAAGCATTGTCCAGATGTATCTGATATACCTGAAGACGATTCTTTTGTAGATCTTAGCCGTTCTGTCAACAGTGTAGGAAGCCAAGGAGAAGATACCCAGAATGATATAGATGATAAAACACCAACCGACGTTGCAAACTCTTCAGAGACCAGAAATGATTTCAATGCACAAAGCAACAAGCAGCAGTGTCAACTTAGCCAGAAATCGTTGGAGATATCAAACACTGATGTAAAAGAAACACCGTCCATGAAGCTAAGAACCAAAAGTGGTAACAGTACAAAAAGTGCAAAAGGTATACGAAGTCCAAAAAATGAAGCAAGTGTCATTGAGACTGGTCCCTTAAATACTAATATCGAATTTGAAGCAAAGGCAGAGACTTTAGAAAAAGCAGCTACTGAAACGTCACAAGTGGACGCTAATCTGTCAACCGAAATTAGCTCTAGCTGCAGTAATCTCGTTCCGTGCGTTGATAAAGGTTCCATTCAAATTCCAATTACCAGCAGAGATGGAAGTTCGTGTTCCACCAGCAATGATCCTCAAGAAAATCTGGAAGAAAAAAGTAAAAATATCACAAAAGTAAAAAGTGCACGACTAAGAAGCGCCAAGAGCACAAGAAGCACAGCGAGTGCTAGGCAGCCGTCTCCTTCGCAATTGGAAATGCAGCAACTCCAAACAAGTAGACCAAGCAGTCGTACAAGCAGACAAGGTAGTCGTGCAAACAGCAGAAACGAAATGGTTAAGAATGGAGGAGTGCCTCATGGATGTTCGAGCATGGTTGCTGAGAGAAGCAGCAAAAAAATATCTGTTAGTGAGTTGCAGAGTAATGGAGAATCTGGAAGTAGATGTGCTAGTCAGACTGCTATCCAGAAAAATCTTTCAGCGGTTGTTGATACTCATTCGACCGATGTTAATCTACAAGTGGCGAGTAGCAACATGGAGAGCAGAATAGTTACAAGTGCCAAAAGCACAAGAAGCACAGCGAGTGCGAGACAGTTGTCTCCTTCGCAATTGGAAATGCAGCAAAACCAAACAAGTAGACCAAGCAGTCGTACAAGCAGACAAGGTAGTCGTGCAAACAGCAGAAACGAAATGGTTAGGGATAAAGGAGTGCCTGATGGATGTTCGAGCATGGTTGCTGAGAGAAGCAGCAAA
>RDPX01000042.1:1948423-2008478 GCA_003991215.1 Morbakka virulenta
TTCGACCGATGTTAATCTACAAGTAGCGAATAGCAACATGGAGAGCAGAAGAGTTGCAAGTGCCAAAAGCACAAGAAGCACAACGAGTGCGAGACAGTTGTCTCCTTCGCAATTGGAAATACAACAACTCCAAACAAGTAGACCAAGCAGTCGTACAAGCAGACAAGGTAGTCGTGCAAACAGCAGAAGCGAAATGGTTAAGGAAGGAGAAAGGCCTGATTCTGATCACGCTAATAGATGTTCGAGCGTGATTGCTGAGAGAAGCAGCAAAAAAATATCTGCTAGTGAGTTGCAGAGTAAGGAAGAATCTGGAAGTGGATGTGCTAGTCAGACTGCTATCCAGAAAAATCCTTCAGCGGTTGTTGATACTCATTCGACCGATGTTAATCTACCAGTGTCGAATAGCAACACAGATAGCAGGAGAGTTACAAGTGCCAAGAGCACTAGAAGCACAACGAGTGCGAGACAGCTGTCTCCTTCCCAATTGGAAAGACGGCATAAGGAGCCAACTAACAAGTTATTTGAGTCAACTGGAAGTGATAAGTCTGTAGAGGCTGACATGGAAACTAGGTCTGCTAGTCAGACTGGTTTTCAAAAGGATTCCTCTTCAGTTTTAAAATTTCTGAAAGGTCAGATAAAAGAAGCGCATTCGAATGATGATATGGGCATCTCAGGAACCCAAATTCCACAAAACAAGGTCGCCCTACAAAACAGCACATGCAACGCAGAGGTTATAGAGCCAAAAATGGGCAGTTCGGCTAGTCCGTTGCCCTAGTGGTATCTTTAATTTCAGGTGAATAGACTTACTACTTTAGTAATGTTAAAGTGTTTTACTTCTATTTCAATGCTATTTATCCTCAAGAAAAGCCTGTATTCTTTCAATAGGGGAAAAATAGGTCGCTCTGAAGAAAAATGTTAGTGAATGTGCACTACAGTGTACATATTGTTTTCTCTGGAAATTTCTGGTTTTTCCTGACAGCGATTTAATGCCACTGTTAAGCCACCAAAGCAAAGCAAGTAAGAAGAAAATGGACTTGACACTGTCTTATTAGAACTTTTTCTTTGAACCCCAGAAAAGAAGTATTTTCAATCAGACTCGTTTTTTCCCTTAGAAAATTGTTGTCTTTTTCCTTGCTTTATAATATTTTCAGTTCAGTGTTTATGTCCATTTTTCTTATACCAGATGGCGCTTAAATGACCTACTAAACAATGGAAAAAGTCATTTGACAATCAAAAAAGAATTTGTGATAGACCTCAGCAGTAACTAACTCAATATCAAAGTTTTGGGATCATCTTGTAGACAAATGTGCTTTCTCACTCTTTACAATTTTGAATGCGCCTACTGGTAACAACACCCTTAGTACCTTAAATTTGAGTAGTAGTAGGTATATTAGATTTCTTTTTGGACAAACTTCAACGTGAAACATACCTAAGCAGAAACACTGTCAAAAAAACAATGAAAATCCATTATTTCTTTAAATACACTAAAAATGTTTTGTTTATCGATAAACCAATATTTTCTTAAGATTACTAACTAACAATTTTTCAAATAGAATTAAGCTTAAATATCAACAGAAGTAACAAGACCACGCCAGACTCTATTTTTGTACATACTTTGAGCTACAAAATTGCTATTTTTCCAAAGTAGTAGTGAAAGCAACCATTTTGGAAAAGTCAAAAGGCTTCTTGAAAACAAAACGCGAATGTTGCCAACGCATGTGGTATATTGGCGTAAGAGGAGAAACCACAAGGAGTATTAATAGTATTAGCTCTGCCTCGCGTCCAGCTGATTATCTATTGTAGCTCGAAAAAGATATCATTACCCAAAAAAACCCACTTTTTAATATGCAGATCTAATAGAGACTGTGCACAGGTCGCAAAATGGGGTTTTAAGAGTTATTATTTATCTTAGAATACTTGAGGAATATTTGTACAGATCGCAAAACGAACACCATAACTTCTTAGAAGAAATGACTCTACTTAGTAAATTACACACTCTTTCCCATTTTTTTTCTTTTTGTCTTTTCCAACGAACGTCACGTTCGCCTCTTATTCTGATTCTCTTGGTTATGTGTCTGTAGATTTTTAATTGGTTTGAACTACAGTTGACTTTTAAAACAATGTCATTTTCAATGCCATATCTACGCAAATTTCACATTTTGGCCTTTTTTCTCTTTTTTCCCCCTGTTTAGCTGACCATGACTGAAAAATTTTAATTTTCCGGCTTATGAAAATTGATGGAAATACCCCAGCACAACTAATGCTCATGCATTAGTTTGTAATATTGACAGTTTGGATGAAATATTTCATACAAACAATGGAGAGAAAGAAGAATATATTGACATTTTATCAATTAAACGTATTTTGTAATTTTGTACATAACAAGTGACTGATGACACTTAAAGACTTAAACTTTAATAATGTGTAATTAAGTTCTTGAACATATTTAGATCACACTTTGATGTGAATTTTTAATTTATAGATTGCTCTTGTTGACAACAATGGCAAATATAGTGATATTTATTGTTAGATAAGGTACATCGAATTTACCGTTCCGCTGCGCCTTACTTTTACAAGTTCTGAAATTTTTGGATGTTTTATCCTACAACAGTTCATTGAATAATTTGTTGTATATTTCAGTGCATGTGTTATACGTATTGCGTACTGAATGTTATTTTCATGTCATTGTTTAACAAAGTTATTATCACTGTTATTGTAGATTGTAACTTTACAAGAGCTAAAGATACTTGTTTTGTGCTGAGGGTCCATTTGAAATTAAACAATATTTAAAAAACCAATAGCTGTTTAATTTCTGTCATTTTCTTCTTCTTCTTCTTCTTCTTCTTCTTCTTCTCCTTTCGGCCTTTTCCAACGGGTGAGGTCAGGTCGACTGCTCGATACAGTCTTCTCCACTTTCGCCTGTCCTTGACATCCTTCTTTGTTGCCCGAACTTCTTCAATATCTTTCTTGGTGACATCGCTCCACTTTGGCCTCTGCCTTCCCCTCCTCCTCTTGCTCTCTATCTTGCTGTCGAATGTCTTCTTTACCCTCATTTCTTCTCCCATTCTCATGACATGGCCATACCAACGCAACCTTGCTTCTCTTGGCTTCTCTCATATACTGATAACCTTCGTGAACTTTCGAACATTCTCGTTAGTTCGGTGCTCCCGCAGAGACAGACCTATCATCCATCTTAACATCCTCATCTCAGTCGACATTATTGCCCTCTCTTCCACTCTTCTCAATGGCATCACCTCTGGTCCGTACAACAGCACTGGTCTGATCACACACTTATATATCTTCACTTTCAACATAACTGGCATCCCCCTGTCACACACTATTGCACTTGTTTCCCTCCACTTCATCCACGCTCTCTTGATTCTGTTCCTGATCTCCTCACTACACCCTCCTCGATCCTCCACAATTGAACCAAGGTAGCAGAACTGATCTACCTGATTTATCGGGTCCCCTTGTGCATCTACCATGCGGTACTCCTCTCTTCCATCTTTGCTGGTCACTAATGTTTCTGTCTTCTTTGCATTTACTTTCAGTCCATTCCTTTCCAACGACCTCTGCCATTGTACTAGTTTTTTTGCAGATCATCTTCACTCTCAGCTGTGATCGCGAGATCATCTGCCTAGAGAAGTTCTGTTGGTAGACCTTGTCTCGCCGTTGCACTGATTGTGCCTATGACCACCGGAAACAGGAAAGAGCTTAGTTCGCCTACGGGGGTCCTTACAACGGTCTTGCTTCGACTGTACACGATTTGTACCACTCTAACAATCTTTTCCGGTACTCCCTTCTTCCGTAGATACCAGTATACACCTTCTCTTCGGATCCGGCCGTATGCCTTTTCTAAGTCCACAAAGGCCATGAACGTCCATTGATTACCTTCCAGCTTCTTTTCTTGTCTTTGCCGTAGAATAAATTGGCATCTGTTATACTTTTTCCTGGCATAAAACCAAACTGCATGTTATCTATCTCAATCAAATCCCATAGCCTTCTATCCAACACTTTCATACACCTTCATCTCATACTCTAGTAGCTTGATCCCTCGATAATTGCCGCACTACATAATGTCTCCTTTCTGATTGTAGATTGGCACCAAAATACTCTTGTACCAGTCTTCTGGTATTTCCTCTTCATCCCAAACTTTCCTAATGATTTCCGTTAGCCAAATGGTTCCTTCCTCTCCTAACGCTCCGATCATGTCGCTCGTAACCTCGGATGGTCCCTGTGCTTTTCCCTTATTCATTTTCTCCAGTGCTGCCTGCATCTCCTCTACTGTGATTTGTTTCACTGGACCTTTAACTACTTCCACTGCCTTTAGCTGCTCCCGCGCATTCTTCGTGTTCAATAACTGCCTGAAATAGTCCAGCCACCTTTGCTTGATTTCCATATCCCCTGTCAGCATATTTCCATCTTGGTCCTTCACAATGGTGGAATCTCCCATATCCTTTCGAGATCTTTCCCGCGCTTTGGTCATTCTGAACACTTTCTGTTGTCCCTCCTTGCTCTCTAATTCTTCTTGCAATTGCTTGCAGCTTTCTGCCTTTGCCACAGCCTTCTTTGCCATTCTTTTACACTCTCTGTACCTTTCCAGGGCACATCACTTTTATCATTTTTCAAGTGTCTGAATGCTTTCCACTTGTTTCTGACAGCCTCTTGTACCTCATCTTTCCACCACCATGAGTCTATTTTAGTTGGCTTGGAAGCTGCCTGCTTAGCCTCTTCTATGATAATACCTTTCATCGACTCACACTCTTGATTTGCATTGCCCTCACCAGTGGCTGATCTTTTCTTCGTGCTCACTGCCGTTTTGAAAGTTGTTGCTATTTGTTCATCCTTTAAGTTCCAGGTCTTAATCTGCGTTTTCCTTCTTCTCTAGCGTTTTCTTTTCCTCGTCCACCTTAGATCCATTATTAGAAGTCTGTGTTGTGGCACAACAGCTTCTTCTGGAATTACCTTGCAGTTCATGATCCTTCGCCTATCTCTTTTTGGACCAGCAAATAGTCTATTTGACTTTTATTATCTCAACTCTTCCACGTCATCTTATACTCTTCCCTTTTCTCAAACAACGTGTTTGCAATAACCATGCCTAATGCTTCCGCCATACTCAAGATTCGTACATCTTAATTTTTGTTCCCAAAACCTTTTTTTCCGTGGCAATCTTCATACTGATGTCTATCCTTCCTAACATGTCCATTTAAGTCCGCCTCAATAACAACTTTCTCTGTTGGTAGTATCTGTCTCATAACATCCATCTTCTAGCTCTCTAAAAAACTCATCATTTTGTCATCGCCACAGCCAACTTGTGGAGCATATGCACTTACCACGTTCAGGAGCCCATCCTTAGTTGCAATTTTTATGCTCATCACCCTGCCACTGACCCGATTCCGACTTTAACCACGTTTTCCTTCTGCTCTCCACTAAAGATAATGCCAACCCCGTTTCTCCTTTTATCAGTTTCATTATATATTATCTTATATCCTCCCATTTCCTTCGACCTGTCTCCTTTCCACTTAACTACCTGCACACACAATATGTTAACCTTTCTTGCTTTCATCACTTCCACTAACTCTCTTCCTTTTCCAGACATCGATCCCACATTCCATGTTCCAATTCTCATCTTCGAAATATGCCCTAACTTCTTTAATTGCAGTCAGACGTTCTGTGATAACCCTTGCTTACTTCTCACACCTTCCGGGGGGTGAATTGCGCGTCGCTTAAGGGGAACACCCCAGCTTCATTTGAATTAGACCGGTCGAGATTCATCATTCTTTATCAGCCAGGGGTTTTACACTCGGCTGGCTGGGCCTGACAGAAACACCTGTTTTAGGAGTAATTGGACTCCGGCAGTGGCCAGACCATTCCTTGGTTGGACCGGGTACTAACTCTTGCCTGCGCTAAGAGATAACCGTTGATGCTACCACGCATTCCTCCGCTCGTCTCCGCATCCGATGCCCTTGCTGTGGCATCTTCGTGCACTGAGAGGTAATGCAACCTCTGTCAGCACTTCAAATGGCAATGCCTACCCTCATAATTTCTGTCATTTTAACTCTCTATTAAACCTCTGATGGTGCATTTTTAAATAAATCCAGTTTTTATTAATCTATTATTGCTGTTTTATATGACAATATTACCTCAAACTTGGTGTTGTTTTACTACCTGGCTAAAGAGAATTTGAAATTATGCAGTTATTTATCTCCATCTCCACATTATATATATATACGAACACGTTAGGTAATGGGTGCAGCCTCCAGTTAGATCGAAGAGCACTTTCGAACAGATCTTTGTTATTTGTCTACCCAGGTAAGCAGTGCCAAATAAGGAAGTCATTAAGCATCCAACATCTGACTTAACGATGTTCACCAATTAATCCTTGATTGATCGGATAAGCAAAGAAAGAAGAGAATACGCCATTGGGCAAAACAACAGACGAAGGTATAGACAACGTGTAGAGAAAATAGCTGTTACTTCTAATGGAGTACAATATCTGATTGTACGACCAGACAACCTCAAACATTTTCTTCAAAAAGTGGTCTCAGCATCGAAAGATCTCATCTGCTCTGAAATAGAGGGTAGTTTTAAATTGAGCAAACAGGGAATGTTTATCATAATTGCTGTTGTGAAAATGTCTAGTTTGATTTTCAAATTCATGATAAACAATGAGTTGTAAATTTGTAAGGAATAGGGAGCCTGACAGATTTCCTAGGTGGGAGAGAGTTTGCGCCAAAATCTCCTGGCGATTTTGAAATTGACAGATATTTGGGCTTTTGTTTCCACATGTTTGGAATTTCAATGTTGAGGTGCCATTTTCTTGGCCTGTCGTGAAGTCCGTATGAACATTTTTCCATATTTCGAAGTTGGAAATATCAGCTCTTGCTTGTGGGGTGTTCTTCAATGATACTTTTGAAACAAGTCCTAGTGGAGTAATTTTTCTTTTGAAAAAAAAAGCAATTTTCTCCATGAAAATAAAAAAAGGTGTCTATTAGTCTTCTTGAAATTGAGTGGGGTGTACACACACTGTCGGGTATCACATATCCCAAATATCTCTTCAAAAACTATGGAGATGTTGAACCAACCAATATCTTGCCAGGTAATGGTCATTCTTTTTTGGAACGTTGGAGAATGTATTTAAAGTTATTAAGAACAAATGTCTGGCACCAAAAATGTCAGGGCTGGTGCTCTTTGAAACTCTAAATATTGTTAGACATTAACTTCTGTATTGTGAAATGATGCTGTTGTCTACGTAGCCTAGAGTCAACTGCAAGTGCCTTCGTCTTAGGTAAATTGAGTTTTGGAACTGACCTTTTATATACAGAAACGATATTTAGCGTAGTGACAAGAGATTTTTGATCTTTAATAAATATTGTAGTATTGTCTGCATACTCGAGATGCGATCCTCTTCCTCACAACTCGGCATTCATAGGCTCTGTGTTTCGATTATTGAATTGCATAAATGAGCGTTACAACTATGAAGTAAAGAAAGGGCGAGAAAAGACAGCCCTGTCTTCTCCGCACAAGAAAAAATGGTCTGAACTGTGCCCATTGATGCATATCCGAATACCTGGATCTCACCCACTGACGAAAGACCGGCCCCCAAATTTTTTTTACCATTGTTTTATCTAAAAATAACCATTCTATTTGTTTAAAAGCCATTTTGGGTCGAGGTTTGGAAAGGTAACTGAGTTGTTTATTTCGGTGTCTGATATGAGCTTCAGATTGTAAATGGAACGATCAGGGACATTACATGTCTGATCTTTATGGAAAAATTCTTATAGAAAGGGTTTAAGTCACATTGAAAGTGATTTGGTAAGAATTTTGTAGTCGATGTTTAAAAGGGATATTGGTCTTCAATTGGTGAAACCCTTTTATCTCTCTTTTTTTAACCGAGGCGTGGCAAAGGTAGTTTCATTAATGCCGAAAATAGCCATTTCTAAAGGAAAAATTAATAACATCTATAGTTGTCTGGCCTAGAATATCCCAGAATTGTAAGTAGAATTTAGCCGAAAATCAGTTAATGTCTGAGAGTATACATTATTTTATTGCTTTTTTTTGCTTTGGAAGGAACCACAAACGTTTTGTTAAAGACTAGATGTGTGAGTTAGGATATTCTTATCTCAAGAAAGGATGTTTTAGTTATCTTTGACAGCACACCTGAGTCTAGCTTCCCCGATTCTTGGAGATCCAATTGTATTATTGCTCCCCTGGGAGGCGAATGCTTTCTAGTTTTTCTGAAAATTTTGGCTGTTGTCGGATGTTACTTAGATTATCCGTTGCTTGGGCCCATTGACGGGATTTTTCTTTGGCCAAATTTTTAGAGAAACTGATGCATATGTGTTTCAGTTGGTTTTTTTCTGTGTTCCACCAGCCATGTAGATTAGGAAAATCTCCTTGTCTGGAAAGCCAGAAAAACCAAAAAGCGCTTTGATACTCCGAGATTTTTAAGATGGGTTGTATTCAGTTTTAGGAAATCCTGGTTCTGATCTATTCATTTCATCTAGAGACATACTTATTGTCTTGCTATCGAGAGCTAAAAGGGAAAATGGATCAATTTGTGCACATTTGAGATGTGCGAGTAATTGTTGTGCTAGGTAGATCCGATCAAGACATGAGCCAATGCTTTGATAAGGACTAAAATATGTGTAGCATTTAAATATTGGGTACTTAAATCGAAGATGTCTTGTTTATTAAAGGCTTTCAGGGAGGTCTCCACCACTGGAGCACAGGGTTTTGCTGCAGCTTGGTCTCGCATATAATTGTCCATATTTTGAGCAGATACATAATTAAAGTATTCCTTTAAGACGTGAGGAACGTTTCCTTTTAAAACCCGTGTGAAGGAGGAAAACAATCGTTTCTGTGCTTACCCTGAGGAGGGCAAGCTGAGAGAAACTAATTGCAGTGTGTGTGTGTGTGGGGGGGGGGGGTAATCAGGAATGCCTTGGCACTAATGCGAGCAAAAGTTCAGGGTTCCAACTATACATGTATACAGTCTTCTTAGGAAGTGTCATGCACCTTGTCTGTGTGGTAGGTGGGTGAGGTGGACTTTCTTAAAAAGGTTCTGCAAAAAAAGTTCTTGACTTTCTCAATCTTTGTTAGCCATTAAAATTCTTAATGAATCCTTCTCCGTGTTTTCTTTTTCTTCTCTTTTACCTCTTCAGACTTTGTCTTCTTGTGAGTGGTTGTGTGGGCTGAATTGTTGGGAAATACAACAAGGTATTAGAAAAGAGTGTATTGCATCTGGGTGTATGGAACTCGCCTTCTACAGCCGGGAGTAGTTTTAGAGATGCTATATGTTTTGTTTGGAGGATTTCAGTTGGTTGTTACTTGGGCGGGGAGGGGGAGTATCTGGTGTTGTTGTTCTTTCATCTGTTGGGCCTTTATCTCATCTCTCTTTGTTTTTTTCAGCAAATCCTGTTCGTTTTGGAGGAATCGCATATTTGATGCTGAAATTCGTTGAAACCGAAATGGAGGTTTGAAGAAATGGGTCACACGAGATCCAACAAATTGAGTTGGTACAAACGATGGAAACTCGTCAGAGTACTTTTCATGGTAACATATAAAAATTAAGATAGTTACATTTTGTCAATTAGACAAAGGACGAAGTGTAGCAAGCAATATTTAGACTTATCAAGTTGAAAACATTTCTCTGAACCCAAATAAGAACATCAAAATGAGATGAGGGAACACACGTCTGGATGTGACAACAGTACACCAAGCAAAGGCGGATGATGGACCATTAGAAGTATAAAATGGCCTCCGTGAAATATTCTTTAGTGGATACAAAAAACGATCCTACCAATAGATGGAATATAAGGTCCACAGAAAAGATCTGGAAAAAATGACAAACCAAGTAGCCTTGTTGGTTAACATTCCTCATGAGGAGAAGCAATATCATCAGAGTTAATATTAGGGTAATTGTCCATAAACATTGAAGGGAGATAAGGAATAATAATCTTATTTAACGACACGTGTTACTTTTTTCTGCAATGGAAGAACTCGGCCATTTCTTTCCCCGTTCTTTGACAGCCAGAAAGCCACACCCCAAGTCTTTCCGCAAATTTAACTTTTTCCCCCTGAGATGCTTTTTTCCCCTTACAAACCCTACAAGGCATGTAGCTACTAAGTGTATGTAACTGTGAAGAAGGCGGAGGGAAAAGAAGAGACAAAAAAGATTAAGATTAAGTCAAAAATTGAAAATTGACCGTAGACTTTAAAACATTTAATCTTGAAATCATATAATGAAAGCAAAGACTGAGAACCCAAAAAGTCCCAGAATCTAGCGGTTCAAAGAAAGAAATTACTTTCGTAGAAAGGTTTATCACAACGAGGACAAACAACTTTATTAGGCTGAAGACGTTGAGGGAAACGATTCACACGAAATGGCAGGAAAGAACACCAGGATTAATGAAATGTTGGCTAGATTTCTTTCCATTCAGTATGACAAACATTCCACGATATGAGAAAAGTACCAAATAATTCCAAAAACCCATCTACCAGTACTATAACCACATAGGTTATGAACCTATGTGGTTATAGTCAACAAAGGTTGAAAAGGTTAATGTAAACAGCTGCACTGTTTTCTTTATCAGACTCATCCAAAAGGCTAAAGACACGTTCTGTGATCACTGACAAAAAGATCACCTGTGGAGCGAGGTACTCCAAGTCCACATTTAACATCAACAAAGAGAATTAGGAGCTGCAACAATGCTACCACTACATGGTTGACAAGTTGTTTAAAGACTTCAATGATGACAGAAAAAAGGCATTCAGATCGATATTTGGCAGAATGAGATGGATCACGTTCATCTGTAAAGACTGTTGCAACACTATCAACTTCCTAGAAGAGACTTTACACTGAGGCAAGTAGACCAGCCAAGGAAGATATGAAACAAAAAGGAAAGAACTTTGTGGAGAATCTTCCATAACATGCAGAAAAAGAGACTGGCAAAAAACCTGGAATTTCGAAACATTGTAAAATTCCTTGGGAATGGGAAAACTACAGTTGCATTCAAGGCATCGAATTTCAGCTATAGATCCCAGTTCATCCCCTTTCTTTAGTAAGGTCTTCCAACGGCTTCTCAGGAACAGGATGGCTGTATTTTCTGAGAGTTTTGCTTTTTTTGGTGTTAAGTATGGCTTGGGGGTCATTCATTTATTACGTTCGCACCTGTTAGCAGGCAAGTACCCTCCTTGCGAACGTACGTTGTACGTTTTTTGACCGTCGTTGGTAGTTGCTATTTCGTTAAATAAGTTAAAAATTATGTCATTGATTTTTCTTTTATAGAAGCTCAGGTGCTTAAATTCGAAAAGTAAAAAATTGATGCAAGGCTATTGTTGTGAGAAATGAAAGCAATTATAATAAGATACAAGCCGAATTCAAACAAAAGTAATTCCATATAAACAAATAATGTGTAAAAACAGATAAGAATAATTACACCTGCACACCTGTCTTTCACTGACCCTACTTTGTGAAGAATGGAAGCCAAATTTTTTTAATGTGAACGTTCTCACCTTGTGAGTCCTACTTCCCCTGATCGCTTTTTAGAATACCTCCTCCCCCTTAGTGCAAACGTAATGAATGGATGCCCCCCTTTTAAATCCTTCCTTTTACGGCTGATGTCCTGTCATCAAATGAAGATGGAAAGGAAAATGCATAAAGGAAGAGAGTGTTGTTATATTGCCCTTAATGTATAATCTTTTGAGGCTATGCTGTGGTAGTCTGTTCCTTGGGCACTCTCTTCATGATGGTGGAGAAGTTATTGACGTTACCGAGTCATCCATTTATTCGTACATGGTGTTGATTTTTCTGAATGTCCAATAAAAAGTGTATTTCCAGGGCTTTGTTCATGTTGCAATTTATTTCTTTTCTGTTTCAATAACCTTCTTTGAAGTATTTTGTTTTATTGCAATAGCAGTAGTTGTTAACCTTCAATCAACTAACTCATATCAAACTCATATCTTTGAGTTTGGATTGGAGTCACTACTTCCCAGAGATCTTCACGAATTATAAGCCTGAAATATCAAGTGGCAAGACATTAAAATCACACGAGAGAAATCCCATACATTTGCTAGATCTTACTACTTCTCCTGGTCCTTTTTGAATTCGTACATACAATTGATTGGCAACCCTGATTACCGCGAGGCGTGGTTACTGTATAGCTTAATGGACTACCTCATACTAATAGCCATTTTTAGCTTTACGTATCCATGGTGCGTCCTTGGATGGAATCCTGTCCTCATGTTTTATACAGGTTCACCGTCTTGTCATTTAGGTCTCCTGGATTTAGCCCATTCAGAAGTCTTTAAGCTTATGTCTTCCTCCTGCTTCAACACTACATGCTTCATCACGTGGAAGTGATTTCGACAGTGTGATTTCCTTATATTGTTACTACTACACGAAGTACTCTGCTATACTTTTTTTCTGGTTTCAGCTCAACTTATGATATCTCGCCTGACTCGTTGCTCAGTGTTTGTCCCAATTCTGTTGTGTTTTCACATGAATGAAAATTGTTCGGTGATTGTAGCTTTTTTTCTTTGAACTACCCGAATTAACCTGTCTCATCTTACTAATTCATAAACGCTTTCAGAAATGGTTGTATTTATCCCTCCTTTCTTCATAGCCTCTTTCACCTGGTCATTTAACTCCTTGCTTCAGACTTCAGAATCAAATAATGTGAGGTATCAAATTCTCTATACCTTTTGAAAGAACCTGAGTGCATCTTAAGGATGTTCCCACTGAAACCAACAGTTAACAGTATCGCATGTCAGCGTTAGTAGAAAACGAGGCCCATCACGTACGTGGACTCTTGCCTTTCGGTGCTTTTAGTTGAATATAATCTGTCATAGTGATCGCAACCAGTTTTTTATGTCAGACAAGTTGGCAATGGTGTGAATTGAGTGTTCCCCGCCAACCTATTGAATTTAACGTTGTGCGAAAAGGCGGGATTATTTGAATTCTTCTAAACTGTGCTCCAAATAAGGGAACGGCTTCACAGGGAACCAAAAGTATCGAATGATATGAATGGTGGAAACAAGGAAACATGGCTGCTCAATTAAGCTTTGGTAAGATTTCTAATAACATATTGCTAATGCTACAAAGCAATAGAAGTGTTAATTTTCTAGTTTTTAAAGTTTTTTTCTCGCTTCAACCAAAACCTTTTTGTGACTTTTATTTGCTCAGTGTTATCCGCGATGGCTACATCGACGTCGTTTTTTAACATTTTTAGGATTTCAGTGTTTGAACTTAAGGGTTTTTTTCCCACTTACGCTGTGGATACTGCCTTGAAATTAAATGTTAATTTTTTCGTATATTTTCATGTTTAAAGGAAGGATTAGAATGGTGCCGACATTAATCCAGTTTTGTATCCAAGAGATTTGTGTTAAAAATAGTTGAAGTCATCACTGTTTTAATTTGTCCAGCTGGCGAGTAGGCGTGCCTGTTGAAACTGTCAGACACAACCGGCAGTGTAAACAAATACTGGGGCAGGAAAATATAATCTCGTTAGAAAATGCAATGTGTGATTGAGCGTGCTTCATATCCCAGTAAGGGGAATCATCGAACAGTTTTCCAATGGCTTGAAGAACGGGGCAATGAAACACGAGTGGAATGTGTCGCATGTTTGGTAAAACATAAGGCCGAATAGTCCCAGAAGACCTGTTCTTTTCAAGACTTTAACATGTACCTATGATCGGGTCTATGACATTTTAACTCTCTCTACTTGGTTCTGTTTTTAAACAAGGCCGGGTCCGAAATAAAGAACCAGGGTTACAATTGACCAATAAATAGAAACACCGACATCAATCATAATATCATTTTATTTCTTAATCAAGTCTATCAGTTACGTTACATAATTTTGAGTAACATTATTTAAAAATCAAATACACTCCACAGATAATTACAGGAGGTGTTAATATTGTTTTTGTTTTGTAATGCCAGCGTGATTGTTTTTTAACTATAACGGGTTATGACATTCGGCGTTTTTGTCAGCTATGACACCCTGCAAATCTGAACACGAGACTGTCCGGGATATATGGTATCTTGAATTATGCATACAAATTCTACAGAACTTTAAAAGTTTGTAAATGTGTTTGTAGGTCAGGACTATTCTCAAAAGCCACAAGAAATACACAGTAAAGCAAAATCGAAAATTGATAGTAATATAGAATTTCAGCAATCAATCTATCAGCTTGCATTGATAGGGTCCCAGGTTCATTCCAGACACTGTTGATCAGAAGAATCCTATCTTGTACACACTTGAACAATCTCTTGAACAGATATGTTGATCTTTAGATCTTCTTTGAGACTCGGTAAAAACATTGTTCTTGGTCAGCTTCTGGATTTTTTCCCATCATTGTTACTGAACATCTGAGTGAAAACAGTGCCAAATGTTTCAGGTAGTGTCCATTTACACTCCACACCCTATCAAGCAAGAAAACCTAATAAGCAAAAGCCACTGACCCTTAACATTTAGAATTATGAAAATAAACCTTGCTTAATAACATTTTTTTATAATTCTGTATGTAAAATGTGGAGGGCTGAATTGAATGATTGGGGACACCATGCAAAACACCAGCTTAACAGCATATGACTGACACATAATGCAGTTGGTGTTTTTCTTCCTTTTTTCATTTGATCTTTGCCTTCTTGGGATTCAGTGGTGGATGCACATATTGCATCTAACTAGAAGAGACCACATACTTGGTAGAATGTGCCTTAAGCAAAGTCACAGAAATTATTAGTAACAAACATGGTTTGTCAAATATTACCAAATGAAGATAATTAAAGGTTAAATTGACAAATCTTGTACAATACATTTTGCAGCTGACTGTCAACCATCAGGCTCATGATTTGTATTAGAGTTGCAAGTTAATTGTTTTTCTTCAATTTTTTTTGACATTAAAGCTATTTTATTTAGTTCCCTTCTTTAAAATTTAGTCAATAAAATCAATATATAATCAGTAGTTATGGCCATGTGCTGTTCTTCTTTGCCAGTGTCATTCAATCCATATTAAAAATGCAAATTTTGTAAATAACAATCAATGGCACAAATTTTCATTGTTTGCCTATTAGTTTTGAAGATTTTTAAGGTGGGTAGAAACAGAAACATCCAGTAGTTGCCAATAGAGGAATTGTGGGCAGAAGATTGAGAACAACTGCCTTTAACTTTCTAATCTTTCTTTAGCATAATACAGGAAGCAGTAAACTTGCAGGCTAACTATCAGCAAGATTTCTGTCATCCTAATCAGCATAATCATCATCATCATCACAATCATCATTATTGCCATCATAATTATCCATGACAACTCCAATAGACTCTATGATGGGAATAGTCTACTGCTTGCCCCTACCCATTGAAACAGTTTAAGATAATATTGGTTTTCCACTTTAAATCACTTGTGGGTTGCAGAGGTTAATCTTAAAGTCATTGACAGTATCTGAAACTGCATTGAGTGTCAGAGCAACTATAACTAAAGTCTATAACTAATACTATAACTGAAGTATAACAAATCATTTATGATTTTAATGCATTTATTTAACCATGGACAAAGGCCTTGTTAAAATTTTTGTAAATGAGGTAATGTTTCCCCAAGAACATTTCTTCAGTGGCATTTTGCAGTGATGTTTCACAGTGAGATTTTTAACACAATAGTCACAAAGAAAGGCATTTTTCCATGAAAAAAGGCAAAGATACAAGAATACCTCAACAGGAATTCCAGCAAAGGACTCTGACAAAGAGGATAGGGTCAAAACAATACAATAGGAAGCGAATAAAAGGCTGTAGACCCCAAAATATGAATAGAACAGCAAAATGGCTTTCAAAAGAAACAGAATTAAAACTATTTTGTTTTATGGAATGTCTGAAAGAGTTAATCACAAATCAGTTAAGGAAGGTTGCAGAAACTATGTGAACTTTTTATGGTGCCAAATTTGTGCAAAAACAAGATGTTATATTCTGCAATTTATCAATTAAAGAAAGGCACAAAACTGGTGGATGGGCATTCAGTGAGTATCCAATTGTGGTGACAAAGTACCCAGTTCATTAATTTTGCTATGTGTTTTCAGAGGAAGAGTTTAGCAAATGCATAATGTTTTTGGGAGAATATTAATTTGTAGATGGTGTTATATCTTTAATAGGGTTCTTAATAAATACTCAGACAACAACTCCAAAACATGATTAGCAAGTGAATGCCATACTGATAAATCTATATATTCAAACTGCGCATGTGTACATAATAAAACAGTACAATAACAAACAACAACATCAAAATACTACATCTCCTCCCCTTTTACAATTATGCTGTTTTCATAAAAAAAGTCACTGAGATATAATGTCTATATTTCAATGTTCCAATGTCTAAGTATAATTTTCAAAGTATAACCTACTCTAATTCAGAAGGTTGGGTGGACTATCAACCTTTGAATGACATGTAATATTCCAAGGGATTATTCTGCCCTTATTGTGGAATATACATCTAACTACAGATCTAACTTATCAGGAGCTTTTCTTACTCTTAATGGATATCGTCTTTCAGTAGTTTACATTGCTGGTGTGTCAGCTGGTTTATTTGGTAAGGTACTATCACAAGTAGGATTGTTACTAACCAATGGCAGGGATTGTAAAAGATTTTCACATGGCATGTTTGGTAATTCAGTTGATCTATTGCCAATATCAGATCCACTTCGAATATCAGACATATCAGGGGATGTAAATCTCCAATAAAACTATGCATGTGTTCACAATGCACATATCTAACTTTACCACCACAACGAACTAAATATGTCAAAAGGTCCCTTTACTGTCACAATCACACCAGTTATCCATTTCTCTTTATCTCCATGCATATTTCTGACCATCACAGTATCACCTTTCTGAAATGTTCTCATTTTCACCCGCTTATCATGAAATCTTCTTTGTTGATCTTGAACTTTCTCCATCTAAGTAGTCATGTTAGGTTTTGATAATGTAAACCGTGTACGTAAGGTTCTCTTCATCATCAACTCAGCAGGGCTCTGACCTGTGGTTGTATTAGGTGTTGTACGATAACTTAATAAAAAGTTAGCTAAATGATGTTGTTCACTTAGTTTACTATTTTCCAACAGATGTTTAGTCAGCCATTGTTTCATGGTTTGAACATAACGCTCTGCCTGTCCATTTGTAGCAGCATGATAAGGTGGTATTTTACGATGATGTATACCATTTGCTTGGAGAAATATTTTGAACTCTTCTGAAACAAACTGTCCACCATTGTCACTTACTAAAATTTCTGGCAATCCATAACGTGCAAATAATGAGCGCAAAACATCAATAGTTTTACTAGTTGTCATTGATTTCCTAGGGTAAACCTCAAGCCATTTAGAATAACTACCGACAATGACTAAGTAGTAATGACCTTTCTTTTCTGCATAATCTATGTGAATACGTTGCCATGGCCTATTTGCATATGACCAGGGATGTAATGGTGATTTCGGTGGTTCTGCTTGTACAGTTTGGCAAACCTGACAGCTGCAGATAAGACTTTCTATGTCACTATCAAGTTGTGGCCACCAAAAATAACTTCTCGCCATAGCCTTTGTACGGGTCATACCTTGGTGTTCTAGATGCAACTCATTCAGTAGTTGTTCACGAAATCTGGGAGGAATAATAACACGAAGTCCCCATAGTATGCAGCCACTCTCTACTGACAGTTCTAATCATCGTGCATAATATGATTTCAACAGAACTTGGTTACAATGTTCAGGCCAACCATTTAATGTATAATCCAAGACTTTGGATAATGTAGAATCCTTACGAGTAGCATCTCTAATCTGATTGCTAGAAATAGGTAGATCTTCTACTGTAGTGACGTGAAAAATGTCATGTTCCATGGACTTAGATTGTTCATGACATGGTAATCTTGACATAGCATCAGCATTAGTATGCTCACTTCCCTTGCGATATTGAATGTCATATCGGTATGCAGATAGAACAAGAGACCATCTTTGTAAACTGGCAGCTGCTAAAGTTGGTACTGCAGTTTTCGGACCAAATATTGTCTGCAGTGGATGATGATCTGTTAATAGCACAAACATCCTACCATATAAATATTTGTGGAATTTCTTCACACCAAATATAATACTAAGTGCTTCCTTTTCTAACTGAGCATAACCCTTCTCAGTTTTGGTTAATGTTCTTGATGCAAAAGCAATAGGTCGTTCAGTTCCATCAGGCCTAATGTGAGAAATAACTGCACCTACCCCATATGGAGATGCATCACAAGCTAATTTGATAGGTTTCTTCCCATCATAATGAACAAGAATCTGGTCACTGCTGATTCCTTGTTTACATCTTTCTGCAATAGATGATTCAGTGGATGTAACATAGATGATAAGTTCTCAAAGAACCGGCCATAGTAATTTACTAATCCAAGCCAAGCTCTTAACTCAGATACATTACTTGGATGTGGTGCCTCTTTAATAGCCTTGACCTTGTCTCTGGTTGGATGTATACCAACTTTATCCACTGCATAGCCCAAGTAAGTTAGTGAGGACTTCATGAATTCACACTTAGACTTCTTCATTTTAATTCCATGATTTTCTAGTCACTTAAATACTTCACTTAACGATGTAATAAGTTCCTCTTCTGAACTTCCACTAATCAAAATATCATCAATGAAGCAACAGACTTTATCTAACCCATTCATAATCTTATCCATTGTTTCCTGGAATATTGCTGGAGCAGAAGCTACACCATAATTCAAGCGCTGGTGCTGATATAACCCTAATAATAGTAAGTAGAGGTTTTGACTCTGGAGCCACTTCAACTTGTAAATAAGCCATAGATAAATCAAGTCTAGTGAATACAACTCAACCCACCAGTGATGCCAACATGTCTTCAATATTTGGCAGGGGATACTTGTCAACCTCTAATACTGGATTAAGGGATACCGTGTAATCACCACACAACCTCACTGTATTATCTGCCTTAGGCACAACCACTATTGGAGATGCCCATTCACTATATGGTACCTTCTTCATTATACCAGCCTTCTCTAATCTATCAAGTTCTATGTCAACCAGCGGTTTTAATGCATAGGGTACTGGACGTGCTTTAACAAAAACAGGCTTAGCATTGTCCTTTAAAGTTAACTCAGCCTTATAGCCCTCTATGAGCCCAACTTTGCCATCAAAAAGCTGTGAATATTTGTTTAAAATTCTGCTCAAGCTACTGACCTCATCGCATACTGTAAAAATTGCTGACCAGTCCAACTTCAATTTTGTCAACCAATTTAGGCCTAGTAGTGCTGGACGGTTTCCTGCAATTACAATCCGTGGTAACCTGGCTTTCTGACCTTTATATGCAATATTTAACTTCAGTTCTCCCAACACTTTCAATATTTCATCACTGTAGGTCTTTAATTTCTTAAAAGATAAACACAACGGAATATGAGCCAAATACTGTTTATAGAAACTTTCAGAAACCTCCGAAACACTAACACCTGTATCTATTTCCATAGTTAAGGGGCATTTTTCAATAGTCACAGTCTCTTTTATCACTTTATCATTATCAAAAAAAGAGTATATACAAGAGAGTTTCTCATCCGGTTCAGACAATGTACTACATGTATCACTTTTATCGACATAATGAGTTTTCTTATGTCTGCCTTTACATTTGTGTGCGATGTGGCCAACTGCAAAACATTTAAATCTTTTACCATGCTACTTGATATGGCAGAACCAAAACTGTACAGTCTTAACAGCATTACAAGGTTTGGACAAGGAAGAAGACCACAATTTGTGAAGTCATAATTTTGAAATTGGGGATAAAATTCTTGATTGCATGAAGAAGTCAAAGATAATAAGATTTTAAAAGTATTGATTTTTCCCCTTAATATGTTAATAAATTTTTAGATCTTGTGTACATTAGTGTTTTAGAAAAATTGATGTAAACTGCTCTTGTTTCCAACAAAAAGTTATTACCTTATTTTAAAAAATGATCAAATTTATGTACTAAACTATTCCATTTTATGCAATACACTTTAAGGTGATCACCTCCTTTATGCAGTAAAGTTTCATTTGCATGTGTGGTAGCATAAGGAAGGAGTTATTGTATCACCTTCATAATCAAGCCAAGTGTGATACTGAATTTATTGAAAATTTTCTGTGTAAACAAATAGGCTTAACAACATATTTGCTTTATTCAGTAGCCTTTATTAACACCCTGAATGTTATTTACCACAGGAAATGTTCCTGCTTATTATCGGGAACTCTATAACATGATATGCCCAAGTGATGAAAAGTTAGAAAGGGATGTTTTTTTGGGCATTGGTGCAACATCTACACTCCCGTCTGCAACTGTAAACCAGGTTAGTATTAATTAATATCAGAAATCACAAGTTGTATCAGAAATAACTGAACAATTTTAGTTAAGGATTGTATTATCATTATTGTCATCATCAACTTCACCGCCACCATCAGCAGCAGCTTCAGCTTGTATAAGTGGTTCACTTATACAAGCTGAAGTGGTTCACTTATACAATATATATATATATATATATATATATATACCATAGCCATAATTAGTTCCATATTGTAATTTAATTATTGCCCTTTTTCATAAAGCACTTCTTGGTGAGTGGTACATTTTAAGGGTAATGCTTCCTTAACTCTGACAGTATGCAAGGTCAGAGGTCAGAAAAACAAACATAAAAGGATCTTGTTGAATAGTGGCAGGCTATTTGCAACAGTTATGCAGAACAAAAAAAAAGTTGGTGTTATTTTATTAGTGGTTTACATAATGGTTGCAACTAGCAAAGGTCTAGCTCTTATTTTGGATAAATAAGTGAAAAAAGAGATATCTATCTTTCTATCTGTTTAGTGGTGGGTCTAAGATTCATCAAATTTTCAATTAATTTACAGATACTGGAGCTGCAGTCAAATGCAAATAGTTGTTTAATATTTGTTTGATGGTGAAGACAAAAGCATTGCTACTAACCTGAAACCAGGAAATAACTTCAGACACACCTTTCTTGGCAAAAAGTGAAAAAAATTATTTCTAAGGTATACTAGTCAGGAGATGGCAAAAAGTCTTTCAGTTGCTTTTTGTATAGTTGTAACAATTGGAGTGAGAGGAAGATTAATATAAAAGAGCTGCCCGAGATACGATATAAACAAAGACCATTGTATGGTCAAAGTTACCAAGAGGAGAGCCAGAAGAGACCAAAAATAGATTGAGATTAAAAATCAGACAAAGGTCAACCAATAAAGGACAATGATTAGGATTATCTGAAATGTCAGTTAGAAAATTGACAATTTCAGTCAAAGACTGAGCTAATGGAAGGTGCAGACAGACCTTCCACCAGTGGAAGTCATAGTGTAGTACTATTTGAGAATCTCTTGCATGATTTAAAAAATAATAAAATTAAAGAATACAGGAGAGAGTAGGCACCTTGGTATGACAACATTTAAAGAACTACCCAGCTGGTTTACCAAGAGCACTCCATTACTTGGATACTTTCAGAGGCTTAGTTTCTCTAAATGAATCACTTCACAAGGCATAAAAAACTTGACAGACATTACTGGGCCATCCCCTTTCAATGAACAAGAGTGTTTGGACTAATGGGAATTCTTTACCTGAATCTTTCCTTTGAAATGCATGTTCTGCTATAAACTTCACTTTTTCTTCACACAAACAGTTCTGCAGCATTTAGTTCCTCCTTGTTGGTTGCCTTTTTGAGTGTATCTGGTCGCTAACAATTTTTTTCTCTCACAGATGTTCAAACAGAGTTGTGTTTACATAGTTCATTTGTTGATGCCTTTCAGTACCAGTTAGATAAACTTATACAGTTATGGTGATTTGCTGACTTTCAGATTGTACTTGTGCTTTAGGCTCCTCCTTTAGTGATTGCTAACTTCTCTCAGTTTCTATGAAGCTTTAGGTATCTTGCAGTTTTAACATGTCAGGATGGAGTTGGAAATTGTAGTGGAAAGTCTGGTGTTCTGTTCATTTATTCAGGACTTGATCACAGCCTTTCAAGAACTTGTCATATTTTTTGTCGAGAACTATAAAAGGCATAAAGGCACCAACCTAATGGAACAATGCAGAAAAAAAAGACAGAATAGGCAAGCTAAGGGTTAAATTCATCCTAGACTTAAAATGTTTAATTCATATGTAGAAGAAAAACCCTTGAAGTTGCAAAAGCTAGCCATTCAAGGAAAGAAACTACATTCAAAGAAAAATTTTTTTTTGTCAAAGACAACAACTGCAAGAAGATGGAAACATTGCAAGAAATATGTTGCATGAGATTCTCCTGATTTGATGCCAGCTCATGAACGTTTCTTTCCCAACCTACTCACCGTCTTTTGTCTTATATTGCAAAGGTCAAGAACTTTGTTCGTGACCTATTGCTGGATTTTTTGTATGATATCAGTTGGTACTGGCTGATTCACCAACAAGTAGATTTAGTTCTGTGAAATTTACACAAGGTTGAAGCTTAAACACCTTAATTTTGGTTTTATTCGGTTTCTCCTGATAAAAGTGGATGCAAGGGCTCTTGGTGTAGAGATTAACTTTGCTTAGAGCTTTAAATCCACCAGCAAAAAAACAATCACGACATCTGGCAACATCAAAACTAGAAAAGTTTTTGTGTTTTTCTTGCTGACACAGGACTTTGGCATGGACTTTGTTTTCCTTGAACTTTGTGCCATAATGTATTCTAGCTGTTGTCAGAGCACCTTACTTTTCTCATCATCATGGTCTAAAGCCCAAATTTAGACCTGGGTAACAATAGTGATGTTTGTTCTTGCAGAAATGCAAATGAAAATGAGCTAGTGGAAATAAATGTGCAGTTGATGACACTCCCAGCAATATAGTTTATTGGACTAAAAGCCATTCAAAATGAGGATATGTTGGGAATACTGTGTGATTGCAGATGCACTCCTTAGGACACCTATGAAGTACATCTGCTATTTTCCAAGAAGATTGATTTGTTGGATGCATTAATTAGACCTCATTAACACAGTATTCATGACCGTTTATTCTTTCTTACTCAGCATAAGATTGACTAAGAGAACTAAACTTGCACAAATTAAAGCATAACACAAGGGATACCATATACATAATGAACCCTATAAATAATGGCATAGATGATGCAGAGGACTTATTCTGTGTTACCCCTCTATTCGAAGAGCCACAAAGAAATCTTATGACTAGAGTATTTTGCTTTATTATGATTATTTGAAATAAAATCCTGCAACAATGTTTAATGTAGTTTTTTATTGTTTGGTAATAAAAACTTTGAAATGATGTTGAGAAAGAGATGAACTGAGCAGCTTTATTAAAAATAATATTGAGTTGCAGGCCACATATCAACTCTTCGACGCATTTGCACAAACTGTTTTTGTGGTGCTGTTTAAGACAGGTTTTTCAAAGGCTATAACCATAGGATAGACAGTTATTTTCCCCAGGGTAAGGAGTATTTTAAGTAGGTCGTTATGGTGAAGATATATTGACACTGACTTCTGTTAGTTTTTTGGACGTTAATTTGGTATGGTATTTTGTATCGACCAATAGGTTTGTAACATTTTATTTGATTCCTCCTGCCAGTCTCCTTGGTAGACAATATGAATACAAGGATGGCCTTACTCGGCTGCTTTCCCAATATTCTCGTGTAAACCTTTTCTACCTGATAGTTATTTAGAGTATGAGTAAGTATATGCAGTGAAAAAAATGGGAACTTGCGTTTGGGATTTAGTAGGTTATATTGTCAATGAAAGGTTAATTTATCGATTCGGTTTATTTCTTGTGTTGCTCAAAGTGCAGGTTCCAGTTCTTATCATTTCCCCCATACTATTGTGTCTTCGTACCTGTTAAGTGGTCATCACAGGTTGATCTTTATTTCCTCATTTTATTCTCGCCAGGGGTTAATAAAGCTTCGTTCTTAATTGCCAGCCCTTCACTCCCGTAAAGAAGAACTATTCTCAAGCATGCTTAAAATATTTCCTTTGAAATGTTGTAGACAAATGTCTTGTATTTGATGGCCCAGGACTCAACCTAATGCACAGGTTCCGGGCAATTTCCAGCGCGAGTTGTTTTTACATTTGACAACCATTTTCCACTAACAGTCATTTTGCCTCGTAACTTTTATTCCGCAAGTGCTTTCATAACCTTTGGATAAATTTTCTGCCAGCAGCTTTAAGATATTTCATTGAAACTTTGTATCAAGTGGCTGTAAATGCATCTGATCCTCTTGATCACCAGATTTGTTCGTAATCGATGTTTAGTGTTGCTGTTAGCACAATACATTTTCCATCAATGAATGAGACATTAGGAGATCCGGGGCGTGTAAATAATTTGAAGCTCCTATTCAACTAATTCTTTTTTTCAATTTTTGGATAACTGGAAATTACCCATGCCAAACAAAGATGCAGCATAGTTTTAGGACATTTGTTGGGCAGGTTTCTCGATGGATGCTGAGACAAATCTGAAGTTGCCAGAAAGTGTCCGATGAACTTAAAAAAATTATGTCGAGTCCTGGAAACAACGTCACAATATATCTATCGTGTTCCCCTTTTGTTTTTTTTGGGGTTTTTAGCTTACTTTTTATCATCAGCAGCAGTCAATAGGTTTGTATCATCTGGTTTTATAGTAAGAACTGGATACGTTACCTTGAATTTCCAGTGAAGTATTTCCCTATGCCGATAGAGTATTTTGTCTAAAAGAGTGAAAGCAATGTATTTCGTATTTCATTGATTATATTTTAGATTTGGGATTTGGCAGATCAGAATAAGCATGGTTGGCTGACAAGAGACAGTTTTTATAAGGCCCTGGCCCTTATTTCACTTGGGCAACAAGGTAAACCGGTCTCGGACAAAGCATTGGAGACATTAATAGACTCAGGTAAGCTGGAACTTGTTGTTTATAATGACTTTCTTTACTTCCCTGTTGACTAATATGTACCGCAATACCGTTAAGAGTTGGTGCTTTTGATTATTTTGAACTCATCTAACGTTGATCATACCCTTTTAACTCGAATCCCTTTGTAGCTGATGTGACCATTTTACGGTATTTTATCTCTTGTTTACTAATAACGACACCTTGGCGATTGGGAAAAGAAATAGTGAAACAAAAAACGTAATTGTACGCTGAACTAGAATTTGTCGTCAGCCCAGCAGAACCTGGAAGATTATGGTTACTACATATATCATTTGCATAAAAATATCGTTATATGTCTATACAATAAAAATTCATCGAGGAAATGCCGTTGATAGAAATACAAAATTTAAAGATATTGACTACCAAATTTATGGTCGAAGCCATTTTGCTAACTGACCGAAATCGAGCAGTTTTGTTTAAGTGTTCTTTGGAGTTTCAGAACGCTAGGTGTTTTGTTCCTTACAGAACACATTTGTGGGATGCTAAATAACTTGAAGGTTTGAATAAACCCGAGAGGGAAATTTTAGCGCCTCTTTGCCCAAGGTAGTTGGTTATCTCAGACCATGAATAAAAAGATCAAGCAGACTTTTATGCAGTCTAAGACTTTTAGGAATTGTAATACTATAAATTAGCAAGGAATTCCAGAAGGTACACGATACCCTTGTTTTATTTTCAGTCAGTATGCGAGAGAAAATACCCTCCCCCATCCTGGCAATTATGCACAAATGTAATAACATTTGGACATGGTTAAAGGTGGCACTGATTTGAGAAGGGAGTTTATTTAAAGACGGTGTTTATTTGAAGTAAACGTTATATTTGGAGATGTAGTTATATTTGGTGTTTTACAATATTAAGAATTTTTATTTCATTATGTATTGATATCTAGTTTTAACTACACTTAATGTGTACTTCATACAGTTTAGATAAAGATACCCTAAGTAATTATTAATATGCAGCGCACTATAACATAACTAAGTAAATAAGTATTAATATATTTTTAAAAGAGGGATGGTTTTATTCATGTTCTTTCTCCTTTTTATTCCAGATTTGCCTAAGCCGTCATTGGGAGACTTTACAGAGCTCAAACAACTCGTTATAAAGATAAAGAGAGAGAAAACACCCAATATTCTCGGGTACTCACATGCAGAACTGAAGGAACTGGATAGAATTGAAGTAGAATTGGAGCCAGATAAGAAAGGACTTATTCTCAAACATAGAGAGTACACTATTTCTAGCAGGGTAAGAATTCATTTGCCATTTGAAAACTCCTGATCCATCTCTCGTCAGTTTGCCAGGAAGAATAGACATAGAATACGTCAAATAATACCTTTTACATAACCCTAGTTGCTTAACAGGCTCCGAAGTCTTTTTAAAGAAAAGCTAAATGTGTGAAATGTCATTTTTTACAGCACTGAGTATCAAAACAAAGTGGATTGGTTTTTCTTTTCAATTTTTATGCTTGATTAACTTATGTTCGGGATACAGAAACTTCAATGGATCTGATGATATTTGATGATATATACATACATCGTGGTATGCACTGTTATTTTCTCGTTCAGGTTGACACTGCATGGTGGTAAAACGTTTTTTGCGGCCTAAAACTTTTTCCCATGCGAATATATTTGTAGCAAGTTACCTAGCAGACGCAATTTTTGTCCTCTGTCTAATGGCATCAGCAACCCTGTTAGTTGCTAAACTGTATTACAAGCCTAAAATTAGTTAATTTCGTAATTAAATTTAATGACTATTTTTTTAGAAACACAACACAAGTGTTCAGCGTAGGTACAATGACTTCGTTGCTTTTCATGATTTGCTGACAGCCAGATTTCCATACCGATTGGTACCAAAGTTGCCTCCAAAGAAGATTGGAGGTACGTTTACTTTGTTACTGACAAAAATATGTTCTTGATTTTTGAATTTGGTATTTGTATTTTTAAGTTGGGTACTAATATGGTACTTTGACATTAAAGCTGGTTATTATACCTGGTGTTCTAAACTGGATTTATCCATTAATGTGCTTAATATTTGTCATGAGCATACCGTAAACCTGCAATTACTGTCATGCCTTGAATAAGAGTTTGGTTGTTTGAAGGATCGCTTATTACATTGTTATTACTGAAGTGTTTCTTTACGTATGCGTTTTAGTTCAATTAGCTTCCGGGTCTTTCCAGTGACCTGGGGCAGATAAAGGTCGTATGAGACATGACACGAACATTAAAGGGGCGATTGACATACTGTATTACAAAGAGTAGAAAAATAATTATGACAAGTAAGTATAAACATCATTGGCACGAATATTGAAAGACGATTGCCATGTTACTAAAAACTACGAAAAGTATAAACAGTTTGTAAAAAAAACTGTATGAGAAAGCAGAAAGGTTTATGGCTTTTGCGGTATCAAATTGAGAGTGCTTTGCGAAAAATATGAGTAGTGCCTGTGAAGACAGTTTTCTGCCGTTCCTGGTATTTTTTCTATTTGTTTTTGAGTCCTCTTCTTAATTATCCCCAGTGCCCCGACAATGACTGGAGCAGCTCTTCTTCTTCTTCTTCTTCTTCTTATTATTATTATTATTATTATCGAGTGGTTACACACCATCTAGTGATGGATGGGTGAAAAACCCACATTCAGCGCCCAACAACAAGCCAGGAAAGCTGAATGCAGGCACATGTACTGTAGCCACAAGAGTAAGATAAAATAACCAAATAAAAATGGAAACATCACTTCAACCTTGCAAGTGGCGCCTCACAACCAGCGAGGAAAGGCACATTGCTCAAGCGGTTGTTGTTGTATGACAACAACTCATGACTACAGCACTCCCCACTCCTAGCCTGATAGCTGACAATACATGGAGAGATTTCTTAGTACAAGCACTAAGTCTTGTATTGCAGCATTGAATACAGACTGGATATTTGTTATTGCCCTGTTTGGTGACAAAAACAACAACGCACAGGCAAAAAGAGCCATGTTGTTATGTATGCCAAAGGGCATACATAACATATTACTAAAGGGCATACATAACATATTATTATTATTATTATTATTATTATTATTATTATTATTATTATTATTATTATTATTATTATTATTATTATAATTATTATTATTATTATTATTATTATCATCTTTTTTCACATTTTGTGTCTGGCTGTTTTTATTGCCGAGTTCTATGCTGACAGGCGGGTCATAACAAATGACCATGGGCTACCAGCATTTTCTTTCTCAAAACTCCAGTACTTTTCGCAAAATCCTGGCTGTTCCCAACAACGTTGTCTTTTGAAGTACTCCTAAGTTACAGTGAATCCCAAGCTTTTCAACCCACTTTTTAAATCCTTTGGTCACAGATCCCAGAGCTCCAATAGCAATAGGGACAACTTCTACTTTCTTCAGTTTCCACAGTCTTTTTATTTCTCTTTTCAGATCTTGATACTTTTCTACTTTTTTTTTCTCCTTCTCTGCCACGTTCGCATCCGCCGGTACTGTTATGTCAATGATTATTGCCGTATGTTCCTTCTTTTCTACCAAGACTAAATCTGGCCTTCTTGCTTCAATCACATTATCACACTGGATATTTACATCCCACAACAACTTTACATCATCACTCTCCAAAACTCCTTCAGGGGTATGCTCGTACCATTTCTTACTGCATTCCAGTCCTCTTTTCTTGCATATATCCCAATGGATCTTTCTCGCTACGTTATCATGACGCCTCTTGTACTCCTTCTGAGCTAATTTCTGGCATGCACTTACAATGTGTTGGATACTTTCACCTGTTTGACCACACAATCGACACAGGGGGCTTCCAGCCGTTCTATCAATGTGATACTTCACATAATTTGTCCTGATGGATTGCTCTTGTGCTGCACAAATCAAGGCTTCTGTACCAACCTTCAAATCACATTTTGACAACCATTCCCAAGTCTTCACCTTATCTACATCATCTGTCAGGTCTCTGACAAACTGTCCATGCATTCTCTTTTCATTCCATGTATCTTTTGCTTTGTTTTCATTCCTTGCCTTAATATCTCTAGCCTCCTCCAGTTCAGTTGCATTTAATTTCTCGAATTCGGCTACACCCTTCAAAAGTTTCTCTTTAGATTTGGCCACGTACACTTTCAGACTACTCTCCTCTTCTTTGACACATCGTTCTATACTTATAAGACCTCTTCCCCCATCTTTTCTTTTCACATACAGCCTGTCAGTATCACTCTTGGGATGAAAAGCACCATGCATTGTCATTGTTTTCCTTGTTTGTCTGTCTAAATCTTTAAGCTCCTTTTCTCTCCATTGTATAATTCCCGCTACATACCGGAATATAGCCACTGCCCATGTGTTGATCGCCGAAACCTTATTTTTCCCATTCAACTTTGATCTAAGTACCAGCCTTACCCTTCTTTTGTATTCCTTTCTAATTGCATCTTTCATTTCAGCTTCTTTGATTTTATCTAATTCCACAATACCTAGATAAGCGTACCCTTCCTCCCCAACCTCTTTCATTGTCTGTCCATCAGCTAACTTAATTCCTTCACTTCTAATAATCATTCCTCGTTTCAATGTCAAAATGCCACACTTTTTCATCCCAAATTCCATACCAATGTCGTTGCTGAACATGTGAACGGTTCTAACAAGCATACTCATCTGATCTTCAGTTTTCGCGTATAGCTTCAGGTCGTCCATAAACAATAAATGGTTGACCTTGTATTCCGTCTTTCCCCATTCATAAGCCGCATTCACTTTCCGCAATATCAGTGACAATGGTATCATACTAAGGACAAATAATAGTGGTGATAGACTATCTCCCTGGAAAATTCCCCTCTTCACAAAAACCTGTCCAAGATCTTCCCCGTTGGATGTCAGTGATACCTTCCACTGTTTCATGCTTCTTCCAAGAAAGTTCCTTACATTTTCAGCTATTCCAAACATCTTCAAACATTCGCTTATCCAACTATGCGGGACCAGATCATAGGCTTTTCGGTAATCTATCCAAGACATGGACAGATTCGTACGCCTTTTCTTGCAATCTCTGAGTACGGTTCTGTCTATGAGCAAGTGATCTTTGGTGCCCTGCTTCTTCGCCTACATCCTTTTTGTTCATCTGGTAATATATTGCTATAATTAATTATTATTAATTATTATTATTATTATTATTTATGATTCTAGCTGTTTAGCGGTGGCGTGCAGACCTCTCACATTTTTTTTGCCTAGTTTTTCAATAAACCAATTACAGTTTTATAACAATCAAATCGTCGACGCCCAAGGATTTTATTGGGAATTGTTTCAGTTGAGTATTCGATATTTTTTGGCATTTTTTTATGGTTTGTAATTTCTATGAAAAGGAATTTGAATCACTTGGACGCCACATCTGGATAAGTAAAAAGTGGTTACAGGAAAACATATACAATGCCAATGAAGAAATCAACATGCTATTAATTGGGGGGAAAGTATTGACAGGTATACCGCTAATGTGAAACTGGTGTTAAATGTTCATGCAACAAAGTGTGTAAAGGATTGAAAGGTTTCAAAATTCACCATAGGATGTGTAGAGTAATTAGTGGCTTTGATAAAGACACAAATATCAAGAAATAAAAATATCTAGAAATAATTTGAACAAGAGTGAATCAACAACAGTATTGTCAAGTTAAGAACAGCTTGAAGTGGCAAACTGCTTACAGCTATTTTCAATCTATTTTTGCATCTGTTCAGCTAAAGCCTTCGTGAATCTAATTGATTCCGTAATTAGATTCATGAGCAATTTGATTTATGAACACTTTAAAGTTACATGCAGAACCACAAATAAGAACTTCGGCGAAGTTTCTTACATCGACAATCCTTAAATAGTACTTTACAGTTCCATCATGAATACCGTCTTTTAACGAACCTGCGAACCCCTTCAAGATACTCCATCATAATGAAAAATCACACCATTTGTTCGTTGTACCAAGTCATCTCCCTTACCATGCCCACCAGATAAAATATCAATAATTTCTTTAAACAATGGCCCCGTCTACGGTCTTTCCACACATAAATAAATTAAATCATGTATTTCTGTCGATATTACTCCTGAACACAAAAAAGGCCCGTACGATTACACAACACCGGTAAACCTAATTACTCTTGAAACCTTTTTATTAAGAGTTTTTACAACCAGTATGCGGTACTCTATATTTGAATACTTGAAGGATAATGACTTCGTTGAACATCAGATGAAAAAAGGCTTCACTTCTAAGATCCAGGATACATTTAACTCACTGCTATAGTAACTTAGGTGATAAACAAGGCCAGCACTAATCAACGCTCCCTGGTCATTACTCTTTTAAGCCCCAAAAATGCTTTTGGTGAAATTCACCATAACTTACTAACATCAGTTCCAGATCACCATCACATTCCTGACAAAATTAGGTCTTTAATTACCACAATTTATCTGTAACATTTATCACTGATCACTTCACAACGGAAAACATAACATTGCGTCGTAGGGTTCTGAAAGGTGTTTGCCTTAGTCCACTACTCTTTAATATGTTTTTAACACATTTATTCAATATATTAAGGCTAAAAAATACAATTAATTTGATTTTTCACCTCACTATAAGAACCAACTTCTTTTAAACTGCTTTAGTCGATTGTGTCAATGGGGCAGCATGATCATAAGGGTTGATAAATGTGCCACATTCGGTATCAAAAACTTCACAACAAGATCCCTTCAATTTTAACCCAAGCTTTTTGTTAATAATGAAACTGTACCTCCTGTAGCCATGGGAGATGCCTTTAAGTATTTTGGACGTTACTGTGACTTTGAAATGAGTAATGAATCACACAAATCCAAGCTTCTGCCTGTTTACAAGATCTTAAACAAATTGATTCTTTACCATCCACTGAAAACATAAACTGCGCCTCTTTAATGAATTTGCCATGGAAATTTGACAGGTTTCCTGGCATCTCACTGTTTCAAGTGTTTGTAAGACTTGGGTAGCAAAAAGTCTCGACAACCTAGTCTCTAAATACATACGCCAGTGGCTTGACCTGCCTATAAGTACCACTCTTAGCTCCATTTTCTTTATAAAACTTAGTCTGGACTCAATTTACAGCAACGTACCACAGAACTTCTACAGTGTCAAGCTGTTACCCACAACGCATTGAAGTTGTTACCAAATGATAACATCCTATCATTGTGGAAAAACACAAGCAATAGTACCAATATACAATACGATATCTACATAAAAATACAAAAGACGTTTTGAAAGTTGTGCAGACAGAAAACAAGAAGAATTTACCAAGTCATCTTACTACTCAAGATATCATTCTCTCATTTCCGTTTGACAAGGCAACTTCGAAATACAAGACGTTTTGGTCTGAAGTTCAAAGTAAGCTGCCCAAAATTATCTTCGACTTTGGCATCTGTTATTTGAATAACACCCTTGCAACTCGTAAAAATCTCTCCAAATGAAGCTTCAGTCTATATTCTTCTTGCGCTTTCTGCTTTGAACCAAAAACTCTTTTTCAAGTTGTCGCCGGGTGCAAAACGTACCTTCAGGAAGGTCGTTGTACTTGGTGACACAACACAGCATTAGCGTTTTCAGCAGGAGCTCTCAAATCTCTTGAATGTTGTACAATGTACGCTGATATCTGGATTCTTTTTGCCATGTATTATTACTGGAGATGCCTTGCGACTTAATTTGCTCTAATTTACTCCACAAAAACAGTTATACATAGTTGAATTAAAGGTTGGGTGTGAAACAAAGCTGGATAAATATCGTTCTCGCAAATATGAAAAATATTTGATTCGTGATTTATATGCCAGCTTTTCTCAAGTTAGCTTGAGAAATCTTTCCATTTGCTCTTTTGGTATATTCAGTCAATCTTGTATTACTTAGAATGAAACGTGAAACGCTTTAAACATTAGCAATAGGCGATTGCTTTCTTTTCACCAGACTTTCCAATATAGCCATCGGAACTACATACTGTATACTTCGTCCCAGAAACCAACGTAATGCCTTTGGAGAGGTGCATCATGGGTTTATAAGCGAAGTAATAAAATTTTACCGTCTACCGCTGGACATAAGGAATCTCATCACAAATTTGTACAATGGGTTTTCCATCTCTGTGGCCACTGGAGATTTCATTACGAAATCTATTGAAGTCAAGGGAGGGGTATAACAAACAGATAGTTTGCCATTGCTGTTTAACATGCGTTTTAACAGAGATAAAAACAACGGATCAAAATAAGATAAAATGTAGCGACTATATCTTTGGTGATTCTCTCTTTCCCCGTAATTGGTTTCAGTATGTGGACGGTACAACCATCGTAAGAAACCTTGGGTCTGACAACCAACTGTTGTTAAACTTATTTCAAATATAGTGGGTGCTGGGATGATTTCCTAATACGAATTGACAAATGTCACTGCTTCGGAATTAAAAAAATCCCATTTGTGTGTGCAAGACCTGCCATACCTAAACTTGAGAAGGCATCAAGTCCCTCACGTTTAACTTGGAGAACGATTTGTTTATCTGGGAAAGAGTTTAGTTTCAAAATTTACAATAATCACTCCCTACATCAAAAACACAATTTTGTCATCACTACGATCGACATTTGTAGCAAGTAGAAATGGCTTTTTTATTACAATCTCGACGATGTCTGGGTGAAACAGTCATGTGAAAGTTTTGTTTAACGTTATATCTGAAGGTGGCTCAACTTTCACCCAGGAGACAACACGTCACCTATATCTCCCTTTTAAAAACTTAGGACTCCTTACCCTTCCTTACATCAACGGTATAAGATTATGGTCCGACAAATTCAAAAATCATCAAAAGGAAAAAAACACGAAACTTGTACGTAGAAAATTACAACAAAAACATCATCTCAGACGAAACAGCCGAAAAAGCGTAAGAAAATAACGAAGTGTCTCAAGAAAAGTTCAAGGGGATTTGGAAGAATAATGTTCAGGTTTCGAACTGAGACAAATTTATGGAACTGAAAAAGCAAAACATAATTTTTAATTTTGTCGCTAAAAACTGTCAACCAGCATGTGTCAGCTTCAGGAATAAGGTAGCGATCACATTGCTCACCAATCTGTTCTCGTTTTTAAGGAGAACACTGATATTATCTCAGTCCACTAATATGAACTTGAAAACGTGGCGGCTGTTTGCAGAAGAATTTTTTCCGTCTGCCATGGTCACACACACACCCACACACACACACACCCACACACACACACACACACACACACACACACACTCACACACCCACACAACCACACCCNAAGAAAAAAGACAAGTGTAACAATGATGCATAACACAATCAATTGGTAGCAACATTTTTTTACTTCCCATTTTTAATAGCCACGAAAGAATTCATCGAGGAAAGGCGAAGAGCTCTTCGGAGATTTTTATTGATCGTAGCTCGACATCCAGTGATGGGAAGCGATCAGCTTATATCTTGCTTTTTGTCGTTCAAAGGATCAGTAAGTGTGCATCTGTATTACCTCTGTCACTTCAATTTCATTATTTCATTATTTTGAGTTTTTAATTCAGCAGTAACTCCTTTATCAGATTTCTTGTTTGGATCTGATATGATAAGGACAGCATTTGTTGTTAGAAATTTGGTGAGGGTTGTTATAGTTTTACTTTGCTTAGGCAACCAATATAACTAATTTTCTTTAATATTCATACTTTAGATGCCATTTTTTGAACTAAATGTATAATTTCTTTCTTTGTTATAATTGGTTTTTATTTCAACCATCTTTTGTCTTTGTACTGCGTGTTAGCAGTCAACTACCATGCCACGGAAATTACATAGTTTGTGGGGACACATCTTCAGGCTTTTCTACGAAACGTCGATACAATGACAAACATTGTTCCAAGAGACTATTGCTCCCGCATGCCGTTGTAGTATATAAGTACCCTCTGAGTTTATCATTCCTTTTCCTTTTCCTTTTCCTTTTCCTTTTCCTTTTCCTTTTCCTTTTCCTTTTCCTTTTCCTTTTCCTTTTCCTTTTCCTTTTCCTTTTCTTTTTCCTTTTCCTTTTCCTTTTCCTTTTCCTTTTCCTTTTCTTTTTCCTTTTCCTTTTCCTTTTCCTTTTCCTTTTCTTTTTCCTTTTCTTTTTCCTTTTCCTTTTCCTTCTTCTTTCTCCTTTTCATTTTCATTTTCATTTTTTAATGGCAGCTAGTACATTTCAAAGGTTTTTTCGTTATCATACATGGAGATTAAGGAATGATCTAAGCTTCCGTTTTTTGCATTTTGCTCACCCCACTTTGTAAAATTTTCGCTAGAAGGTAAAAGTTCGCGTCTTACACAAGAAAAGTACTTTGTAGTAAACATAATATAATATAAAGCTAATGAATGAAAATACATTGTTATCGTCATTAGTTATATACTTAAGACAGTATTAAAAGAAAGATGATTTATATTTCTGAAGTCGATGTTGGTAAACGGTTTCAAGGCAGTTCAGCCAACCTCCGAGGACATTTTGGACATTGTAGCTATTACTTTATATATATGATATATTATAGCATTTTCTGGACTAATTTGTAGATAAGCCACTTTTGAGTTCTTCATGTTAATAACAAGAATGACTACTTTTATAAAAACTCTTATCGATAATGCACGTCGTTGAAATTTTTAAAAATCTTGCCGGCGATCGTTGTTACCTCAAAATGAAAAATTCAACCGAATACCCAGTAGAAAATTGATTGAACTATTAACCAAAAATCCTATTCTGGTCAATTTTAACCATATTGGATCTAACAGTTGTTTATATTGAACGAAATGCGCCAGTGGATTGGTCATAGTGATTGTTGGCGAAATGACCGTTGGTAAACAAAGAAAGCCTGGATCTTGCTACTGAAGGGAGATTGACTTTAATTGGATGTGAAAAACTGCTCTTGACGTTAAAATGAGTGTGAGAAAGATCCCAGAGGAGTCACATCTGATCGTTTTGGGAGGTAATTATAGAAATGGCATTTTGATATACTTGAACATTTTTGAAAGGATTAGACTGAAGTGGGACAGATGCGATAGAATATGTTAGTTCGGCCAGAATATCAGAACAGTACATAAATTGACACCATTGTACCTTTTCATAAAGGAAACCGGACGTGACATTGTAAACGTGCCTGTATGACCGAATTTAGTTTTATTCAAATATTTTACGATGTGAATCAGAAAAATATAAATCTATTGGTCCAAAGAAGACATATGGCATTTTGGGTATTGGTATTAAATATTTAAACTTGTATTATCGTGTTAAACTCACTTTTACGTTGTGAAAGTGATGTTTTTCACGTTTCAAGTGTTTGTTAGGTTTTGAAAGAAAACTGCAACTTATTACAAGCTACAGTTATTGTCTAACTGATAATAACACCGCATACTCATTTTTCTTAGTACCTCAGTTTACAAATAAACAATTAGTGGTACAAAACTTAAATGTCACTATTAAAATAGCGTTCATTTTGATCGATAGCTATTTCACTGGCACTCCACTGGACCAAGAGTGTCGGGCTTTCCTCGGCCTATTATGAAAAATGGATGGAGTTTCTCCATCTCTTTGTTTTCAGTATTAAGTAAAAAACACACTTGCTTTCAGGTTTCTTATTCTGGTGCCTTTGGTCCAGGGGAGTGCCTGTGAAATAGCTACCGACCAAAATGAGTGTTATTTTAATAGCAATTTTACCTCAGTTTTATGTCACCATTTCTTTGATATTTAGGATATTGGTCATAAAATGAAAGAACAGTTTAGAGGTATTCCAGATGAATTTATTACAAGTAAAATGGCCGCAAAAGCCAAGGTATGCCATTGTTATCAATTATATATATACAATAGTATATACAATTTTTACCTTACTAATTCCTGAAATATGAAACCATTGAATGCTGTTTTTTAGAATTTAAAGTCATATTTTGACCTCAGTTGACGTTGTTCAGACATAATTTACTATCATATTTCTTAGTCATTAACCGATTCAGCGTTAGTAGGGCCGTTTCCGAAGCATCAAGTTTTGCATCATGAAATTATTTTTATGCACAGAGTATCTGGTTAGATAGCACCTAGAAACATTAAATTCTGGTATTTGTGTTATGGGCATTGGGCAGGCCTGAGGGGCTTATACGGAAGTGCAAGATACCCCCATCTACCACTAGTCATAAGTCTTAACTCTAACCCAGCTAAGCGAGGCTTAAAGTCGACCTCAGGAACCTCCTAGACGTTAAAGGAAGGCAGCGGATAACAGGCCTACTGACTGGCAAACTACCCAACGTCTGGCAATTTCCTGGTAAAACTAATAACATGACAAGGATTACAAACAATGTCTGCTATTCCTCCGTTTTATACCACCTCCATCACCATAAGGCCCAGTTAGTCCTGATGATGCTCCGGGTCTTGATGATGGTTTCAGACTCAACATTTCTTGTGACAATTTGTGACAATTTTCTTGTGACAATATGTGACAATTTCAAGCAAACGAATGGATCCGAGTACCCTGGGACCTTCAGTGGCCACAGATTGCGACATATCTATGCACCCAAGACTCACTCCGCATTAGAGAGTGTAGACTCGAGCCGTGGTAAAGTAATACTAACTCTACACAGATCCTAAAACCTTTTACCCTTTAAAAATGCTTTCTTCTTAGCTTTCAGTGATGTCAAAGGTCTTCTTTCCAATATTTCTTCAGTTCTGACTCTCATCACATTCTTGGCCCTTGCCAGACGAATCTCATTAATATTGTTAGTAATAATGGTTTCCATGTGGGTGTTTGTTTATCTTTGTTTCGACTTGGGTTTACAACTCCTGCTGTGGCCTGTTCAAGTACAAGAACTTGAATCTAAACATAAGCCCTGTGGCTTAGATTGTCTCTTCTTTAGGCTACTGGATGTCTGTTCTATTTGCCTTGAGAAGGCTCTGGATAAGCATCACACTGCAAAATCTTTGTCTTTAACGACTTTAGTGGTTATTAGATGACCTGATCGTCTCATTCTAGTTGTACTGGCAGGCCTGAAGAAGTTACTGACAGCTTTGCTATTGTTCATGATTTCATATAGCTTGTTGATTTGCCCACAAGGTTTCTGATTCAGACAATATTCTTCTTATTTAGAACTCTTTTTGACTTCTAACTCTGAGCATTGTATGGTTACATCTTTACCTTCTTTTGAATATTCTATTAATTTTGTATCACTGTAGAGGTTCAAGCAACTGTTTTAAAAGGTTTAGTGCACATTGTTTCTCCACGAATGGTTATCGCAATAATTTTTATGACTGTCATTAAAACAACAGGGCTGACAAGTCACACAAACAGACTAGCAATACCTGTAAAAGGGTAATTTCTTATGTTAAGTCCCGCTATGCGGAACGAATTCGTAAATTTATTTATTTCAAAAACCTGGTAAGTAGGGTTCTGAAAGATTTAGAATAGTGTTGAATTCAGGCAAGTGGGTGATTTATTAATTTTTGGAGGGTTTGGTTTCCCATGACCTCTACAGTAAAGACTGATTTTTTTCCAGATCGTTTTCTACCAGTTCTGCTTTGAGTGGTGTATCTTAACGACATTTCCTTTTGCAAACTGATGAGGTTTTGGACTCTGTAATCATAATTCCAACGTTCTTTGCAAAAATTATTGACGACTTTGATCAATCTAAAGCCCCTAGCCTGGTTTAGATTTCGGTTGTTTTCTTCAAAGAGTGTGCCGCTGAGCTAGATTCGATCACGTTTTCAAGTCATGTTTTTTTGTCTGGGAAGTTTCTGATGTTGTTCCTGCCTTCAAGAATGCTTGTGATCCATCAGATTCCTGCAAATATCGACCCGTAAATCTTCTTTCTGTCATTAAAGTTTATTTTTTGTTGGGTTTTTTCCCCAGGAATTAGTGCCACCAGATACCCAATCCAATTTACCTGGAAGTCGTGAGTTAATTCGTGTTATCCATCGAAGTGTTTCACATCTTAAAGAAATTTCAGACAGCATAACTCAAAGGTCGATAGGTGAGTCAATTAAAATCAGTTAAAGTTATTTTGATAGAACTTGGCACAGTGAGTGATGCACAAGGTGAAGAGTAGGTATGAAAGTAGGATTTAAATCGTTTTAATGAACGTCCATTTAACGTAGCGGAAGGAACAATTATATTTACTATGATACCAGCTTTTAAAGTATTTTTTTTATCCTGTCGGTATTTTGTAGTGCATATCCTGGAATTTTTAAAATAAATTTTAAGCTTTTAAAGGCCCTCCAGTTTTGATGCCCCAGAACCATGGTAAGCAAAACTGAAAGATTGTAAACTCAACTCAAAAGCTTCTTTGCTGGTAAACTCTGTTTACTAGTATTTGTTGTTGTAGTCAGATATTTTTCTTGCGTACTTTGATGCTTCTTGCTAGTAGTACTGTATAAAGGATCCTTCGGATGACAGATTCCACTGTTTGTCTTTTAATTACAAATTTTCTACAGCTGTTTTGACTTGTAGTTGTTGAATATTGTAGATGTTTTGTTATGTGGTTACATCACCAATTACATGTATTATTTACTTGAAGTAATTACCTGAGTCTTTTACCGTGTAAAAGCGTTATAGTACCTAATGGTGACATTTTATTAATAATGAGTAACCGGTTTTGTTATAGGAATGGCTGTTGACATGCACAGCTTTTCCAAAGAACTAAGGTAAGATTTTCAGAAATAGTATTCTTTGGTCATCCAAATTCTCCACATTTTTTCTGTGGGGCATTATTTCATGCAAGTGCAAATTCATTTACAATTTGAAGGCTTTGTTTGGGTTTCCCTGCAGATGCAGGATATTAGACCTCTTTTGTTTCCTAGCTTTATTAGTTGTATTTATAGATAATTAAGCCACGCGAGATGTTGGATATTGTTCTTTTGTTATTTTCAGAAAGGTGTATCGTCTATCACGTGAGATTGTAGATGGCTGGATTAGAGTGGGGTTTGTGGTTTTATTTTAAGAATGTGTATAAACAACATATCATTACATTCTCTTAAGTGTAATTTATTGTGATAAAAAATAGTTTGCGGTGTTTTTGATGTGATTAATTGTGTGCTTGTATATAAGATCATTGGAATTTCTTTGTTGAGTGGAAATAGGTATATAGAAGTGAATCTGACGTGGAAAACAAGAAAAAGAGTTTTGTCTGAGATTAGATTGCGTTTTAACTTAAGTGTCCTCTTTTCGAACAAGCGTTTAGAACGTAAAGAGTTAAAGGATTATCTTAACAAGTAAATAATTAACAAATTCTTCAAGAAAGAGTACATCAATAGCGCCGAAATATTTGTTGTTGTTGTTGATATTGTATCAAGCTGAATCTAAGCATTGGGGACGCTTCCGCAAAATTTACGCAAGAAGTCCCCCAAAATACGGCTTAGGTTTAGGGCTGCGATTGGTGTAAGGCTAAGACGTGGTGTAAGGGTGGGGTTAATGGTTAGGTTCAGGGTTAGGTTTTTTGGTTGGGGTTAGTATAAGGGTTACAGTTTGTATCAGTCAGTTAATCTTGATTATATTTGCATTACACCTGAGTATTATTGGCAACACCGTGACACTATATTAAGCGTGGACAGTGAATATAGGATTTCTGTGTTTCGTTTCTTGGAATGGGTTCTTTACTACATAATAGGGAAAGGACAATACACAAAAGTGACAAGAGTCACAGAATAGGTATCATTTTTGACATAGAAATATTAAATGAAATAAATTGTTTTTGATGTAATATTTTGGATTTGCACTAGCATCCTTTTACTACCGACGTATGAAATTGATTATCCTGATCTCAAGATATCTTGAATAAAAGAGTTTCCTAGAAGTACCCTTTTTACTGAAATTTTTAGCCTGTTAATTGTGTGGCCAAATTTTTTCATCAGTTTTTCAACAGTTTTAACAATTTTTTCAACAATTTTTTCTAGTGGAATAATAATGACCGTTATAAATAAAATCTACGTTTTTATTAATATTGAGTTTTAAGTTATAAAGTAGAACAGATATTGACTTGACGTATAAATTTGAAATTCAGATATAGTCTGAAATTTTGTTATTATGAATTTGGAACATTAGACAGACCTGTGATCATTTGCTGGAGTAGTAAGCCTCTCATAAAACAATTACGTCTTGGCATATAATTTGTCTAATTTGGTAACCTTTGAAAATGTTTGATCGATTCGATGATAAAAAAACGGAGCAATGTTACCTGTTTATGTACGCATATTTTTCACTTTTTTTACAGCCATTTTTGTACTTTTACCCCAGAACTGCTACACTATTTCTATATAAAACTTTGATTTCTTGTTTTAGTGTGATGACAACAGAAACACAGACAGCTAGCACATGGGCAACGGGTGGTAATGGTACCTGGGAACAGCTCAGAAATGGCTTTCGTGCATTAACTAGGCCATTTGCTTCAATTGCAGCAACAGCCGGTGCTTATGTAAGCTTTTTGTTTGGCAGCATTTTTTTGTTGTATTTCTTCATTTAACTTTAAATTTTTCAGTATATCAGTTTTTTGAAAATCAGGTAGCCTTGAGATATGCAGTGATTGTTTCGTGAAACAGGGTAATGGTGCGTATACTGTTGATGATCGCCTTAGAGTGGAAGTCTGGAGGGCATTTTAATGGTACTAATATATTCAGCATAGTCAACGGAGACAATGATTTGTTTTTATTTTTTTTAAATTTTAAGTACCAGTCAGAAGTGAGTAGTGGTTTTGACTGTAGATCATTTAATTTTCTTTAGTAACTCTTTAAACATTTTCATTTCCCATTAAACATGATTTAACTAACAGCTATTATTTAGCTAGCCTAGCTTTCCCAGCTGTGCTTTTTAATTTATGCCATCATAATATTCATTATAGTTAGTGCCTGTAGATGTTATTGAACAGCATTCTGATATATTCNTTTTTATTTCTTCATTTAAATTTGAATTTTTCAGTATTTCATTTTTTTGAAAATCAGGTAGCCGTGGGATTTATAGTGATTGTTTCTTGAAGAAACAGGGTAATGGTGCGTATACTGCTGATGATTGCCTTAGAGTGGGAGTCTGTTTGAAGGGCATTTTAGTGATACTAATATATTCAGCATAGTCAACGGAGACAATGATTTGTTTTTATTTTTTTTAAATTTTAAGTACCAGTCAGAAGTGAGTAGTGGTTTTGACTGTAGATCATTTAATTTTCTTTAGTAACTCTTTAAACATTTTCATTTCCCATTAAACATGATTTAACTAACAGCTATTATTTAGCTAGCCTAGCTTTCCCAGCTGTGCTTTTTAATTTATGCCATCATAATATTCATTATAGTTAGTGCCTGTAGATGTTATTGAACAGCATTCTGATATATTCATAACAACTTACCTTTCTTATTTCGAATTTTGATTTTGCCTTGCATTTGTTATTCATTTCAGAATTGGTTGGCAAATAGTCTCCTCACAGATGCCCAGTATGTTTCAGTGCACAGTGTCTTACCTTATTTCGAATACTTTCACCCCATACACATTTAGGCTTGCTACTTGATTCAAGTTTACAGAATCGTGTAATTTATTTGTAATTTTTGTAGTTGTTACTAATAAGAAAACATTATCTTTTGTCAGACATCATTACCATAACTGCCACCACTGCTACCATGAATAGTCAACTTGTAGATTTTGGTTTAAAGACCAATAGCAGTGAGTTACAGGTAGTTGCAGAACGTTTGCTTTCGCCACCGCTCCTTTGACGGAAGTTTCAATTACGTCATGGTTTTACTTTATTTTCATTCCCCCGTTGCGTCTGGGATACCACTCTAACAATGTAGACGTTATCTTAACCTTTGCTCTTTATTGCAATTTACCTACAGTTTTGAATGACTTCGCTTACTAATTTTCTCATTAGACATGAAGTTGAATTATTGCACAACCACAATTTATGATCCCTTTTTGTTGTTGGAGATTTTAAAACAAATGTTTCCAACATGTGTTGTTTCTTTAGGCCGAGAAGGAAGAAGATGGCATTTCAGATCATTTGGCTTACTTTTTAGACCTAACAACAGCATACAAGGTAAGTTATGTCTTTTTATTGGCGGGTATTGTAGATTGCACTATTCTTACATTCACTTGCAGAAATCAGCGTATTGCGGTGTTAATACAAACATTTAATTGCAATGAAACGTACAAAGGGGCTTTGTGGGGCCAAAACCTGGCCTGTAGAAACCAAAGATGTAACTTTGTCAGATTAAAAAAGGAACTGAAGCTGACTATAACAATCCATTGGATAACTTGGACATTTAAAAACGTAAAATAGCCCCGTCAACAGTTTCCCTCTGGTTACTTTACTTAAAATCACATTCTGTTCATTGTTAAATTTTTAATATCTTGTCTTTAGTATAACCATGAAATTAAGTTAACCTGCAATTTGGCTCTTGTTTTCAATAACTATTTCATTATTGCAGTTCTGTTTTGATTTTTTTTAAAGGAATTAATTGAAAGACATGAGAAGGGAGTTTTGAGGGACCACCAAATGGCTCTCCATAAAATGCAACAGTACAAACAGCGTCATATGTCAGCTACAGTACAAGGACGAGAAAAGGATGCAATGGATCAATTGGAACACAGAATACTAGAACAGGAAGGAGCAATAAATACAATGGAAAATCGAAATTATTTCTCTTTGTACTGCTTGCAAATGGAAACCCAGTTGATTCATGCAAACATGGATATTTTGATTACTATGATGAAGAACTTGACCGAAATACAGATAAAAAAACACAAAGAGGTAGTAATTTTTAAATTTATAATCTTTTTTCCTTTTAATTTTTTTTTTCTGTTCAATATTGTATTTTTTAACCCTGGGTTTGACGTTAAGCTACATTCTCTGTTCGGGATCTCAGAGGTTCTGAAGAGTGAAGAGCTACCTCTTTACCATTGTCGTTCCAAAGTCACTCATTGACAAGGTGTAGCCGGCGGGAGATTGTTTTTTAGAAGCAATGTCAGTGTATTCGATGAATCTGGTCGCAATAAACGTCTGCGTCTGGTAGAGGTTCAGTCCTATTGACCAAACAGCTGTGTTTTCTCTTTTTAGTGAGTTAAAATTTGGGCAAAAGTAAAATTGTGGGCCCATTTTTTTTTTCTGGTTCATCCTCTTGCATCTATTAACATTCATAGTACACATGCAGTCGACTTGTAATTGATGCTGTGCAGGTTCGGCCATAGTGTCGCATTTACGAGTCAGTGACTGCGAAACATTATATGCCCGCTACTGAAATACAGAAAGTGAACATGTAGAGTTAACTTAAGGCTGTAACCTAAGAAAAGCTTGGACAGATTGAAGCATTGTGCAACGACATCATGAGATATATCATTTGTAGGTCTAGGAATGAGACCATGTTAAACCAAAAGTTATTTTGTAAATGGAAGGAATTGTTTATAACCAGAGGTTTAAAGAAAGAGATGTGTACTGGAATACAATGCTGTTTCGAACACAATTTTAAATATTCTACTTGGAGGTAACTCTTACAGGTAGTCCTTACAATATTATCATTGTGCGATATTCGGTGCCACTGATACACTGGATACTATTCAAACCAGGGACTTAAAAATTGTGATGGGATACCTGAATGTGAAAGAAAGAGTTTACAATCATTGGTACTGAAGTAATTTCATTTTTGAACTTGGTGTCAAAATCGAAGGAGGTGAGTAGCTAGCTGAGGTAGTCGAAAGGATGTAATCTGGTCATATCAAACATCATCTTTGCTCACCATTATCGGCATCTGTATGCATGAACTGCACTTGTGATGAGAAGATAAAATATTACTTTTCCTATGTGTTTTGCTTGGGGTATTTTTGTGTGTTTGTTGTTGTTGTTCTACTTCTGTCATCCCAAGCATGGCTGGAAATGAATTCTGTGCAGGGCGTTGCCTTCCACTGATTTTTTTCTCCGTTGGATACTTTCTGATTTTTTTTAATCGGCTGAAATCAAACTAGGAACTTCTCTCATTTTAAACTGTTGCACTCTACTTGGCTTGGGGCAATTTGAAAAGATGCCTAATATACCAAGGCACTTACTGGGGGTGATTGTAATAGTGAAAACTAATTATTGTCAGTTTATCTGCAAATTATTTGCAAAACGTTGCCATAAACACCAACACCCTGGAAAGTTGATTTTATAATTTTGGACAAGAAATGCAGAGCAAACATGTCCATTAAGTTTCGGATATTCTTAGAATGTGACATCTGTGTGAAAGTCATTTAGAAATTATGCTGTGGAGATCTCTTCAAGATAAACAATAGCATAAATTGTACACATAGCAGCAAAAGAGAAAGCAGGTGAGCCTGGACCTTTACCATCTGAGGTTGATAAATCCATTTCAGATTCTTCACCTTTCAGCTGACCTTCACCTGTCCCGTGACATCAGTTGTCGTTGGGGTACTGATGATGACTTGAATGTGACATCTGTGTGAAAGTCATTTAGAAATTATGCTGTGGAGATCTCTTCAAGATAAACAATAGCATAAATTGTACACATAGCAGCAAAAGAGAAAGCAGGTGAGCCTGGACCTTTACCATCTGAGGTTGATAAATCCATTTCAGATTCTTCACCTTTCAGCTGACCTTCACCTGTCCCGTGACATCAGTTGTCGTTGGGGTACTGATGATGACTTGAATGTGACATCTGTGTGAAAGTCATTTAGAAATTATGCTGTGGAGATCTCTTCAAGATAAACAATAGCATAAATTGTACACATAGCAGCAAAAGAGAAAGCAGGTGAGCCTGGGCCTTTACCATCTGAGGTTGATAAATCCATTTCAGATTCTTCACCTTTCAGCTGACCTTCACCTGTCCCGTGACATCAGTTGTCGTTGGGGTACTGATGATGACTTGAAGACAACATTCCTCGATCTTGCTCTGGCCTCAACTGGTCGCTGGGATTTTGTAAACGTCAGGCTTGCCCAGTCACGGATGTTATCTTCCCACCGGTTCTGCTGCTTGCCTGTTCCGCTACTGCCACTTGCAATACCTTGCAAAACAGTCTTTGCAAGTCCAGGTGTGCAAGACACTTGCCTTCACCTCTTATTTTACGTTTCTTTACGATTATCAAGGTTTCTTCATCATGGGCTCCTATTACATGCTGGATCTTCCGCCGGACTTCTTCATTAGTTACATGTACTGGGTAAGAAATACCCAACATCTTACGATAGCATCGCATCTGCTTCGCTGTAATCCTTCTTTCAAGGTCTGCATTAAGAGTTTATGTTTCGGATGCATAGAGGAAGATGGACAACAAAAGGAATCGGAGCAGGTCAGTAGTACTCAGGGTGATGTTGCGGTCCTTTCAGATGGGTTTTAACTTGCCCAAAGCAGTTGTTGTCTGTGCATTTCTTGCCGATATCTCTGGCTCAGATCCATGGTCGGAGATGATGGAGCTAAGCCATAGAGAGAAAAAAGCTTCAAGTTTCTAAAGCTGTATCACCAATCTTGATGTTAGCGCTGATGCCCTGAACAATGTTGTCATCAAATTTGTTTTATCTGCGCTGATTTCCATGCAGTAGGCAGCTGATGTTTCAAAAGATGCTTCACAAGGTTAGTCAGTCTCTACTTCCCGCCAAGCCGTCTATTTCGCCAGCAAAACAAAGATTGGTGATTTTGTTTTGTCTCCAATGCTCACCGCCCCTTCGTGTTCTTCCAAAGCATCTTCCATGATTTTCACAAGACGTATAATTAAGAGATTTGGGGATAGGAGACATCCTTGTCCCACACTGACTGTTGTACGCAACCAGGTTCCCATGCTTCCTTTCAGGAAGACTGCACTTGTGGCCTTGTACAGGTTCGCAATGACTTAAGCAAGAGTGGCGTCAATGTTTTATATAGCTCTGGTTATATAGCTCTGAGTATTACTCTATCCATTTCTTTAGATTTTTTTTCTTGTTTGTGAGATATTCCCCAGCTTTGCTCTGGATGTTAGTAGGCCATCACTGCCTTTCAATGTTCAGATATTTCGCAATCTGAAATGCTTTTTTTCCTTTCTTTTGTTTAGCCTTCCTTCAGTTTATGCTCACTGCTGTTCGACCCAGGCCACTTTACCTTTCTTCATTTCTGATCTTACTTTGTTACTCGCTACTCTATACTTTTTCGCTGCGCCTAGACTCCCTTTCCTCCTTTTAGTTCACGTCTTTCATCACACAGCTTCAGGAGGTTCGCTGTGACCCATGGCTTTTTTGAACAACGGTGTTTCCCCATGATGTTGTCAGCTGTTTCAGTTATGGCTGAATTGAAAATCGATATGACACCGTCTAGGTCAGTTTCCGCATTGACCCACGTTGTTAGAGGCGTAAACTTTTCACCAATCGTTGCCTGGAACTCTTCTCTTACATCAAGGTTTTTGAGTTTGTCAAGATCAGACGTAAGTGTTGAAATTTGCCTTGTTTGTATTCTTCAAGCTCATGCGGAATATCAACATCACTAGGCCATGAATACTTCCATTTGAAGCATCAAACGTCGTGATAGGGAAGCAAGTTGATTAAATGGCTGTCAAATTTTCGAAAAGGAAGTAAAAAATGCTACCGAAATTTACCACCAACTTAAGTCAAAAATTTGAAAGAAATCAGGTGGCCAAAAGTCTGAAATACTTCAGTTTTTGCCATTACTAAAGAAGAGAGATCCACTAAAGTGTAGCAGTTACAAAATAATATTAATCCGTACCAAATATAAATCTCACTCGAAGGTAATTGCTAGTTGGCTGAAAGGAAAACTGAACCCAAAATTTCTGGCATTCAAGGTCAGATTTTAAATCTAAAATAGTGATAAAAAAGTATAGAGAGCTTAAAAAACAAATCCATACATTTGCTTTATTGGGTACTGTAAAGCGTTTTGATATTGGAGTTCAGGAATTTGGTGAACAACAATGGATTTAGCTTAGCGGCATATGTAAGCCCAGTGATCATGAAGATGGTAAAAAAAATTAAAAAGCTACAGTTAAAACCATTTGCGTGCTGACATATTTTTGTGCTTCAAGGGTCCATCTTATTTTGTGAAAATAATGTAAACTGCTGATAAGAACTTTGGAGTAGCCGTTGGAAAGCCATGTTATGCAGATAACAATATACTCTTGGTCGGAGCCTTCTAGGAACTTAAGAACCTTATGCTAAGAGTGAAAAAGTAAGTGAAAAATTAAATCGCTTCCTAAACACACAGGAAACCAAAATGATTTAAGTAATTGGTGACCCCAGACAGTGACCAATCTTATTATAAATAGTGAGACTACCGAAACAGTTGACGAATTTACCACATGGATTCGGGAAATAATAGTCAACGCAATGGCAAGAAGAAAATGAGAAAAGGTTGCCATTCCTACAGCTGTAGTCATTACTGTACCCAATATTTGAAAAGACAAATTAATTAACCCGAAGACGAAGCACCATTTTCCAAATATCTAAGTAAGTGCTGGGTGCTGGAAATGGCACAAGATAAGAAGCTGTAGGTATTTGAACCATGATGCTACTGCTGAGTAGGAGTTAGTTGGCTGCAAACGCCCTAAACAAATGACAAATGGGTTCTACTCAATGTTAGTATCCTTTCCATCATTAATAAAATTAAGTCGTCAATTGTCTGATTCATAGTGTGAATTGATGGACTGGGGAGATGGGGGGGATCCGAACCGGACGTCTGATTAGAAATGGAAAAAGATGACTCGGTATAGTAATATCCACTAGTCTTAACAAGACTGTTTGTGGCGGCGATGATAAGAAAAGTCCGAGGATATGCCGGATGGCGGGAACCTGTTTAGAATGCCATGACGGGTCACCTGAATGATCCAAGGACTACATAATTATCAAGATCTTTGTCACTTGGCTAAATGCCTCTCAGATGTGATTTCTTTGTGTTTTCAGATTTTGAAAAAGATCCAAGGAATTTTGGCCTTCAGTTTTGACATAGCAGCATATAAAAAGTATCGGTAGGCTGAGGACCCAATAAAATTTTGAGACAACTCTTAAGAAGTGCTTCCTCTTTCAGGCCCAGGTATTAGTAGGCTATGTCACTTGGCTACTTTTAGTGGGTCCTTGCTAAATTTAGAATTAATGCTATGCCCCCAAGGACCACTTGCAAAGAGGGATAGAAAACATATTAAAGCAGATGTGAAAAATCAGTTAAAGGTTTTTCGAGTGTTTAAAGTACAGTATAATAAGGACGTGGAAAATACATCCTTGCCTAAGGTATTTCATGCAGCACCAAAAGCAATTGTAAACCGTATGTTGTAGATATTTGCATTTGATCAGCGCTCTTTTTCATCGCACCTTTGCAAAACATTTGAATCCTTGACACGATACTGTCAGTGAACTCCCAGGAAAATATGTACTGTAATTTACCATTGCACAGAAATGTTATGAATTGCTTAAGTACAGTACAGTGGATATCCGTAGGATATTAAAAATTTCAGATGTTTCTTACGTTGCTAAATTGCAGCTGGGTGCTACCAGTCAAAAAGTTAATTTAACTGGTTCCCTCTTTGTTTTTACAAGTCGTTTTTCGTCTGGAAACAGTCAAAACGTTTTGGCAATGCACATTTGTTATGACTGTTACAGCTACTGTGTTTAATAGTCGGATTGTTGACTCAACAGTTTAATATGTTATTAGTTACTTAATGAGAGAAAGAAAATGTAAACTAGAAATGTTTAAGAGACTAATACGTCTACTTAAGACTGGTGTCTTTTTAATGTTTAAGAATTATAATTCAAACTGACATAAATGTATGGGTGAAACAAAAAAGGGTAGTTTTTTTATGGTTTGAAATACATAGCTTATGTAAACAATATTATATAGTTGGAACTCGATAACAAGACCACCCACGACACACTTGTTGAATAGTCATGTCAGCTGGGTGGTGACATTATTTATAACTACTGGCCACCAAGTGACGTACGTCATTCAAGGCAAATAAAAGTGACAGTCTTAGCAAGTGGTAGCAATGTAGCATTGGCCACAGATCGTACCTCCACTATACCTATCACAAAAATATACGGGTTGTAACAGTACTTCATCATGAAACTGTTTTATAAACAGCTCTCATTTCCGTTCCGGCTGTTTGGCCTTATAGAGATGGAACGAATGTAAATAAAGAATGGTTGCGTTCGTTTTCAGGTAACGGCCTTAGAATGAAGTAAAGCGTAAANACAGGAAACCAAAATGATTTAAGTAATTGGTGACCCCAGACAGTGACCAATCTTATTATAAATAGTGAGACTACCGAAACAGTTGACGAATTTACCACATGGATTCGGGAAATAATAGTCAACGCAATGGCAAGAAGAAAATGAGAAAAGGTTGCCATTCCTACAGCTGTAGTCATTACTGTACCCAATATTTGAAAAGACAAATTAATTAACCCGAAGACGAAGCTCCGAAAAGTAGACACACCATTTTCCAAATATCTAAGCTATCGATGTAAGTGCTGGGTGCTGGAAATGGCACAAGATAAGAAGCTGTAGGTATTTGAACCATGATGCTACTGCTGAGTAGGAGTTAGTTGGCTGCAAACGCCCTAAACAAATGACAAATGGGTTCTACTCAATGTTAGTATCCTTTCCATCATTAATAAAATTAAGTCGTCAATTGTCTGATTCATAGTGTGAATTGATGGACTGGGGAGATGGGGGGGATCCGAACCGGACGTCTGATTAGAAATGGAAAAAGATGACTCGGTATAGTAATATCCACTAGTCTTAACAAGACTGTTTGTGGCGGCGATGATAAGAAAAGTCCGAGGATATGCCGGATGGCGGGAACCTGTTTAGAATGCCATGACGGGTCACCTGAATGATCCAAGGACTACATAATTATCAAGATCTTTGTCACTTGGCTAAATGCCTCTCAGATGTGATTTCTTTGTGTTTTCAGATTTTGAAAAAGATCCAAGGAATTTTGGCCTTCAGTTTTGACATAGCAGCATATAAAAAGTATCGGTAGGCTGAGGACCCAATAAAATTTTGAGACAACTCTTAAGAAGTGCTTCCTCTTTCAGGCCCAGGTATTAGTAGGCTATGTCACTTGGCTACTTTTAGTGGGTCCTTGCTAAATTTAGAATTAATGCTATGCCCCCAAGGACCACTTGCAAAGAGGGATAGAAAACATATTAAAGCAGATGTGAAAAATCAGTTAAAGGTTTTTCGAGTGTTTAAAGTACAGTATAATAAGGACGTGGAAAATACATCCTTGCCTAAGGTATTTCATGCAGCACCAAAAGCAATTGTAAACCGTATGTTGTAGATATTTGCATTTGATCAGCGCTCTTTTTCATCGCACCTTTGCAAAACATTTGAATCCTTGACACGATACTGTCAGTGAACTCCCAGGAAAATATGTACTGTAATTTACCATTGCACAGAAATGTTATGAATTGCTTAAGTACAGTACAGTGGATATCCGTAGGATATTAAAAATTTCAGATGTTTCTTACGTTGCTAAATTGCAGCTGGGTGCTACCAGTCAAAAAGTTAATTTAACTGGTTCCCTCTTTGTTTTTACAAGTCGTTTTTCGTCTGGAAACAGTCAAAACGTTTTGGCAATGCACATTTGTTATGACTGTTACAGCTACTGTGTTTAATAGTCGGATTGTTGACTCAACAGTTTAATATGTTATTAGTTACTTAATGAGAGAAAGAAAATGTAAACTAGAAATGTTTAAGAGACTAATACGTCTACTTAAGACTGGTGTCTTTTTAATGTTTAAGAATTATAATTCAAACTGACATAAATGTATGGGTGAAACAAAAAAGGGTAATTTTTTTATGGTTTGAAATACATAGCTTATGTAAACAATATTATATAGTTGGAGCTCGATAACAAGACCACCCACGACACACTTGTTGAATAGTCATGTCAGCTGGGTGGTGACATTATTTATAACTACTGGCCACCAAGTGACGTACGTCATTCAAGGCAAATAAAAGTGACAGTCTTAGCAAGTGGTAGCAATGTAGCATTGGCCACAGATCGTACCTCCACTATACCTATCACAAAAATATACGGGTTGTAACAGTACTTCATCATGAAACTGTTTTATAAACAGCTCTCATTTCCGTTCCGGCTGTTTGGCCTTATAGAGATGGAACGAATGTAAATAAAGAATGGTTGCGTTCGTTTTCAGGTAACGGCCTTAGAATGAAGTAAAGCGTAAACGTAGCTTTGACTGGGGATGGCTGTTGTCATAGTGTTAATGGTATTGATCGGGGTCTGACGGTGTCAGGAGTGGTAGTAGCAGCACCTGTAATGATATCATTTGTGAGTACGATGAAACTGCGGTGGTACAGATGGGAATAGTTTTGTTGATCGTGATCTGTATTAGTAAAGATGACTAGGATTGCAGTAATGAAGATGTTCATTATAAAGATGATTATTGTAAACGACAGTGATGCACTCATGGGAATTGAGCTGGTTATGGCGACGAAGTTTGAGCTTTTATGCGTTGTAATATTCTCATTGATGTTTATTCAATTATTTGATTCTTTCAGTTGTTTTTTTCATAATCTTTCTGCAGCTGCACAGCCAGTGGGAAGAAATGAAACCCGCAGTGGAACATTTGGTTGAATCATCGTCTAGGCTTTCACCACCAGTCTCTCCAGCTCATGCAGGGGCTCCCGCGTTTGGATGATAGTCAGTAAATTTTCTGTGGAGTTTTAAGCTCCAATAGTAAGAAATTTGTACATCCTAATAAAATCAAAGCATTCCACGATTCAAGGAAATTGAGTTTGTACTTTTGTAATAGTATATAGTTATAAATCTTTTTGAAAGTATTTCTTTCTTAAAGAATTATTATATTTTGCTACTAACATGCACTCCAAAGAAGGGGGTACTGATATTAGTACAGCCCCAGTTATTATAATGCTACTATTTGAATCGACCCAGATCATCAATGCACAATATTCTCTCTCTCTTTTAAACCAATTGTCAAAATCTGTGAACTATATTTTATTTCACATAATTGAAAGTAGAGAAAACACCCACCTTTAATATTGTGGTACAAACATTTGTTTTTCCTACGAAAAATGCCATTTTTTAAAGATTACTGTACACCTTTCAAGGAAGTGCCATCTAAAGCACATGCCACTCTGATGTAGTTAAAGTCCCAGTATACCAGCCTAGCGACAGGTGTAGGACTTGATTTATATACAGTATGATCTGTGAAATACTTGGGGTAATACCTAGCTGCATATAATTAGTGTAGGTAAGGCTTCTTGAAACAACCTCTTGAAACAAAAAGAGAGAGAATATTATGCTTTGCCTAGAAACAGTCTTGTAATCGGTATAGTTATTTGTGTAGTACTTTACGAATTAGTACAGTAGACAACAAGCATGATTCTGTTGTTGCCTTAAGGTCTGTTTTTCAGATGCTGCAGATAAAAAAAACTAACAAAAACACGATGTGTAAGAACGGTAGCGTTTAGAGAAAAAAACTGCCAATCTGTTAACCGTGTTCAGGGAAAACATACGGATTATTGTACCCGAAAATCTCGAGTTTTGATCAAAAGAGCAGCATCAATTTGCAAATGAAGATATGGTAAAAATGTTGAAATTAAACAATATTGGGAGAGCTCAGTTCGTTTTTACATATGTGAATGCTTCAGTTCATCCATAAACATTACTTTGTCAATATTGGAGACAGAATTCGTATATGAATTTGTGGTCTTAGGAGCCAGTCACTGGAAGTAGCGTTGTTACTGAGGTTTTTGTTTCAGGACTTATACATTTGATTTGTTAAGTAATTTTTTAACCCCTGCCTCTGATGAGTGTTAACGGAAGAGAATTCTTGGTCAAAGGAGCATTTTTTATTCACTGGTACTTTCCAATAAGTGGCTGGAAAATTTGTTGCTTAACACAAACAGGAGTGAGAAGGTATAAAATAGCTAGTTACGAATAGAAAGATAAGTTTTTATTCCAAATTTTACTAACATTGTCTGGTCTAACATAGGAATTTAAGATATACCCTTGAGAATTTCGAGAACTTTCAAAATTGTTATCATCATTTTTGTATGAAACACAGATAAAGACATTGGGTCATATTCTAGTGGTTTTCAATTTACATGTATTTTATCATAGGATAATGCGACCTCCGTGTCCAGATTTGATTCGAAAAGCATTTACTTGCATACAGTAAATAAACTGGTGTCAGATAGTCACGTCTGTACGTAACGAAGTAGTTCCCAGTGACAAAATCAGATTTTCAAAGTTGAAAATTTTAGAAACATTTATAGATGGAAACGTTTCTGCAAGAACATATTAAGAGTGAGGCAGCTATGTACTAACTGCTTTAGGGATCAGGTTTTAATTCTTCTGGATAAGGGGTAACTTTATCAAGATATTCAAAATTTGATTGAACTTATTAATGGGAGAGATTCTTAAAGTTATGCATTTTGTAGTCGTAAAATGTATTAGAGAACACATAGAGAATTGGCACTCATTGGTTTTGGCTGAGTGAAAAAAAAACCCAGGGCACATTAAAGATATTATTAAGTTGTTTTTTTACTCCGAAAAGATGACTATCCTTTTACAACTACAGTACGCTAATTATTGTTATAATTCAAGATGAATAGGAATAACACACATAGATGTATTGATTATTGCAATCCATGTAATTTACAAATTCCGATTTTAATAGTAGAGAAAGAAAGCATTTGAGAACTTTTATGTGTACTTTTTAAAAGTGGGATTCGTGTATCTTGCCCTCGTTAAAACCTTTGACCTCACCCGTTCTCTGCATAATTGTGCATATTTTATCTCGGCGTAATCACATCCTTGATGCAATGCCATGGTATTTATTGGCATGTATATACCAAAACGTGAGGCGGAAAAAAAGCGTTATAAATTTAATACCAAAAAGCCAACCTTTTTTCATGTTGAACTTACCCTTGGGTGCAATTCGGTTTACTGAAATAATTAAATATTTGTTTTCCAATTGTCCTAGGAACAGAGAAGTGCTAACAAACCTAAACAGAATTTTTTAAGTAATCAATTTACAAAAACGTTATAATTGCGATATAGATGTGCTTTTCTCAAATACTCTCAGTTAAAAGCTTTCAGCCCTTTTCAGAAGAGAAGTTCCACAATACCAGGATACATGCTCCTTAATGTATCTGCTTGCGCATAATGTTTTGAATACGTTAAAAGTCCAATAGCTCTGCAAATCGCCTTCTGTTTACAATTTTTCAATCACAAGATCAACATGCTTCTCGTTTACTTTAAATGATAAATCGGTGCCATAGCTTATCAATTTTTGTCGAAATTTGTGACGATCCTATGATCATGACCTGCATTTAGACAACATCCAAGCAAAGGGTTTTAACCTGTAACCATTTCTTAACGCGGGGAATTTCCACATTGACAACGGTATCAATCTCTTCTATATTATTAGAAGAGAACAAAATTTCTGTATCATCAGCATATATTGTCGCTTTTGGTTTTTTGAGGGAAAAGGAAGGTCATCAATACCAATACAAAATTGAGAAGGTTCTAGGCAAGGACCTTGACGTATCCCTATTTTGATTTAAGCAAGATGGTAGGTGACATCGTTGACCTAACTACCTTCCTGCATTTATGTAAGTATGAATTTAACCACTAATGTTCAAGACCGTCAGTTTTGTAATGAGGCATCATATTCGTGAGTCATGACAGTTTGATAGCCGACTGTACCAGAGGCTTTTATTAGATCAATGACAATCATGGCAGCATATCTCCCCTTATCAATATTTATATACCTAGCATTGGTACCAAATGCAAATTACGGAAACTTTTCTGATCTACATTTTAATCCCTGTTTGAATCAAGATACTTGTAAAGTTGATCGTAGATGAGCTTTTTAGTCTGAAATTACCTAAGCTTAATATGCAAAAGAGGAAAAATAAAATTTTGATTGATTATCATTACTTCATTAATTGCTCTTTTTTTTCTCTCCCACAATAAATTGTTCTTTGGATTCTCGTGTTTGTCCTGCCTCTTTAGGTTCAACGATTCTCTTGGTCTCTGCTGTTCTAATAATACTGTAGTAAATAAAGCGTAGTACTTAATAAAACACGACTGCTGCTCTGGCAGAAAATTGACTGTTTAAGGCAACACAAATCATGCTGTTTTGCTTCCAGTACTTTATCAAGTTGATAACACATTTAATAGCATCACATTGTATTGTTTAGGTGTAATTGGATGTCCAATGAGAACTTAACCACTTGCATTGATGATTATCAGAAGCATACATTTTGAACTTAACATGTAAACGTTTACGTCTCAAAGCCACAGGCACACCCACAGAATCCATCCTCTACCTCTGCCAAGTTCACTTTTTTTAATGATTCTAAAGATTCAATTTTCTTGCTCTGTTTTTTTCTAAGCTATTGTTCACGGTTACCACAATGTTAATCATTAATTTTTTTCTCTGGTTATTAGTCATAAAGAACATCTTCGGGTTTCGATCTTTAATTTGTAGGTCATACTTTATACTTTAAAAGAAAATCCAAAGGATTGCCTTTCTGGATTACACCTTATTTCCTTTCATACTGTTTCTGCAGGATGAAATCCTGTCCTACCCCAGTGGTGCAAGTACAGTACAACCCCGTTAAGTCGGACTTTTCGAATTTCGAACGTTAGAAGTTCGAAAGCTTGAAAAGCAAATCGTGTTTTGTCTGTGCATGCTACATTCATTTTTAAAAATGGCCTCAAAACGTAGGCTTAGTACCAGAACTTTGGCTGAAAAATATGAAATTTTAAAACAAACAGACGACGGAAAGAAATTTGCTGAAGTTATTAAAGATGACAATATACCATATTGTATTGTTGGCTAAAGGATAAGAAGAAAATATACGAAGAAGTTGAAGGGACACGAGCTGCTACCAAGAGGCAAAGAATGAGGGTCTCCTCTTATGAAGATTTGAATCAGGCCCGTTATAAATGGTTTTTGAATACTCGCCGACAAAACGTACCAATTTCGTGGCTAATTTTCCAAGCTAAAGCATTGTATTTCGCAAAGGAGTTTGGTTTGAACAAGTTCCAGGCGTCAAATGGATGGATAGATAGATGGTAGAAACGATACAATGTTTCATTCAGAGCAGTTTCAGATACTTTATTTATTCTTACAAAGCTCTTGTTCTAATACATGAAAAAATTCACTTCGTTCTTTAAATATTAATTTACAAGGTATTTTCATTCCCAAACCATTACCCAAATTAACAGCTTTTGAACTTGCAATTTCAACTTTACAACTTATGTTCTCCAATTTAAGAAAGTAGAAAACCGTTTTACAAAAACGACCAGTGTTTCCCATTGGGAGATGTCGTACAGTTGTAGTTTTAGTTTTCACAGCTTCAGCAAATTTATCCATTTCATTATTTGGCTCCATTTCTGTGTTGAGGGTTTCCTTCTCTTTTAGTAACCAAATATTTCGGTACACATGGTAACCCATCACAAACGAATCAATCTGATATTTCTTTTCTTTGATAATAGAAATGTTCTGCCCTCAATTTGTCGTTTTTTCTCACTGAAAGAAACCTTTCTTGCAATGATGTTTACTTTTAATTAAAAAAAAAAATTCTTTTGCTGAATTGAACGTTCGAATCTAAAAATCTTCATTTTCAAAACGTTTATTCACAATTTAGACTTCTCAAATATTATTTAATATCTTTATTTTTAGCATTATAATTTATTCTTTGTAATTTTTTTTGTTTTTGTAACTTTTTTAAAGGTGAAGGCAATGATGTCACCGAATCTATGACAGCCCCATGGAAGGAAAACGTATTACCCACAATATTATCAAATTACGAGACATTTTCAACTGATGAATTTGGATTATTCTTTTAAGCTTTTAAAAAAAACTCTGTTTGAAAGGAGAAAAATGCCCCGGAGGCAAAAACAGTAAGATACATCTGACTGGCCCAGNTAACCGATCACAAACGAATCAATTGGATATTCCTTTTCTTTGATAATAGGAATGTTCTGCCCTCAATTTGTCGTTTTTCACTGGAAGAAACCTTTCTTGCAATGACGTTTTCTTTTAATTCAAAAAAATTTCTTTTACTGAAAAGAACGTTCGAATCTAAAAATCTTCATTTTCAAAACGTTTATTCACAATTTAGACTTCTCAAATATTATTTAATATCTTTATTTTTAGCATTATAATTTATTCTTTGTAATTTTTTTTGTTTTTGTAACTTTTTTAAAGGTGAAGGCAATGATGTCACCGAATCTATGACAGCCCCATGGAAGGAAAACGTATTACCCACAATATTATCAAATTACGAGACATTTTCAACTGATGAATTTGGATTATTCTTTTAAGATTTTCAAAAAAAACTCTGTTTGAAAGGAGAAAAATGCCCCGGAGGCAAAAACAGTAAGATACATCTGACTGGCCCAGCAGCAGCTAATTTGATTGGTGAAAAGATTCCGATGTTAGTTATTGGGAAGTCACAAAAACCGTGCTGCTTCTTTATAACATCAAAAGTCTGCCCTGTCGCTACCGTACCGAGACAAAAGGCTGGATCAACTCTGAGCTGTTTGTGGAATGAGTAAGAGAACAAGATGCGAAATTTGAAAATGAGGGCCGTAAGGTGGCACTGATCGTAGATAATTGTCCAGCCCGTCCAAAAATCGAAAACCTCAAGTCGATAACCATTTTTTTTCTACTTCCCAATACAACATCTTACAAATTACCCCTTGGTCCATTACAACCAATGGACCAAGGGGTAATTTGGTCATTGAAGTCAAAGTATAGAACCGTATTATACAAAAGTTTTGGCTGTACTCAACCAAGGAAAGCAACCCCCAGTCATTTCCATACTCGAAGCTGTGAAGGTTCTTGCCCTCTGATGGAACAACGTTAGTAAAGAGGCAATAACGAATTGCTTCAAGAAGTCAGGCTTTTTGGAAGGTGGTTTAAGTGAATAAGATGAAGACCCCTTTGTTCACTTACGAGAAGCTTTGGATAAGCTATCGGCACATGGCGAGGATTTCGTACCTGATGGATTGCAGTGTGAAGATTTAGTACAAGTCGACAGTGATGTTCAAGTAACCGAAGGTTTACTTACCGATGGCGAGATAGTAGAGGCAATTCATGGCAACGTTGAAGGAGAAGAGAACAGCGACGATGTGGAGGCCGTAGAAATGAACGAAGAAATGCCTACCAAGCCAAATAGTCAAGAAGTTTCTCGAGCAATTGAAACACTTTTGGACTATTCTCTGTTTACAAAAAGTGGAGAGATAGTAGACCTGCCACCCAAGTCTCTTCCATTGTTCACAAAGAAGGTTTGGAGCTGAAGAAGCAAAAAAAAAAATACGGATTTTTTTAAAATCTCATGATCCTTTGTCTCTAATAGCCATCTAGATGCACAAACCTTTCTGCACTTTTAAATCTTATTTTTTTAACGATCTAATAACAAAGATTGCCAATTCGACTGAAAAGAAAGTTTATCATGAGTTAAAATTGTGTTATTCTTTCTTTGTCACCTTTCCCCCCAATATTCCCGTTAAGTCGGACCAATTTTTTCGACCCTTGGTAGTCCGACTTAACGGGGTTGTACTGTAAATATACCTTGCCTTTTCTTAAACATTAGTTTGGTCAACTGGGATTACCCACTGCCCCAGAGATTAGGAATTTCAGGAATACACTACATAATATTTACAATTGTGTGCTGAGATGAAAATAAAATTATTTATTATATATTATTAACACTAACAACTTTTATTTGTTATTCAATACTAATAAATATTTCTTCGAATGAGAAGGCTAACAATCATTCTTAAAAATCTGAACATTATAAGGCAATCAAACAAGATGGAAACACATACTCGGAAGGCTTACTAACTTTGAGGGCAAAAAAGCTTCTTAGAAGTACACTGGTTTAAGGCAACAACTTGAATTGAATAAGGACAAGACCTTATGCAACTAACTTCAAAGTTATGAGTAAAATAATTGCCTAAAGTCCCTAACTTGACTTTAAAAGGGTCAGACTGCTTTTCTGTAAGGGTTTTAGAGAAATTTCTTTTTCGGATGACTGTGGCCTTTTCGGGAGAGGAAGATGGCAACCTTCTCGTGGTCTCTCCTGTGAGTAGCAGTTACACTGTGAAACCAATTGCTATCAGGATTGCGAACTGATCATCGCATTTGCTATGGGTGGTAAAAGGATAACCCCTCGGCCCACTGCAAAAGTATCTACCCCTCGTGAAAC
>RDPX01000042.1:2023799-2053999 GCA_003991215.1 Morbakka virulenta
GCAGTCAAACAACCAACATACCTCCCAGCAGCAAAAAATCACCACATCAGTTTTGTATTATTGCCACCACCAAATTATTATAAAACTGCATTGAAAATTTGTTGGGATGTTTCCTGTTTGTATGGTGCCCAGTAATACAACAGGATTTTTCAAAATTATGTGAACAAAGAGATACAAAGGTAGTCTTAGAAAAATTGCAAGGTCTTATTTGATTAAAATTAGTGATTCAAAAAGAATTCACCATAAAGTGAACATTGAATAAAATAATCCCACCACACCGAAACAAATTTTGTCTTTTATAGCGGACTACAGAAAACATATCTGACAAAAAAGTTATGTAATGGTTATTAGGGGCCATAAGGCCATATAGGGGCCATAATGAAAATAATGTCTTCATGATCTGTATTATGCTACCCCTGCCACCATTTCTCTAGATTACCATCCCACCTGTTTGTTTTGTTCTTTTTTTGTTTCTGTTTACTCTTATTTTTTAACTATTTCAGATAACATCATGTATTAGGTTTTTAACATTTACCTTTGAACATTTGTATTTTTTTGTTAGTGGAAAATACATACATACATACATACATACATACATACATACATACATACATACATACATACATACATACATATTTTCTATAAACATCACCAACTTCACACATAACCAGTACTGAAATTGTAAAGTACCTAAATACATTAATAAAAGCTTACAAATATCACAGGGAAATGCAATTGTTATGACACACACACACACACACACTATATCTATATATATATATATATATAAAGTATGTGAACAAACCACCAAAATGGAAAGTGAAAATTAAGTGAAAACAGGTAGAAATATCAGTATTAGATGAAATGTCAAAATGTGTTAACATTAAGACCAGGAAGAGTTGAAAGCTTAAAATGAACTACAGCATTAACGATTTAAACTCTACTGCTAAGGCAAAAGAAACACAACAAAAAAATGCAAGCAAAAGCACAAAGATTACAGTGATTTGATAAAAGAAACAAACTTTACAGACAAAACAAGGTTTTAAAGATGGATGCAAAGAAGTTTTACAGAGAGTTAGGAAAAAGCAAGATTGAAGCTGTAGATCCACAGAAAATAGATGACATGAAAGAGTTCTAGAGGAGTATATGGGGTAATGAAAAGCATTTTTAACTCTGAAGTGGAATGGTGAGGTAGAAAAGAAGACAAGCAATCCATCAGTGGCTGAGGAGTGCGGGATTGAAAGCAGAATTGAAGGCTTTATCAAAGCTGTGCAAGACCAGTCTCTTCATGCAAACTATAAAGCAAGCATCTTAAAAAATGGAGCAGACCAAAAATGTCGATTCTGTGACAAATTTGTTGAAACAATAGACCACTTAGTGTCTGGATGTCCTGTCTTAACCTCCAGTGAGTCTGCCAAGAGACATGACAGAATTGAACAATATCTACACTGGGGTATTTGGAAACACTATGGTATTGAAATCACCAGAACTGGTATGAACACCATACCCCACCATTAACTGAAGCCCAAAATGTTACCATCCTGTGGGGCATCCCAGTAAATACAAACAGAACAATTAAAGCCAATGACCCAGACATTGTTGTGAAAGGTCACAGAGATAAGACTTGCCTTTTGATGGAAATGAGTATTCCATCAGACAAAAATATTGCTGTCAAGGAGCTTGACAAACTTAGTGAATACAAGGGCCTTGAAATAGAGATTGAGAAAATGTAGAGCCTCAAAGCAACATATGTCCCTGTCATCTTAGGTGCCCCAGGCATGATAATGGAAGGTACTCAAAAGTCTGTCAAAAAATTACCAGGTTAACATAGCCTGCACAACATCCAAAAAACAGTTTTAACCAGTAATGTTCACAATCTGAGAAAGTGTCTTTCCATTTAAAGATTTTTATATATCTTTTTACCATCATACTTTTAAAACTTTTTATAAACATTAAATTGAAAAATAAATTTTGCAGGCAAAATAATTTCATTTCCTATCAATTCAATTTAATATTTTTGTACATGTCTATATTTTTATACTCATACAATTTTTTATATACGAATCTATAATCTTTTTTACCCAGATGTTGTGTTATGTTTCATTCTAAAACTTTTGCTAACCTTAGGTCACTGGGGTCTCCTGGCTAGCAACTGTATAAATATGTATAAATAAGATAAGGAATATGTTAATAATAACAACAATAATGATGATGATAAGACAGCAGCTATATTTGACATGTTGGCACAGATGGTGGAATCAAGGTCTTGGAAGGAAGTTAAAGTAAACAATGGCAGGTTATGTGGTGAAATAAGGGAAACAGCACAACACTTGTTATCAGGATGCAAAAGGCTAGCAGCATCAGAATATACGAGGAAACGTGATAATGCATTACAGATATTGCCAGTCTAATGGGGAAAGAAAGAAGGTTTATTTGAAGAAGGGATGGCGTTGTACAGGGAAAAATTGGGAAATGGTCAAGTGTATGAGAAAAATGGCAAAAATATCTTGTGGGATTGGAAACACCAAATTAGGGCACACTGTACAGAGAAAAGACCAGATATGACTTTGGAGGACGAGATAAAAAAGAAATATACATTGTGGTTATGGCATGCCCTAGAGAACAAAAAAAAAACCCCGACAGGAAATGAGAAATGAAAATATTGTGGAATATCAACCACTGTGATTTGAACTATCTGAGAGAAGGCACGGGTTCAAGGTGAATGTTATACCACTAGTAACTGAATGTTGTGGCAGTGGAATAAAGGAAATGGAAAATCTGATAAAAGAACTATTTGATGAAAAGTTTGAATAAAAACTTGCAAATGAAACAGTGTGATTGTAAAGTGAAACTATTACCGGAAAAGTATTGTCAGGATTAATTGAATGAATGATGATAATTAGATAAGCTACCAAAATTTGTTAGCTAAAGACTCTGGTCATGAATATATATCCACTAATTATTGTAAAATGTGTGTGGTGTTTTCCTTTCCCTGAAGTTTCTTTATTGTTAATAGTGAATAGTTACAAATACCTTGAAACACTTAAAAATCGAAATGAAACTGTTAATGCCAGGCAACTTCAAATACCTGTTTGCTGTCTTGAATGGCTAACCACTGTGGGCTAGAAGGGCATCGCGAGTTTATTATCGGTCAATGATAAATATCTCGCTAATATTAACTCTTTCTTGTGCCACCCTTTTTATTGCAAAGGGAGAGACTCATGTTTTGTGCATACATTTTTTTAAAGATTTACATCTTGTGGTGAAGTAATAACTAGACTTCACCTAATAATTCGAAGAAATTATAATAGTAAACTAAGCCTTGAATCTCTTTCATGATTAAACTTACCTGAGTTCTTAATGACATTGTGCTTCTCACCAGAATCTGCTTTTGCAGAGGCTGCCCTTTTGAAATCACATTTAACTTACCTCGTTTTCAATTTCCTTAAAATGCTGGAAACTGCTACTGCAGTCAGTGGTGCTTCACAACAAGAAGGAAAACGTCTGAATGAAATGTTTCTTCATTGGCTTTCGACCATGGTCTGCTGTGCGTATTTTAATTGAGAAGGGGACCAAGTACAGAAGATATGGAAAATTCTTAGTTTCTCACAATTTCAATGTGTAAAGAATAAAGAGATTTACAAGCGTTGTGATACAAGAAATAAAAAGTTGAAGTAAGCCAATTTTAACTTTTCAAACTAATAGCAGGGAGCAAGACAGAATAAAACAGGGGCGCCCAAACTTTTTGACTCAGGAGCCACATTGAAGTAAAATATTGTCCTAGGGGAAAACTTAATTTGTTGGCGACCGGGGGGTTTCTTTCTCACTATGTTGCCTGTCGTTAGATCTAGAAACTGTGTGACTTGGATAAATGACAGTTAAAATAAAAAATGAATACCAATAAATCACTTTGTGAACTTTAAATCAAAACTTTATTCACCAGAATCAACAAATAACATGCTTGCATTAATGCGAAGAGTGATATTGAGATCTCAACTGCAGCAAATGGGGCAGGGCTGACTTGAAAACGGTGGTTTTAATGCGCAAGATGTCACACAAGTGGTAGTCACTTAGTCTTGCCCTCACACTGCTCTTATCAATGTTCATAACTGAGAATGTCTTCTCACATAAGTATATCGAGCCAAACAAGCTTAACAATTTCTTTACAAGGGTTTGAATCTCTTGGAATCTGTCTTTATCCAGCTGCTGGTAAAACCTCACAAGAGGAAGTTGCTCTTGCTGGCTGCGATACTCCGTGTAAACTTCCAGCTCAATGGGCTCCAACTGCACATGAGCTGAAACATCACTAGGATCCTCAGAAAAAGGAGAGGAAAAAAGCGTTATCTCATTTTCAATAGTTGTAAAATCCCTGAAACCCTAGTCAAACTCCTCAACCAGAGATGAGATGTCAGCAGCATACCTCCTCATTTGCGCACTGATATTGTGGGCGAAAAAACGGATTGCGTTTGTGACAGATGGCTTTGAAAAAGTAGCAGTTTGATCCGAAAGGATTCCATGTGTGAATTCAGTTGGTTTACCATTGTGTTATGCCCCTCAAGGCGCTTTTTCAGGGCTTCAAATATTCCGTTATGTCAAATAAAAGTCCTAAACCAGCCAGCCAAACAGGATTGGTCAGATCTGGTAGCGATTTTCCCTTTTTTTGCTGAAATTGTCCGATTTCCCTTTTAAGAGAGTAGGAATGCTGCAATACAGACCCTCGATTAAGCCATCTTAAATCCTTGTGACACACAACATTTCCGTATTCAGCGTGAATGTCCAATAAGAATTGTNCATTATTTCTTATAGTGATTGGAAATGTGATGTGTGTTATTGGGTTGCGTTTGTGACAGATGGCTTTGAAAAAGTAGCAGTTTGATCCGAAAGGATTCCATGTGTGAATTCAGTTGGTTTACCATTGCGTTATGCCCCTCAAGGCGCTTGTTCAGGGCTTCAAATATTCCGTTATGTCAAATAAAAATCCTAAACCAGCCAGCCAAACAGGATTGGTCAGATCTGGTAGCGATTTTCCCTTTTTTTGCTGAAATTGTCAGATTTCCCTTTTAAGAGAGTAGGAATGCTGCAATACAGACCCTCGATTAAGCCATCTTAAATCCTTGTGACACACAACATTTCCGTATTCAGCGTGAATGTCCAATAAGAATTGTTGAAACTGGTAGTGACACAGGACTTTTGAGCAAATATAATTAATAGTCTTTATCACCCGGTTTCATAACGTCTGTCCCTCTTGTTTAGTCCTTAAGGCTCTGCGGGTCAATCAGCTCTTTACTTACTTTCATTTTACTGTCTAATCCTCTCAAATCATTAAGTGAGGGGTGTCAGATGTATCCGTGCTTTCATTGCAGGTTAACGAAAAAAATTCAAACTCCACTTCTTTTGCCTCCAACTGTCTCTTAATCTCAAATGAAACTTCCTCAGTCCTCCGTGACATTTACCTACGAGCCAGACAGACAATGAAGAACTGTTGCCTTTTTTCAGGATAAATGTTCTCCACCATTTTCACCACACAATCTTTAAAAATTGTGCCATGAAATTCGTAGTTCAACGGAAATTGATTGCTCACCGAAGAATGACATTTTTTTAGAAAATGTTGGAATGAAGTTGGAGTAATCAAAAAACAGTCCAGCTGCACTTTTTCATACTTTTTCCCGTAGTAGGAATGGTCAACTTCTTTAAGGGCGCTAACCTGTCATGGTCCAGTGCAATGGTTTCTTTGCTCAACACGACCCAAAAGGCATTTTGACTGAAGTTTACAAATATAAATATTTGTCTTAGTTGATGGTTTTATTCAACAAAGCTTAAAAACGTCTGAACATTTTCCGTCAACGATTTTTTGCCTAATCCATACGTAATCACGTCACCGAGGAATACTAAAGAACCTTTGAGTTTTTTGTTTCAAACAATAATAACGTCTTGAGTAAAAACGACTTCTATATGTATATTTTAGGTGAATATTTTTGATAATTCATTATCATTTTCAAACCTAAAAAAGTATAAACAGAAATATTAGAATCAGTCTAATAACCATGCCAGAGGGACAAACCAGAAGTTCAAATTCCTTTATTCTGTTTTCAGGGTAATCTGACTAAAACATAAAGTCAATACAGCCTGATCGTCAGAGTGCGGCACCTATACTCATCTCTCGTGTTGATGGAGGGTTTCTTTTCTGCAATAAATAGAGTCTCAAGAATTAGAGGATGCTGTCCTCCTCGAGCTGATGATTTCAGTATATCCATATGGTCAAATATAAGCTTTGTGTTGCAGTGTTTGAAATATTTGCTGACTGGTTGAGATGGTGCACTGTGCTCCTTGAAGCGGGTCAGAATATGCCGGGTTGTTTGGTCGACATAGCAGACTTCACAACCTGGACACGTAATTTGGTATACTATATGTTGTTTTCAGTTTTCAGAAAGTTATTATCAGTCTGCATGGTGCCTCGCATCTATGCAGTACTCGTTCATAGTCTTCTGTGACTTTTCCCCTCTATTGGATGAAGATCATCTTCTTCTGGACTGCTATGGGTTCTACTGAATTTGATAGTTGGCTTGAAGATGGAGGATTAGTGGTAACTGTCACATTATTTGCAGTTGCGGGACGATTGTTTTCCATAATGGAGGTGATTGTTTGCTCAATGATGGGTTCATAGAACATGGGAGGGTAGTGGTTTTGTTCCAGTATTCTTTTAGCCTTCAACATACTGGAATAGAAATGTTTCCTTGAGCTGCGTGCACGGGTTATCCAGTGTACAAATCCAGATACAATCGATCGCTTATAATGTCGGGGTGCCAATGGATTTTAATTCAAAGTCAACCGTGTCTGTAGGTTTGTTATACCATGTAGAACTGAGTCTGCCTTGTTGGTCACATATTATTTGGATATCCGAAAGAGATATTTTCCCTTCTACCCGTCTCTTCATTGTGAGGGACAAGTTGTTGTGTAGTTGATTGATTACGTTTAATTTACCTTCGATCTCACTGCGTTTGATCTCTTGTAAGATATCGTCCATGTAACGGTTGAAAAATTTGGAATCTCCTTGGTTGGTTGGATCGTACTGACTTAGCCATCCATTAGCTAAGTGTGGTGCTGGTGTACTACCCATGGCTAGCCCATCCAACTGTTTGAAATATTCACGGTGTGTTGACATAATAAGATACAATCTCCTCTAATGCGATAAAGGTTTCTTTTGAAGCTGGTGGAAGTTCATACCTCCCACTAAACAGTTGTTGCATACAAAAGCTTATTGCTTCTGCTACGGGTACATTTGTATATAAGGATGATATATCAAAGCTTACCAGTTTTTCATCTTCCTGTAGTTTGATGTTGTTAAGACTGTCGCTGATTTGCTTTGTGGATGAATTCATCTTGCATTCATCCACTACCGACAGCCAATCTGCTACGTGCGATGCTATTTGACAGTAGGAAGATCCTGGGATCGACAGTACTGGACGTACTGGAACTGATGTTTTATGTACTTTTGCAAGTCCATAAAGTCTGACTGGTTAACTTCCTTTTGGTTTTAGTTCTCGGTATAACTCCTCACTGACCTGATCGTCCTCGTACAACTGTTTCAGCTTGTTGACAATTCGTTCTTCCTCTTTTAACACTGGGTGTTTTGCATTTTTTCTGGTGGTGGCTATCTCTTCAAATTGTGGTAAGTTGATGACAGCATCTAATTTCGACTCATACGTTTCTCTTTTCATAACACAAATCTCCATACCTTTGTCGAAAGGTATCACTAACAGGTTGCCATATTTTAAGTACTTCTTAGTCATTAGGATATTTTTGAGGACTTCATTTTCTTGCATTTTTTGATGTAATTAAGAGTTTTAATGTTGATGTCAATAATAGTGTGGACTGTTCTTTAAACACTTTATTTCTACCAATTCGTGAATAGAGGATGATAGAAGGGATGACGAACTGTGGTTCTTTGGTTTTAATGGCGTCTTTATGTTTGCCAAGCTTCTGTTTTTTTATTGTGTGTTCTTCCTTTGCTCTGATGATCACTTTGTGCAAAAGTTTTTGTGGAAAATGATTGACTGATTTGTTGCCAAAACATCCATTAGTCCGCTATAAGGAACCTCAAGAACTTCGGTATAATCTCTGCTTGTTTCCAATTTTCTAGGAATTTAATACGAAGGCTGTTGATCTGTAGTTTATTTACCATTCTCCGGTAGTTGTAATACTGCTTTACACAGCCACTCCGTTGTAATTCAAGAGCCAAAACGCGAGCTGGTAGAAACATTATTACCACTTGTACAATTGATATATGTATTTTTAGGTGAATATTTTTGATAATTCATTATCATTTTCAAACCTGTAAAAATATAAACGGAAAAATTAGAATCAGTCAAATACACATGCCAGAGGGACAAACCAGAAGTCCAGATTCCATTGTTCTGTGGTCAGGGCAACCTGACTACAACATAAAGTCAATACAGCCTGATCGTCAGAGTGCGACTTCACCATTGACTCTGAAAGTCACACGCATGAGTTCTTACTGCCACCTATTTGCTTCAAAAACTTTGTTTTCATGTTCAAATTCAGTCAGAAAATTTGGATGACATGCACTGTTTGAGTCAATGGTAGTGACTGACAATGGTGTTAGAAAATGGATAAGAATTGCGGTGAGTGAAACGATTGACCGTCTGTCCATAATCAGCTACCGTTCATGAATTGTCTTGTGTTTGGACCGCTAGTACTTGTGCTTTTCAAAAGCTGTGGATCAGCACAATTATGTCTCCTTTAATAGTCCATTTATCTCATGATTAATGGAGTTCTAATGTTGTTTTTTATACCTTCGAAGCTTGGTTTCAAATGGTTTGCAGTTATTATCGTCTGAATCCTTGAACAGTAGCTTCCATTCAACTGCAGTAGGCAGCAGGTAGCAGGCTGCATGTTTCAAGTCTTGAGTTCATTCTACCAAAGTTTAGGTTGATACTAACGAACCATTTTGGAAAATTGTGTCCTAATTACAAAAACGTTTAGCATTAAAATAAGTTGTAACTATAGCAACTAGCCTTGTTGACTATCATAATTTTCACACCAACTCTCCTTGCAAAATTCAGACGAATAAATTGAGATTACTCCCTGTATCAACTAACCCCGTGTACTTGCTGTTATTGACTAACAGTGGTAGCACCTTGGACTAAAAATTTGAAACGTTTCGTCATCCATAACAATAGAAGAGAAGTGAAGTGAAACAAACACGCCTTTTCATTCTAAATTCTTGAAATTTTTAATTTTTATTTTATGCTTCATGTGATCTACAAACTTTGCTGAAGTGTCCGAAGTTACCACAACAACTGAGAAGAAAGTAATGGTATTTGGTATCAAAGTCAGTTAATATGAAATACACAAACATTGGGTAGTGCTTTTAACTTTCTTATGTCGAACATAATAAAATCATTTGTATTGATTGATTTAATATTGGACAAAGAAGGTTAAGCTTATATTTAACAACACATTTGTTATATCAAAACGGGCATCAGTGTGTATGAGCTCTAGGACAAAATAATTTATGATAAATACCTAATATCTGAATAAAAAGTGGTCTTTGGGTGCCCAAGAAAGGTGAACATGGAAATGCCATACAGTATCATAGAAATAACTTCACGCCCTCTGATATTTACATCAAATTTAATGAACACAATAATTAATTTACATTTAGATTTAGAATTATTTTATTCATTATCATTTTTACAAAACAAAACATGGAATACAGCATAATAATGAATACATGTAAAAATGAAAAAAATATTACTCAAATATTACCAAAAAAAAATGTCAGCAATAACATTAGCAAGTAATAAATACTGTCATGTAAAGAGGTATACAATGCTGGATATTGCAAATAATAAATTACTAACAAACAAAAAACTACAGTGGCATAAGCTATGATAATAAATAAGCTTAACACCGAAAAGTTAAATATGTTAAAAAATATCCAGGCAACTTATTTCCATGGTAGAGCATTTATTTCCATTGAAAAGATCAACGGTATCACAAACACTGCCTTTGATAAAGTCTTTGAGATCGTCAGCATACACAAGCTGTCGTTGATAGGTGACTCTTATTCTGGGATGGACTCTTCAGCTCTTTTCAAGTGAGAAGACTGATTGATATTCTGAGGGTCTGTGTTAACCCTAATAGAGTCATGAGAGATGTTTTAGAGAAAAATGCCCTGGGAGCCGTCTTGTCTATTGCTTAATTAAACTGTGTGGTTAGAAGCATTAAATCCAAGACAAACAGAACTGATATTTTTTTCTCAAAGAAGGAAACAACATCAATCAATTATAACACGTGGAGCGGATTCCATTGACAACATTTCATTCATCTCCAAGATACTTCAGAGAGTACAATTGTTCTTAACCCATGTTAAAAAGGAATTAATTATATTTGATCTTATGTTAACGCAACAGAATAAAATACATTATTTTCAATAAGCCAAAATTAGAACTGAAACAATTGGATTACTACAATTAAAAATGTTTAAGAGACTAACAATATCATGTTCCAAGGATCCAAACCACTAACGCAGATGTTGAAATAATATTCAAAAGAATATGGTCACCCATTGACAAAAAGGCAAAGAGCTGGAAATTAAACTTATCTAATATGATAACATTTAATTTCGTTTCGTGAAATTGTTAAAAGTTCTTCTGTACTAGGCATAGAGTTTGATTTTCACGAAGTTTCTGGAAGTAAGCTTAGATTTTACAAACTGCAACTTTTTTTAAATGTCTAAAACAGGCGAAAATATTTTCCTAACTGTGACTTGTATTAAGGTAGTGACCAGCTCTTAGGTAACACCAATTATTCCAGGAACTAAAATTTCTCTTGTCATTGTTAAAGAAAAAAACACTTATTTCAACGAATTTTTGGTATATACATCCAACCACAGAAGAAGAAAGAGAAGGTGAAAGGAATTGATATTAATCAAATCCCAAGATGATAAAATATATACCTGTCAACCAGTACGGTTCGATTATACTGTAGTATCGTACTAAAAATGGTGAATAACGGTGAAAAAAATGTAGGTAAATCTGTAGAGGTACAACGGTATTGCAGTTTCCTGGTAATAGCAGCCGACATTTCTTCTGAAAGTTCCAACAGTTTAGAAAAGCTGCTGAATAATATTGTTTGTCCACAAAATCAATTTTCAAGAAATTTAAGTTAGGACATAAAAAATTATAGATACTGATTTGAGAGTTCAGATTCCTATCACCTAACTGACAATTTCACCCGCTTGTTTATTCATACTCACCTTTCATCCACTCCCAGCCCATTTTCTCATGCATTAATTTACCAACATGCAAAGAAGTACAATTTTGAAACAATTCAAAGTGATTTTTGTTTTCTTGAAACAAAATACTTGTTTTAGTGATCGTACTTACTGAGACAAATATATATATTTATAAAATATATATTTAATAATATTATATATTTATATTATAATTTATATAATATATATATATTTATTTATTGTATATATATACCATATATATAGTATTAATGTTCAGAAGAAAAAAGCTGCTCTGCAACCACGGTAAGTCTATATATAGAACGCTCCTGTAAATTTCTTTTTCAGTAAAAGGGCATAATCGTTAGTAAGGGCATGGGAGCTTTAAAGTAAAGTGAAGACTGCTCATGGGTTGACAGGTACGCTTATTTTAGTTTCTGGTATGCAAATACAAACGCCAAAATACTCTCGGTAATACTGTCAACCCAACAAAAAAAATTACAGTTCGGCGAATGAAGAATCACAGTTCTCTTCTATATCTCTAAGAAATCGCAAATATCGTAAAAATCATATAAATATGTCTCATCAAATAACCCAAAATCTTAATACTAAAAAAACTGACGAGTCCACAAACTGTCCCTATTTATACGAATATACCTATAATGATTCAGGAAAAATAGTGCTGAGCTATTCTACATAAAACAATACACAAAGAAGCATCCAGAAAGCGTGCTAGAGGTCATTGCTTCGAATTCTCACCATAAATCTCAAATAGTCTATGTTACGTCAACTAAGTTACGTAATCAAGAAGTTTCTCGACAGTACCTTATAAAACCGACAGACGACAAGGAAATAGGTAAAGAAGCGGCGGATTGTGTACAAATAACGCATGGAATTACTAGCTAAATATGTAACGTTGCAACGGACGTAGATATTTAATTTTATGGAAAAAAGTAATTGTTTTCTAGTTTTGGAAAGAAGAATACTAAACGTCAACTTTTTGTAGATGGGTTACAAAAATGTGTAAAGGCGTTAATGGTAGGGAGTTGCACTGCTTTTGCCGGCTAAACTTGAGCTACCTTTTTCAATAGAAGCCTAAATTGAATCCAAGAATGTTTACTGGTACATGCAAGGAAATCGTGAACAAGAAAGAATCAGAAGTGAAACCAGCAACAAAAAAACTCCTAAGAAAAAGAAGAAATATGGTCAACAAGGGAGTAGCAGAGGATAACATAAAGCATGTTGAAACATTCAGAAAAATCAGTAAAAAGATAAAAGGTGACACCAGAGAACTTAACACCAAAATAGTAAAAAGGACAAAAAATTAAGAACTAAATAAGCTATAAACAAACAAGAGGGATACAAAAATGTAATATATTATTAATATTTAACATAGAGATGAGGAAGATAAAACAACAAAAACCACCAAAGATTAAATAGCTTAAAGACATGCAAAATTTTATAAAAAATTACAGGAAGGAATCGGAACAGATATTGTGGCAACAAATCAACAACGGTGCGAAGAAATGCCACGAGTATGAGAAAGTAAAATAGAGACAGTAGTCAAATGAATAAAAAATGGAAATGTGCTAGGAGATGGTGATATTGTTTAGGAAATAGTACTACTAATAAATGTTAATAAATAAAGTGAAAGACCTATTTAATTTAGCAACAGTAAAAGAAACTATTACGAAGAAAGAGAAGAATGGAATCATAACATTTATATTGAAGAAGGTATACATAAAGGAGTTATGTAAGAGACCAATCGGTCTCTTGCTGCATGTTTTTAAACTGTATTTTCGAGCAATAGAAACACGAATAAACAACAAGATGAATGAGAACCAAACATTGCAACAGGCAGCCTACACAGCAGGAGGGGAAACAACTGACCATTAGTGAACAATAACTGAAATTTTAAAAAAAATGTAAGAAATTTCAGATCCATCTCCTTATGTCCTTTGCAGATTGTTTCAATTAAACATGAAGCAGTATTGAGAACACTTGAAAACAAAGTAGCTACCTCTTACATCAATATTCTGAAAACACACATAAGGACAGTACAGCAATAATGAGCTCTGGTAAACCAAGCAATAACACTCAAAGTAGAAAGTTATGGAAGGCAGAGGGACTCAGTATACACGATACTTTTCACTGATGGACTAGACGATGTTTTCAAACGAGTAAGTCTAGAAAACAATGGCATCAGTATAAATTGAAAATAAATAATCAAACTAAGATTTCCAGATGCTATTGGACTTTTTCTGAAAGCAAGGATGATTAAGGATACAAACAGAAATAAGAATAGAGAGCTAGAAAAATGAGGATGTAGAAGAAAATGTTCACCTAGGAATTGTCTTAACATCAGATAGATGAAATAAAAGAAAATAATTTTAAAAAAGCCTATATCTATTTGCCTCATAAAAAATCATGAATACAGTCATATTACCAACATAAGCATATAGTGGAGAATCTTGGGCATTGTCTAAAAAACAAGGAAAACATGTAGTAACACAAAGATGCATGAAAAGATCAATGGTAAACATAACAAGGATGTATAAATGAAGAATTGAGAAAAAAAGAATATATTGAAAAAATACAAAAATCGAAATGGAAATGGGCAAGCCACAAAGGTAGAATAAATGACAACAGGCGTGGAAAGGACTCCACAAAGTATTCATCAAGGAGTAGAAGGAAAAGACCAACGGAAAGAAAACGGAGAAATAATATTGAAGAACAAAAAGGAAGAAGGGTTTAGCGGGGGTCAACTGCAAGCAGCTGACCTCCACTAACCCTTTGTTTAACCTCTTTCTTTGAATTGACCTTGAGAATAATGATGATGATGATAATAATGATGATAATGACGATGATGATAATGATTTGTTTGTGTTGGTGTGGAAGGGGTAAATCTGCTTGTGATAGTTTGGTGCCTGAAAAATATGTAAACCATTCTTCACTGTTGGAAATGAAATTGTTTGAAGGAAGGCTTTTTGTGAAGCGATCTCGTATTGTGCTGTCTATCACCACATACCATTCTCTTTTCAACTTCTTCACTTTTCATATTCTTGCAGGCTAAATCTTCTTTTTTCATTTCTTTTCAGTTTTGTTGTATTTTTGCATTAACATTTTATTAACAGCAGTAAGACTCTGATTTGTGTTCAATGTAGTTTGATAACTTCATTTCCTTTTGAATCAAAAATAACTTTCTCACTTTCACAGCAAAAGGGCGGATGCCTTAACATTTAACTGGCAAAAAGTTGATGAGAACTGCAACCCTGGGATGGATTTCTTGAAAGGACTATTTTCACATTTTATTAGTGATTTTCACATTTTATCAGTGACATACATATTTTGTCAGTGGTTTTCACATTTTAACAGTGATTTCACATTTTATCTGTGATTTTCACATTCTATCAGCTTCCGCTTGCTTACATTGGCAGTGTAAATTACCCCTTAGTGATGGAAACTTTTAAAATAAGAACTCGCTTTTAATTATTTTCTCAAGTCTTTTTCCCATTGTTTCTATAGGTTTATAGTCTTGGGAATTTGTGGCATAATACTTGTAATTATGTTTTCTTTCTACCATTATATTGTCTTATTGTAGAAAGAAATTATAAATCAATCTTATACATTTCTTTTGTTTTAAATTTTGTATCATAATCATACGTTTTTGGCACTTTTGTTCACTTTATAGATTGAGAATGACCGAGATGGTCGAAATATATTTATTGTATATTTTACATTGCAGTTTGTATTTTATACATTGGAGTCTTTTTATGTTTTGGGTGGTTCCCTTTCGAAATTTCAAAATGAATTCCACCAAACTTTAATCCGCCAAAGTTGGTGAGTTTCATAACGTTAGTGGTATAATGAACTGGAAAAGGAGGAATGTGGAAGAAGGCAAAACAAAGCCACAGGGCAAACTGAAAATTGGAAGGTATCAAGGAGGTGTTGAAACTGTGGGAAAATTCTGTTTGGCCTTCTTTCAATGCAAATCAGATTTCGTGCTACTTACACTGTTAGCAAGATGGTTACCGGTGCAGAATAATACCATTTGACAGCAGTTCTTGGTTACGTTTTCCGTAAAATGCCAGTAATATGGCGGAGGATTTGCACGGGAGCAAGCCGGTCATAGTGTTTACATTGCTTTTCCTTGTTTTCTTCACTCTAAGCCTGATAAGGTAAGGCTTATGTATTGAATTTTAGTTGGAGTTGCAGCACAACTTTATGCCAATGATGGGTGCTTCAAAGGCTACCGTACCCATGAAGTGTATTTTTCATTTGAAAGTTAATTCAACATCATATTTTGCTGAACCTACTAATTTAGTTTTCGATAGGAATAACAGCACAATAAGTGTTAGCCTTCTTTATAGACTTTGCAATGAAACAGACCAATTACATGTTTAGTTCTTCTGGGGAAACAAAAAATTAGACACCAACATCGGTCACGTATTAAGACTTTGTTGCAAGCATATTGGAGAATTTTCAATTCCATCGTCATTTGTAAGAGAAATTCTGCAACAAGCCAAAGTAAGGGAAAATAAGGAAAAGTTGGGGAACAGCTGGAAGCAGACTAGAAATAAGCTGAAGAGAAAGCTGTAGACGTTATTTTCGAGTGTTTTTCTAGGCTATCTTTTTTTATTTGCAAGAAACACAGTTTTACTAACTTTAAGGCTTCGTTCTTTTCGCCTTTAAAATGGCTACTGCGTCGAGAAAGGGAGGCGATAGGTTTGTGTCATTAACTAAGTCCAAGACAAAAGGAAACGTATAAAGTTCACACTGAAGGAACAGAGGTATTATGCTTAGGCGATAACTCCGACTAATATTAGATATAAGTTCATGCGAGATGAATGCAAGCAGGAATACCAGTTTAACAAGCCAAAATCAGAACAGAAACTTCGTATATCTTTTTTTTGATGTAACTAAATTAATTATTCCCAAGGTGCTGGTAAAAAATCCCAACAGGGTTGGTGACAGAAGAAAGTCCCCTATTTCCACCTGACTATTCTGAGGGGTAATACAAAAAGATCCCAAAGCTTAAAAAATTAAAGTGGTACTTTTTGAAATAAAAATGCAGGGGTTGAAATTGAAAAGAAACCAATTCCTATTAGGGTAAAAAATTAAATAATTATGCTTACTCGCCTTGAAAAGAAAATGGGAATAGTCAAGCAAACAGGAATAATATAAACAAGAATATGCAAAGTGGGGACAATAAGATATTGTCTCTTGAAGGTCACCATTGGTTACACTATTTTGTGAAACCCAAATTGTAAAAAATATGTAAAAGCAAATACACACCAAAATAACAGTTTTTCACTTCATCCATCACCTGGGTTTGTTGTCTCACTTGAGCAGTAATTATATTACCCTTACATCTTTTACATTTAAAAATCACACTTCAAATTTTTTCTATCTTTGCTACAATGTTTATGGAACCCTTATGCCTTTTCTACACACTGCACAGGGAATTTACCAACTTTTATCTCTTTAGCTTCTCATAATATCATCATTTTTTTCCCCCTGAATTTATTTTAAGTCTTTTACATCCAATTGCTCTATTCCATTCACTAAATTGTTCATATGTTATTTCCTTAGTTAAACCTGAAATTACTAGATCAACAGCAGACAATGTTCACAAGGTAGTATGTTTTGTACTGATTTAGGAACTTCATCTGTTACTACTGGAAAGAGCAAGAGGCATGAGACTAAATGTTGGTGTAATCCTACTTTCATTTTTGCTTCATTGCTATCACTGACTTTACAATGTACCTTTAGTTTGCTATTGTCATACAGCATAACACATTTTACCATTTCCATACTATCTGGGTTTCTGGTGCCCTTTCTATTACTGGTCTTTTTATGTTATCATAACCCTCCAAAAATATGAAACAGTTTCTCTTTCTGGGCCAAAAAACTTTTCTTTAATCTTAACTTGCATATTAACTGCATCTGTAGTGGGTTACCCATTATATAGTCTGTTTTGTAATCCCTACTTTCAAATGTAATAAGATCTGCTTACCTTTTCTTTAATCTTGTGTTTTTGAACTTCAGGTCAAGGGAATATCTTTTCATCATAGTAATACTGTCATCATTAAGTTCTAACTCCAGAACTATAATCACTTTGTATATATCCAAAGCCATCCTTGTTTTCAGTTACATGACCATTCATATTTCCAGCCACTATAACAATACCTACCTTTTTACTGTTATGAATTCTTTTTTTGAAGGAGCCCAAAAACCTTTTCCCCCTGTGATTTCTTTTACTATATGTGGTGCAAATGCACAAACTATAAGCTAAACCTGACTTTTGAACACCACTTTAACTGAAATGATCAGTTTGTTGTTTAACTTTAAGGTTGAACAACATAGTGATAGAGTTCCCACTTTTTTTGCTGTGATAATCATAACCCATCCATTTGAACTATCAACTCAAATTTTATACTTTGGCTTTCCAGTTTTGATTACCCTTATATTATTATCCTTCTGACTTACAAGAAAAATCAGCCATTCTCTCACTTAATGTATTTGCTACTTCAATACTTCTCTTTGGTCATAGCCACAACATTGGATGTTCCAGTTCTCAGTTCTCATATGTGTTGGTATGTTGGTAGCTATCATTATTGAATGCACCAAACAACACAAACCCACTGATTTTCTTGGACTCTATGACCATCCAAGGACATGTCATTTTAGATGGTAACTGCTTTTTTAATTTTACTTTGCATATCAAATGGATTACCCACTGATAACTCTTAACAGGAAATAATGTGTATACAATAAATGCAGCTCAGGTTTTATATCCATATATACCAATGGTCTACATATTAAGAGAACATTATAATTTTTTAGGCTTATGCCCACAATAGTTAGGTTTTGTATTGGTAATGATTATGATATTGATAATTGATAACATAAAAACACTGCACATCCAGCTGAGAGCCACAGTTATTTTTTGGTACCTTAATGACTATTTCAGGAAATTAAGATTTTAAAGAAGTTTATCCCATCATAAATATATACAGACATATGTTCTTTTTCCAATGCTAATATTGCTGCTGCAGTACTTACTTTAAATAGTGGCAACTTCATAACATAATTTGAATTAAATTCCATCTTTTAGGTATGTCTTTGTAGTTTTTGCAGTCTGGTTTTTGGCATTTGGAATTGGCCTTGGGTTCCTTTTAACCAGGTATGCTTTGAGTGTGTTTAATGACTATATTTTTGTTTATTTACCTGGTATTTAATTAGTTTATTTGCCTGCAAGCTAAACTTGTAATCTCTATGTAATTCTGGTTATAAAGGAAAGGATCACTGACTTGGTAAAATTTTCAGACAAACAATATAGATCCATGGATCATGGGAATGATTCTTATTTACAAATGCAAATATCAGCAATCAGCAGAAGTGAGAAAATCACAGTAGAATTGCTTGGTTATGATTTTTCTGATAAGGTTGGTAATGCTTCTTTAGCAACCTTAGCTGATCATTACTCAATGAAGATAGCAGGTATTCATCACATTAGTGTGATACAGAAACTAAAGAAACAGAAGAACTTACTTTGTTTTTTCTTAAAACATGCATGTTTCTTTAAATTATCTAGAATGAATAAACCATTGCCAGTTTTCAAAATGTCTCATTGAGTTAATTTGTGTGGCCACTTTGATTACTTTGATACCTTGATTACCAAGTGCAGAGAAGCTTAAGGATATTAATGTGAATGTGAAAAATTGTTGAACCTGACATGAGTTTTAATCCATAATAGACAACTATTTTAACAAACAGTATTATATGGTATACTGAGTTCCACAAATGAATTTGTTTTCAGTTTGAAGTTCCTAATCATTTTCTTTGATATTAAAAGTTAAATATTTTTTTAAAACACAGAAGGCAAACCTGCAACTTTTCATTGGCTTATGGAAATATGCTGTCTTCTATAACATGGGATATTTGCCATGTTTAAGTATGCCTGCAGTGCACTTAATTTGCCAATATATCTTGGGAGGGATATCAAAGTTAGGCCCTGACATAGAAAGCACAGCTGCTGTTGATTTCAGGGCCTAACTTGGTATCTNATCCATAATAGACAACTATTTTAACAAACAGTATTATATGGTATACTGAGTTCCACAAATGAATTTGTTTTCAGTTTGAAGTTCCTAATCATTTTCTTTGATATTAAAAGTTAAATATTTTTTTAAAACACAGAAGGCAAACCTGCAACTTTTCATTGGCTTATGGAAATATGCTGTCTTCTATAACATGGGATATTTGCCATGTTTAAGTATGCCTGCAGTGCACTTAATTTGCCAATATATCTTGGGAGGGATATCAAAGTTAGGCCCTGATTTCAGGGCCTAACTTGGTATCTTGAAGGATTTCAGTACCCCAGGTTTTAACTCTATCTACCAAAAGTCAACAATTTACTGATAAATACAAACATTTGGTTACAAACTATACCTATATTGAGGATAAATCAAGGTAGTCAATAACCCATAATCAAAGATAAGGTCATGAAATAGCATGTAGGGAGATGATTCTTACTTTGTCAAGGTCAACCAAACAATGACATGCAGCTGCTAAATCCCATTGTTTTGATGAGAACACTTTCAAATGAAAAAACATTTAATGGACTCTCACCAACATATAAATCAATGATAAGTAAAGCATAAAAATGACTGGATGTGTAGAGTTGATTGCATGTATGAAATATGAAAAGGCTGATGAGGAAGTCAATGAAGGACTGCAAAGGGGAACCAAACAAAGACTCTGGAGAAATATGATTAACTGGATTGCACTGAAAGACAACTTGCTGAAAGTTCTAAACAACCAAAATGGCCAATTGATAATGCTATATAGTTAAAAAATAAGGAAATCACTAACCTAACCTAAACATCATCCTCAAGTGGCTTTTAGCCTTGATGTGTGGTGACTCCTTAGTACATAAAAAATGGTCTGCACCTGAAGGTCATTTATGTTTTACTGGCATTTAAACATGAAACTTTTTTGGCAGCCTATTTTACACTAGTCATTAAAATGCCAAAAGATTAAAAGCATTTCCACTAAGGTTCAACAATTTATGTGGCCACTTTTTTGCTTACATATAAGCTAACAAAAATGGGAATTTATGGATCTGGTCATAAAATGATTGTTACCTTAGAGCTCGCCTCTTTTGAACTTAATGCATGATAATTTGGTTATAAGCCATCTTAATTAACTAATTAGCACAATGGAAACATAATTTATACATGCAACATTTACAGGCCGTGACTCTTGCAGGTAAGGCATGTGTCAACAAAATGTTTTGCTTCTTACTCATTATTTTTTCAATATTTATTTGGCAGCAGTTTTACAGAGGTTCCAAACCTGTTAGCAGTTTTTCTGCCTTCAGAAAAGGTACTTTTATTTCACTTTTGAACTTGCATTTGTATTTATGTGTATGCAAATTTTAGTAATAATGTGTGTTAACCCTGTTATATTAATGTGTTCTTGGTTTTGCTCTATGAAAACACTTAATGCTATCTGATGTTAAAGAAAATATTGAAAATTTGTAATTGAAATTGAACTTTAATAACACTGATGTTAAATTCTCATCAGTTTTAGTGGCATTGCTGCCACTAACTTTTTTATCATTTGTTTTCTACCTATTATGATCTAATATGATTTTTCACCATTATCACCATGTCTTCATTCATTTAGAATTTGTGCTTTTTCTTCACTAATTTTCTTTTGTTTGTAAATTGAACTTGCCTCTGAAATGCCTTTTTACTCTTTTGCTTTTTATCACAGTTATATACTTACTTTTAAAGTTGCATGTTCTGGTTAAGAGCTTTTGCAACGAAGAGTAAAATTTGCTTTCCTGCCAATTTGATTTTCAACCCCAAATATCTTTTCAGTTTTTAAAAAAGTGATCCCAAATTTGTTCCTCAGTCCATAAGTTCAGACCCCAAATGTTTACATGATTACCTGTCATGAAAAACAAGTTCCCCTGCTGGGATTGATGAACAGCTTTGGTCTCAATAACTTGCATGAATTGTATTTTATTTCTAAAAGCTATTAGGGGCTTGAGTAAACATTTTTTTGTTATGCATTATTTGTTTTATCTAAGATGATTCTCTCCCAGTGTAAAATCCATCACATCCTATTCATTTTGAGAAATGCTGGCCATGGACCATTGCAAAGCTCCTTAATTCTTGTGCCTTCTTTCAGAAACTAGTATTATGCAGTACATGTATTTGCTGAAGAAAGCCACTGTCTCAAAAGGACATTACCTGGAACTATGGAAAATTTTCTGTATTTGATGTTAGATACAATCCAATATCATTATGCTTAACATCTTCCAAGCAATTGGTATAAAGGATGTTACTCATAAATCTTGAGCTTTTTATATTTTCTTATGGATTGATTGATTACATTTTCCTGCCATTGGATTGGTGCTGCAGAATAACTGAGTATTGCATTACAGCTGATCTTCCCGAAAATAAAGCTTTATTGGTGTAACTGGGTGGACTATTCTGGAGGACTTGATGAGCTCAGTTTGACATTTTGCAAAATTTGAAATGTATTCCAATTTGGTAGCTTATTTTTGAAAGCTGTTCACTAGTGTTGTTGACCTGCTGGTGATATGTAAATATATATATATATATATATATATGGAAGATAAACATTGATACCAGCTTTAGGCTGGAAATTGACCAGCAACTACCTATTTACCTATGTTGTGGGACTCCTATTTATCAATGTGCTTTAGAATTCATCTGTGGCTTCCACTCTTCCTTGTTCTTTAAGTGTATATATTGTGACTACTGTACTGGAGTTTCTGGGCCATTACTCTCAATCATAGATCTTAGTTATAGTCATTATTGTTAGAGTGTAATGTTCCTTATTTCCATGAAGGAAGCACATAGGTGCAATAATCAGTAGAATTCAAGGACTGATTAGCTTCAAGGTTTGTCTTAGTTTCAGTTAGTCAACTGGGAAGATGCTCTGATGTTTACAACTTTTCTATAACGGTGACTTGAAATTGGGTTTATGGTAGGAGTGACATTTGGGAACCTTATCAGGCATATCAGGACCATTGGTTCCACTTGTTGATGCATTTTGATGTGCAGTTTTTGTTGTTTAAGATATGACTATCAATGACCATAATGGTGAAATTGAAAAACCACAAGATTAAACAAATCAAAGGCAATAAAGAAAAAGTATTATTGCCAGTCTTTATAAAAATTTAAAGGTTTGTTTTTTAAGTGTCATCATTACAGATTAAGGGACAATTGCATTTTGTGAATGGTTCAGTTTCTATCCTTGGTGATCATGTTAAAAAGCTAATATTGTATAATCATAAAGGAGGCTACAAAACCATTATTCAAACTGCATTGATAGAAGTACAGTGTTCACAAGCAAGCTACACTTTTGGAAATGTGGAAGGTAAAACGTCTAGAAGTCTAGAATTAGAGTGAAGTGCTTTTTAGTTTTTATGTTTTGACATTTTTATTTGAGATAAGTTGTAAGGCTCTATTCTTTTGTTAGATGATGGTGAAGCCCTTGTTTGCTTATTTAGCCTTTTTGAACACAGCATCAAGAATTGATCAGCAAAAGCTGCCAAAGGTGTTTCTGTTCCTCTAGTAAGGCACTCTTCATCTTGTTGTGCCAACTGAAACATTAGTGAATTGTGTGATGCCAGCTTGGCCTTTTAGGGTGTAGGCATTTCTTATCTGCCAGGTTTGATATCTCTTAGTTTTAAGTTCTGGTTGCAGGCTTGTTAAAATCCAATCCCCACCTGCTTCTGGTTGATGCCCTTCTTCCAACATTTGGTAATATGTGTAAGAATGAACTCCATGTTAACCTGGTACAAAGTGACTCTTACACCTAATCAGCAAAAGTGCCATACACAGTAACCTCATTCATTTACCAGACAACATATATGCAAAACCCATAAAGACATTTATTTTTCTGTTTACCTATACTATTTAATGCTACAAGACCTTAAAAATGGTGATCTTTATTGATTAATTAAACACTGTCAGTTAAGGTAGCCCTTGCCATATTTTTGAAGTCATTTTTTATTGTAGTGGAGGTTTTAGTACAAGCTGTCATCCACTTTTTGGTTATAAGTTAATTTTTAATTAATCAGAGTATACACATATTATAGGAAGCATAGAAAATGCCCCTTTCTTCTCTTAGTTGTTATGGGTTGTTATGAGATGTTATGTAAATGATTTTTGACTTTAATGACTTGATAAATATGTATTTGCATTTCTATAATAGTTACTTATATTTGTAATAGTTTAGTCTTACACAATTTTTCCTTGCAATAAGGAGTTTCTTTATGTTATCTAATCATATACTCCTTTTGAATATACTAGTAACTTTAATTGTATCCAAACCATCTGTTCTGGTTTTATTTGAATTTAGGCACTGGATGGTGCTGTTTATGAGCACAGTGGCAAAGTAGATTGGTTTATAGCACTAGTGATGGTATTTCTTTCATTAATCGTTGCCTTAAAAATATTTCCAGCATGGCATACCAACTTATTTTTCATGTTTTCGTGGCCACATTACATCCCTCAGAGTATACACAGCTGTGTTATTTTACAACATGTTTGCAACTTCCACACATTTGTTTGCTAGATTATTTTCTGTGTTTTAAATTACCAACATATTGAGGAAGTTACTCTCTATTTATTTTTTCTACACAAAGAAAAATGAAAGAAGAAAAGGGCCTGCTCTTGGCTGTAACATTTGTGGCAATGATGGCTGTGGAAGGCACAGGTATTTTAATTTTTAATGGTGTTTTACAGTGTTATAATAAATTATTTTGTACCCCATATGCAGAAAATTTAGTAATAAGGACACATTGGTTGCAGGCATAGCCATTAATGTCTTAGATATTTTTTGACATAATTGCTTATTAAATATTTGATTTGGTTAGTGATAAGTGATATAATAATTTTGTATTTTTATTCATAGCTTCCTTGTTGAAATTTTTTTTGGTATTAGGTTTTCAAACCAAAGTATTTATTTTAGTGGTTGCAAACGCTGCATATTAATTATTTGTTCTTCATTTTGGGTAGTGTTAAACTTATGTAATGAGGATAGAACGTGAAGAAAGCTTGCCTTGTTGAATATACTATACATGTTTTTGATGTTTTTGAGGTACATTGAGGCAAAAAGTTTCTGTTTATAGAGAAACCTTTTCCAAGATACCAAAAGGCAAGGCTCCCCAAAATTACCTTTTTCCAGTAAATTTACGCCTAAGAAAATGAACATGAATTTCAGGAATTCTCTTTTATTTGATGTGATTAATGTTACTTTATCACCATATGCCGTAAAGTCGTAATTTCATTTACTATATTCTACTGATGAGAATAAAAGCGACATATTCCCTTGTATTTGCTGACAATGTCTTCTTCGTCTCTGTTTTCTCCTGTAACTGCAGTAGTCTCCTCAGCTCTTCAATATTACTTCTGTTTCACGAGTTATAATCATCGTTTGTCATCAACGCGTTTGACAACCCGAATTATGCCCCGATTTTGGGTGCCCTGTCGACAATAACGCAGCTTCGTTGTCTTCGTAGCTATCTATAATCATTAAGAGATCTTTAAATGTTGTTTTAAAATCATCTATATAGTTTTGTTATTCAGAAGGAGACATAGTACTTTTTACTTTACTATTCAATACTGTTATTCTATTTTTACCTTATAGCTTGACAATCTTTGTTGTGATTAGTACTTTTTTATGATGATAATAGGGTCTTGTAATTGAAGATAAGAATCAAATATACGTAACATTACGAAGCTAAACACAGAATATTTTTAGGGCAATATTTGGTACATGTTACACTACCCATGCCAAAGGAGTTAAGGTCGATTAAACTGGAATAGTCATCAGTGGGATCTGTAGAATATTTTTTGGATAGAAAACGTTTTTTCTTTAAGTTTACAGACAGCTTAGTAGGGATATGGGGTATTTTGTCTTGCGTGAAACAACTGAAATACATTTATATGAGTAGAGTCACATAATGGTAGTCACCTTACATCTGTTGTGTTGTATTCATTGTTCTGTCCCCGAGTGCATAGAAATAGAAATCGATACAAGGTCTATAAAACTGTGTAATAAGAATTTATTTTATGTTTTAGGCCAGATATGTCATTGCAGATGTCACAGGTAAGAAACGGAAACTTTGGTGGACGAGGTTTTATTGTGTTGTTAGCAGCTTAGATTAACAGTTTACAATGTAGCTTAATATACTATGCTTATTAATGCCTTGTTCTTTCTAATTCTAATAAGAAATGCACAGTGCAGGGTGTCTAATACTGCTCTGAAAAACACGAAGGAAATCAGCTAAAAGGACTTCAGCAACCATCCATTATTGCCTTCCTCTGTAGGATATTGGTATGTTGGCTAAGTTGTGAAGGCCCACTATTACACTGATATTTGGGAAGTAATTTTAGTTAAATAGGATCGAAATTCAACAGCATTGAAGCATAGTGGTGGGAGTACTGCTTGTACAGATCAGTTTTACAAAGAAAACAATGTTAACCAACTTGTAATAAGTACAGATATGCTGTCACCATTTTTGTATAAGGTTGTTGTGGTATGCTATATGTCTATGCTACTATAAATATGCAGAATAGGTTGACTGACACACAGATATGTGTATATGCCATTAAAGCATGCATCATTCAGCTGGTATGATTGATGTGGTCTCGCACAGTGAATCAAAATTATTCATTAACATGCAGATGATTAAACTCACCTGAAAAGGCTACGTTACGTTACGTTATGTTACAAGCAATAAAAATGTTTAAATTTGTCGCAATTTTGACCCGTACTCGTTTGTACTACCACGAGGACGTCATTTCGGAGTCGAATTGATGCGAAAATGCTGCGACTGGTAGAAACCAGCACTGGTAATGAATATTGTTTTGCTTAATTTTTAAAGATTTACAGTAAATCAAAGAGTTTTTGCGAACCTTTATTGAAATTGCTCTCTTTTGTAAATGCTGGCTTTGTAGCATTCCTTGCGGAAATGATATAAAAAGTTTTATGGTCCATACATTATGTGTTTCGTCTCATATATGCTTGAAATTGATGCAGCAGTTTAAAAGCTTAATATTACATGTATATAAACATATATACGCACATAATAAATGATACGTTATAACATACGTAAATGATTTGTGATGTATACTTGACTTCGCCGTTGTTTTAAATAGGCATTTTTTTGTATTGAAAAGCTCCAAATGATCTAGTTACATTTTGGGTTTTAATTAGGATGCTATAGATAATTTTGATGAGTTAATAGTGGAATAAATGTTTTTTGTGAATTCTTATGTTTGATTTCTTTCATAATTAGCGTATGAATAAAAAAATTGAAAAGCAGTCTTTTAAGCTACATATTTTGCTCCGTAGCCCTGGCTGGACTTAATTATTCCTGAAAATGTAGACAAAGCCCTGACAGAGGTATTCTTTAAACCTTTTGCCTTTTTGTCGAAATAAACCTTTTTTAATACTGTTTAACGTTTGAATTGTTCTTGAAGGTATGGTTAAAAAATCAAGTACAAAATACAAACCCTGTTGAAGCCAGACATCTAAGTAGATATATTTGTTGACCCTTAAGAAAATTGGAGAATTCTTGAGTGTATTATAAGTATTGTTTTATCATCAAGTGAAATTGACAAAGTCAGCCTTACATGCCTTTACACAACTCAGCTGCAGAGAGACTTTTATGTATTAAAAGTCACAATATAGCAGGAGTATTAAAATCAAATTGCCCCTTTGATTAAAAGAATGGACAAAACTTGCGTTGTATCTGTTGAGTACAAAATATTTTTATTCCCATCAGGGTTGAGTTGGGACTTCGGTCACAAATGGGTACAAAGTGAACAACTTATTGAACACCGTAACAATTGCAGATTAAATGCAGGGGGTTTAATGGTGAAGTTACGAGCAAGCTGAATTTTTAAATTATATTTTCAATAAATTCCATAATTTTCCTATGGAAACACTTTTTAGGCCAAAATTATTAATTTAATTAGAAAACGGGGATCGTATTATTACTGGAACTCCAAACTGGCTTCCCAGGAGTCCTTTCACACTCACATGAATGAGTGTTTGCCCCAACTTTAAAGTTTTTTGTTTTAAAGTTTTAAATTATTTGTTTGGTTCATACTTTTTAACTGACGTGGTGGAGTTTGGGTACAAAGGGTTTGGTTACTTCAGAGAGGAACAAGAATATTGGTTGCTTTTTACACCGTCGCATTTGCATTGGTTAGTTTTGGCTTGAATAATAGCTCTCCCCAAATCCCTGCAGATGTTGGCGCCCGAATTCAGTGACGACCCAGATTTGTTAAAGGTATTGGTTAACATTTTGTTTCAAGAATGTTCTAGAGGAGTAGCAGTTGAAATTCTATGAGTTAAGAGCCATTAATTAACAAGAATAAAAGTCGATACCCTTCCCAGTTAACAGATTACATTCAACATTTTGCACTTTGTTCCATCATATAAATTGATCTGATTATATTTTTGTGAAGATCGTGCGGAACAGTGTATTAGCAACTTATTTACAGAAAAATGTTTAAGATGCGATCCAATGGTGAATGTTAATAGGGTGATGAGAGACCTGTACATTACCAATTATTTTACTATTTCATATTAACACCATTAATATTTTCTACGCCATTTAAAAAAACTTTGGGAGGAACCGTAGCCTTATTATAGATTTAGCTGTAAAGTAAAGAACATCCCAGTTTAAATTCTCAGAGCAAGAAAAACACAGCAGTCTAAAAGAAAACTATTAGGAAGGACATTTACCAATGAATTCCTTAACAATTCAACCCCACTCCCCAAAATGGAATGACCACGTCCAAGTCCCATTGGGAAAAGGATGCGAAAGCAAAGTTGAAAAGAGAAGAAATTTGGCAAGCATATGAAAAATCCATAATCGGCGATTGAATCTTCTTTATAAAGAAAAAGAAGAGTGCCTCGTTCTTGCTCATGTAAACATGCGATCATCAGACCGATCAATTTTGAGTAGTCGTTAAAACCTATAAACATTAGAACCATTTGTTGTTTTGGAAATAACTGTGACTTTTGTATTATGAAAGACAACGCCTCAACATTTTCGAAGTAACCATAGTAATTATTTTACGTCAATTTTTAAACTCAGTTGGATGTTTTTTTCGACGTTTATAAAGTTGAACAGGACTTTAATCTTTAACGGTAGGATTCAAAAGAGAACCCTAGTGACAAGCATTTTGTTATTAATGATTTGTCTTAGTCAAATATTGCTACACCAAACCTTCCTTCAGTACAACTACCCCTTGTGAGCACCCTTCATGCTGAGCCTAATCGCAACTGTTCCATTTATGTTATACCTCATCCCTTTTCATCTTTTCTTCTGCCAGACTTCTGTTGTACACGTTGCCATTAGCCCTCCACCTTCCTTAATGATCACTCCATTTGAACACATGACCAAAGCATCTTAACATAAGCACTCGTCTCGTGTCGTATCTCAGCAATCAGTTTCATTTCGGCATTTCATTCATAAGCACGAAATTTTCCTGATTTCCCAAATTGTTCCTTCTGCTCGTTCACTTTTTGTACTGTCTTTCATAGTATTTGTGGCCATTTTCTTATGGACAGAATGAATCTCTTTTACATGGAATTATTACCTGGTATTAAGACAGCTATGTCGTGACTGTAAAAATTTTTTACTAAAGCTATATATTACTTTTTCTAATCACAGTTTCTGGAAATTCTTCTCAGGACTCATGTGTATGACTGGTATTGGTAAGAAGAACATTTAACTTGTATCTTAAGTTTATTTAAAGTTCTTTATATTTTTAGCTTGTTATATTTGTTATTGGTAAAAGGAGCTTTTTTAATAGCCAATGGTAGTAACAATACAATTTTGAATTGGGAATGTACAGTTTTTAAAGGGTTTCAGCTTGAATAAAGGTATTTTTGTGGTTAGGACGAGGGTATTGTTATGTTGTTTAAGGGAAATTTCCACATTTCAATTGTTCGTTTGGAACCTGGAAACATCTATTAACTATTTGTTAAAGCATTCTGTAAAATGGTGTTTACCATTTCTTACTTCGTACTTAAGAATTTCCCCTCCGAATTAATCGCCCTTGGAAATTCCAATGAGCTTAGGTAGTGTTTCTGATACTTTTTTTTAATTCGAATGTTGGGTGAAGCTAGACAAAGAACAAGATAACCTGTGTAGTTATGATAGGAAAAAGTGGGAGTCGATGGTTAAATATCGATTGCTTGCTTGCCTGTCGAATTCTTGTGTGATTTTCTGTAACTGCTTTTGGATTACAGTAAAATATCCCAACGGCCATTGTTAAGATACCGCCAATTGGATAAGTGTGAATTTTGAATATTAGCATTTGTGGGTAGGTTTTCTAACCCATTTCTTCAAAGCGATTATCAAATAGACTTACCCTAAGTCTTTAAGATAATCTAGTAAAGCTGAGGTGGTTGAACCACTGACACCAGTTGGTGGGAGGTACAAAGATTTGATATAAGTTATTGCTTTTTTGGTCGCAATGGAGATTGAACTCTTTTTCTTCCATTTTTACCATTTCCATGATTAAAGGACTTTACTTGATACAATTCCATTACGATTTTCTTTGCTTAGGGACCTGAGTCATGATCAGAGTTTTGTTGACGAAATCCGGAAACATCTGCGCTTTGTTCTTGCAACATTATGCTGTAGAATAAGAAATGTAAGTAAATTATGATCTCTTTTCATGCTATTTCAGTCCGGAGCTGCGTCCCCTGCTGTTGCAATATTTTCTTTGTATTGAATTGTTTAGAGTATCAATGTCATTACTGGCAACCTTGCTCAAATGTATGAAAGCAAACTGGCTCAAGGTCAGTATTGTTATCATATTGAGGAGCCGTGGCTTAATGGTTAGTGTAACTGCACAGTAACCAA
>RDPX01000042.1:2054390-2064871 GCA_003991215.1 Morbakka virulenta
ATGCAGAACAATCAAGGTGACAGGAACCACTGGAGGAGGAAGACCGAAGAAAACATGGGAGGAAGTGATAAGGATGGATCTCAAGTAAAAAGATGTCAGCAGAGACCTGGTCAAGGATAGGAAAACTTTCAATTTCAAGAAATCGTCCAACACATGCTAGCATGTAAAACGGACGTCAAACCGAATATGATGATGATGATGATGATATTAACACCATTAATATTTGCTATGCCATTTAAAAGAACTTTGGGAAGAACCGTAGTCTTATTATAGATTTAGCTGTAAAGTAAAGAACATCCCAGTTTAAATTCTCAGAGCAAGAAAAACACAGCAGTCTAAAAGAAAACTATTAGGAAGGACATTTACCAATGAATTCCTTAACAATTCAACCCTACGCCCCAAAATGGAATGACCACGTCCAAGTCCCATTGGAAAAAGGATGCGAAAGGAAAGTCGAAAGAGAAGAAATTTGGCAAGCAAATGAAAAATCTATAATCGGCGATTGAATCTGCTTCATAAAGAAAAAGAAGAGTGCCTCGTTCTTGCTCATGTAAACATGCGATCATCAGACCCATCAATTTTGAGTAGTCGTTAAAACTTATAAACATTAGAACCATTTGTTGTTTTGGAAATAACTCTGACTTTTGTATTATGAAAGACATTCCGCCTCAACATTTTCGAAGTAACCATATTAATTATTTTACGTCAATTTTTAAACTCAGTTTAATGTTTTTTTCGACGTTTGTGAAGGTGAAAAGGACTTTAATCTTTAACAATAGGACGCAAGGGAGAACCCTAGTGACAAGCATTTTCTTATTAATGATTTTCCTTAATCAAATATTGCTGCACCAAACCTTCCTCCCTACAACTAATCCTTGTGAGCACCCTTCATGCTGAGCCTAATCGCAACTGTTCCATCTATGTTATACCTCATCCCTTTTCATCTTTTCTTCTGCCAGACTTCTGTTGTACACATTGCCATTTTCCCTCCACCTTCCATAATGATCACTCCATTTGAACACATGACCAAAGCATCTTAACATAAGCACTAAATCTTCCTGATTTTTCCTCGACCCAAATTGTTACTTCTGCTCGTTCACTTTTTGTACTGTCGTTCATAGTCAGGTATTTGTGGCCATTTTCTTCATGCACAGAATGCATCTCTTTTACATGGAATGACCTGGTATTAATACAGCTATGTCGTGACTGTAAAAAATTTTACTAAAGCTATATATTACTTTTTCTAACCACAGTTTCTGGAAATTCTTCTCAGGACTCATGTGTATGACTGGTATTGGTAAGAAGAACATTTAACTTGTATCTTAACTTTATTTAAAGTTCTTTATATTTTCATCTTGTTATTATTCTTATTGATAAAAGGAGCTTCTTTTCATAGCCAGTGGTAGTAACAATACAATTTTGAATTGGGCATGTACAGTTTTTAAAGGGTTTCAGCTTGAATAAAGGTATTTTTGTGGTTAGGGCGAGGGTATTGTTATGTTGTTTAAGGGAAATTTCCGCATTTCAATTGTTCGTTTGGAACCTGGAAACATCTATTTACTTTTTGTTAAAGCATTCTGTAAAATGGTGTTTACCATTTCTTACTTCGTAGTTAAGAATTTCCCCTCCGAATTAATCGCCCTTGGAAATTCCAAATGAGCTTAGGTAGTGTTTCTGATACTTTTTTTAAAGTCGAATGTTGGGTGAAGCTTCACAAAGAACAAGATAACCTGTGTAGTTATGATAGGAAAAAGTGTGAGTCGATGGTTAAATATCGATTGCTTGCTTGCCTGTCGTGCCTGTTGTGTGGTTTTCTGTAATTGCTTTTGGATCACAGTAAAATATCCCAACGGCCGTTGTTAAGATACTGCCAGTTGGATATAAAGTGTGATTTTTGAATATTAGCATTCGGGGGTAGGTTTTCTAACCCATTTCCCCCCAAAAGATTATCAAATAGACTTACCCTAAACCTTTAAGATAATCTAGTAAACCTAAGGTGATTGAACGACTGACACCAGTTGGTGGGAGGCATAAAGATTTGATAAAAGTATCTAGAGTATTTAATTAGATTTTTCACCATATTTTGTTTTTATTATTTATTAAGCAATAAGTTATTGCCTTTTCTGGTCGAAATAGAGATTGAACTCTTCTTCTTCCATTTTTACCATTTCCATGATGAAAGGACTTTACTAGATACAATTCCATTACGATTTTCTTTGCTTAGGGACCTGAGTCATGACCAGAGTTTTGTTGACGAAATCCGGAAACATCTACGCTTTGTTCTTGCAACATTATGCTGTAGAATAAGAAATGTAAGTAAATTATGATCTCTTTTCATGCTATTTCAGTGCGGAGCTGCGTCCCCTGCTGTTGCAATATTTTCTTTGTATTGAATTGTTTGGAGTATCAATGTCATTACTGGCAAACTTGCCCAAATGTATGACAGCAAACTGGCTCAAGGTCAGTAAAAAGAACAGAAACAGAATTATTATTTTGTCAATTGAAAGTCAAAGAGACACCAACACTCAGTGTCCAAAGTGTTACGATAACGAGAATAGCTCTCCAAATTTCACAGCTTCGCCTTGGGAAATCACTGTTTACATGTTTCATTTTTGATCCAGGTAAATTAACTTTTTTTTGTTTTTTTTCTCACAGACTATGCGTATTCTAATTTGGTGTTTTTGTCGTCATACAAGTTTAAAGAAAATTCAGTATTCGTCAACTTCTCCACTCAGTGGGATAAAGGGACAGTATGTTGTTTGGCTATTTAGTGCTAAGTAGACAGAAAAAAGGGAGTAGGAATCTTACCACTATTACATTAAGGGCATTTACATTAGCGCGATATATCTTATGTTGGTTTATTGTTAAGTCAAACCCATTTTATTTGTAAGACTGCATAAGAGTAAACAAGTACATTGTTTTAAGATTAAACATTCTTTTTTTTTGTTTCAGACTGATATTCCCGAGTTCCTACTGACAAAGTGTCTTGATAAATTTGTACAGCATTTGGATTGCTACCAGAAAACTAAGGAAAGAGGTTTGTTTTGTTTTTGCCTATTTGCACATATGCCAAACAGACGGAAAAAACAAAACAAACTGAAATCCGAATATCTTAGCCAGGATTATGTTAATGTTTATGAAAAATTCGTGTCCTGTAGATGATTGTTGTGAGCAGTACAGAAATCAGCGTACTGAGGTCAGTATCTCAACGTTTTCCAGAATGCGCCAACGAGGAGGCTTTCTGTGTGCTGCTGTGGCCTGATTGGTCAAAGACGATCTGATGAGAGTTAAGAGACTCGACGAGGAAGTGTTTTGTGACCAAATATTCCTTGTCTCCAGCCAGGAGCCCTATGCTTTGGTTTGTATCCCGGCGACNGCCATCGGTTGGGGTGAGGAAGGGCATCCGGCTGAGACCCCCGGTTACTGGGAAAAAATGACGTTAAAAAAAAAAAAATGCATATATTGAAGCCCTTGTCAGATTTTGGAGCTAGTCCATGATTTCGACAGTGTGACCCCTTAACATTATTGCTCTGCTGCAGTAAGAGCTCGATATTTGGTATTGGAATAATAACTAAACCAGAAACACAAGTCATCACTACGTCTGTCACTATCCAATGAAATCACGCAAATACCTTTTTGTTTTTGTTTCACAAGATGTCTGACAGTTAGCAAAAGCTTTAATGATATATCATTAAGTGGATCGTCTCGCTTAATTACATTCCACCAAGTAATACACCCGCATCAGAAAAAAAAAAGAACAGAAACAGTATTATTATTTTGTCAATTGAAAGTCAAAGAGACACCAACACTCAGTGTCCAAAGTGTTACGATAACGAGAATAGCTCTCCAAATTTCACAGCTTCGCCTTGGGAAATCACTGTTTACATATTACATTTTTGATCCAGGTAAATTAACTTTTTTTTGTTTTTTTCTCACAGACTACGCGTATTCTAATTTGGTGTTTTTGTCATCATACAAGTTTAAAGAAAATTCAGTATTCGTCAACTTCTCCACTCGGTGAGGATAAAGGGACAGTATGTTGCTTGGCTATTTAGTGCTAAGTAGACAGAAAAAGGGAGTAGGAATCTTACTACTATTACATTAAGGGCATTTACATTAGCGCGATATATCTTATGTTGGTTTATTGTTAAGTCAAACCTATTTTATTTGTAAGACTGCATAAGAGTAAACAAGTATATTGTTTTAAGATTAAACATTCTTTTTTTGTTTCAGACTGATATTCCCGAGTTCCTACTGACAAAATGTCTTGATAAATTTGTACAGCATTTGGATTGCTACCAGAAAACCAAGGAAAGAGGTTTGTTTTGTTTTTGCCTATTTGCACATATGCCAAACAGACGGAAAAAAAACCCAAACTGAAATCCGAATATCTTAGCCAGGATTATGTTAATGTTTATGAAAAATTCGTGTCCTGTAGATGATTGTTGTGAGCAGTACAGAAATCAGCGTACTGAGGTCAGTATCTCAACGTTTTCCAGAATGCGCCAACGAGGAGGCTTTCTGTGTGCTGCTGTGGCCTGATTGGTCAAAGACGATCTGATGAGAGTTAAGAGACTCGACGAGGAAGTGTTTTGTGACCAAATATTCCTTGTCTCTAGCCAGGAGCCCTATGCTTTGGTTTGTATCCCGGCGACAGTGCTAGTTTTGTGATTCATTGGGCCGATCTCCATATCAGAAGTAACCTATGATGTGATTGGATCAGCTAATATCTTAATTGTAATTAAGAGTGAAAAGCTAATGACGATTTTTAAAACCAGTTGGTTGCCCATAAATTGCCCAATAAGGAAATGTGATGCATTTTTACTTCCTTAACAGAAAAATCGCAGTACAACAAAAATAAGTGGAACTCGGCTTTTAATGTCTAGATGGGAAAAAAGTGATTTACTTAATCATCGTACAGCTCTGCGAGTTGCGGTTTTGTAAAAGCTAAACCAATGTAATAATATTGAATTGACTTGCTATTATCGCGCATTTCGAAATAAATGAATGAATAACAATTTTTTTGTCGCAAAGCAAAAAATCAAGCTGTAAATCTTACATAGTCGACACGTTTTTACCCAATACAACATTTTCACTTTAATTGAAACCCGCAAAGTCTTGTACCTATTTCATTATACTTCCTGTATATTTGTAGAGCAGTATTTAATCGTAATAGCTAGTCATAATAGCTTATGACTTTTCAGCATGGTTTTTAATGTTGGCCATTTCAGACTCACGTTATGCTTGGAATATGGTTATCAGTTTACGGATACGCTTTCGCTATTGCTTATTCTAAGTCGTAAAGGCCTTATGGTGCTGCAGTAAGTAGTAACTAGCGGTATAGTGACCTCAGCTTTATTCTTTCCTATAAATCTTATATGTATAAATGTCACAAGACCAATACCAAGTTCCTCTATCAGAAGCACAGAACACAAATTATGTAAGATGCTGGTGATAACTACAGGAAGAGTTTTTCTCGAAAGGAGTGGAAAGAAGGAAGTGTGTAGAATGTTATCTTGTGATTTGTACAAAATTCAATTCTGCTGTAGTGAAGGTCATCGGATTGCCCAACGCTAGTTATGGTCCAACGCGCCAGTTCCTTGTCAGCACGAGGAAATGATGATACCCCAAGTCTTGCCATAATATCATTTGTCAGTTCCTGCAAGATTGAAAAACCCGGATGAGTGTGAAACAAAGAGGGGAAAAAACGTCTGAGGCAACCAAACCTAGCGCACTTAAAAAATGACCTGCCACTTACAAAGAAAGATGTAAACACCTTTTAAAACCGGATTATGACTAAAATGGGATGGATTTTGTTGAAAGGAAAGTCAATGGAGACTGTTTGTGTACATTGTAATAAATACAAAGAAAAAATACATTTGATTAGAAGGGAGAAAGGTACCACATCACTTGGATTTCTTAGTCAAGTTCAGGCCTGAACAAAAGTCAGTATCCAATGCAGATCCTATACTGCCCTGAAGGTGAACAGCTAAAATTAGAGATGGTTTTAGGGGCAAGAGGCATGTAGTATGGGATAAAAAATGAGTACGTCACGCCAACTCTGATGTATTTTTTCAAGTTTATCGCGGAGTAGACAGTAAGTGTCTGTCAAGAATAGATGAATAGCACCGGAAAGCAGTTTGTCTAAGAGAAAAAATTCAACTCAAGCTCACAAATAGCTTGAGAGTTAGAAAAAAAGTTTGTGAGGGTTTTGACAGTTGTTGGTATAACTTATAAGATCCCACTGATTTGTGGAAGGCAGTTACCACGGGTATACTTACACTTTTAAAGAAACATATTGAAATGGAGCATAGAAAATGGTTGGATAGAGAAGATAGTTCTAGCCATTGGTATAACGAGGCCTGGTTTTCCTGCAAGAAACGTCGAATTTTAATCACACGGTGGGTAGACAAAACATGGGAGCTTTTAAATGAGTTTTAAAACATTTAAAGGAGAGATCTTGGACAGCGACAGAGCTCCTACGTACCATGAATAGAAGTAAAAACCATTTACTAAAACCGGAAGGTCTTCCAGAGAAGATAGTTGCTGGCCCCTGATTGTGTTATCCTTCAGAATGTGTTTATTTCTTTTCAGCCTCAGCATCTGCTTATGATATCCTCAAAAATGTAAGCTTTTGAGCCTATATACCCCTCAACATTATTGCTATAAAAGTGAATGTATTATAGGACACGAATTGTCATTCGATATTAGAGGATAACATAAAACAGAAGTGGCTCACCCTTTTATTTTAGGTCATCACACACCACTGACAGTGTTACAAATAATATTAAATTTGTAGTCTTGATAATTTGTTTGCAAATATCATTAGAATGAATGACCGTACCAGTTTTTCTAGGACTTTTATGGCTAAAATATCAACTAGAACCTTTCATTCATAAGCTTTGTTTATCACTTAACATTTGTAATGCTTCTTGTTACGTTTTGGCGACGCAGCTCTATATATAAGTATTCAATAGGCTGCTTGATAAACAGCTATAAGCAGTGTTTATAGTTTTGTATACTTTACGCCTTAGTTGTATTCTCTTTCCTTACAGTTCTACACGGAGAGGACATCCAGGCAGCTATGCTCAACAGACTTGGGGGATACAAGCATTTTGCTATACAAAATGAAACCACGGAAGCTGATTACATGCGTTATTTGTCGGAAAGTGTTATTCCAATGTTACTTCCGAAAAATTCTCAAAGCTGCAAGTATGAAGCCGTTTTATTTATCAACTACGTTAATTTTACAATTGACTGTTTTGAGTAATTGATTATCAGACATGCATTTCGGTAATTCTTCCTACTTAAAGATGGGTATTGCCGATCCTGACTGAAGCTATATGAGAGTGAGAAGATATATCATTTGTAGGTCATTCACCCCAAGCACAGCTTGCCACTTTTACGCAGAGGTGTTACTTTCTATATTTGAAGGGGCTTTTTTCTTTGTACTTGTGAATTTTTGTTATAATTTGATATCTTCAGTCTCCCAATTGTTTGCCCGAAAACATGGACAAACTTGTTCTAGTGAATAGATAATACTAAAGATTGTGGTTATTATGCTTATTTGGTGAGATGTTTTTTAGGCAAGCCTCATAGCTTTGATAGTTAAGTGTCTTAATTGTATAAGGTCATGAGGCAATCTATGCGGATTTTACGTTATGTTTAAAGGGACAGCATTGAGTTATGGCAGGAAACAAGAATTTTTATAATGCAATATAGAACAGCCATGTCAAACTCAAAGTCGCCTCTGGACCATAGGAGTCGATTTATATAGTCATGGGGGCTGCAAAAGTTAAACACGTTAAATAAGAATTTTTGCGATTTATTTTTCAATTTAGAAACACACGGGCAAATTCAATTAATAACGTACATGTACATTGCAGTTCAACAAAAGAATATAACGAAATTTTTGACGATCTACATCTATTTCAATGCAATAACAAAGAATGCATTGTACATAAATCATCTAACGATATTGATAGGTTTTCAACTACGTCACTCTCTTGGCGTCTAAAAAGTAGAAATCGATGTCAAAGCTTTGATTTCTGTCCATTGATACGCATACAGGTAAGAGTCTGCCAATGAGTCGAGGGAGAAAGGAAGATCATTTGTGGAGGCCACAAACGTGCCTACGATGGGCCGCTTGTTTGACATGCCTGATGTAGAATATGTGTCAAGTTAGATTTGACTTGCTTGACAATTCAAAAATTTTTCACGCCAGAAAGCAAGTTGAGATAGTGACTGTCAAAATCAATGCCAGAAAGAATTTCGTCTCTGTATTACTTATAAAGGGTAATAAAACTTACTTAGGTAAGTTAAAGAAAAAAGTGGCAACAAAACAAATGCTATGATTTTTCAATCGTTACTATGTTGATGACGTTGGCTGTTAAGAGCACAATATATTATTTCCACATATTCCAAGGCTTTTGACTATACCGAATTATTGTAACGTATTGTAGAAATACTACTAACGAACACAGTAAAACATTTTAGGTTTCATTCAATTTTTGTATCCCTTTAGGAGCTTGAACACATTCCTAAGAGAAATCATGACAAATATCATTCTCTTACCTCTAGCTGAGAAATTTTCGGATCCAGTAAGTATTTTTTGGTTTACTTTCTCCTTCAGCGTTTTTCTAACTTTGAATTGAAGTATATTATGGTATTTTGCACATGTTAACTATTCTCACCAGTTACGCAAATTTTACTTTTCATTACACTTTACATCCGATTTTCCACCATATTTAATATACCAATACTGCACCCTTCCTCACCAACTACCATTCCTGTTTTCGACGTCGTCGTTTTCTGTCTGTTTCTTGTTTCTCTTACTCCCACTTCCTTCTTTCAGTTTCACTTGGTTGTCAGCTTTGCCTCCATAAACCCTTTTTTCTACTAATCTTGTTTGTTTGCTTTTACATGTCACCTCTGGTTTACCGCTGCACCACACCACACCACCCTCAATTTCCATCTTTTTTATTTCTTCTGAACATCTACATTTTTCGTTCGCCTTTACTGCCCTTCCCACAAAGGATATTGAATGACAAAAGCTTGTATCGATTCTTACAAAAAGCTTAAGAAATACTATCTTTACCACTAAATATTGACGGAGTAATATGGTATAAGCTCTATGCGAATATTTTGAATTATAGTTAATGTGGTTTTCATAGAGATTTTTAATACAATGGATTTTGTCTTTTGATAATCTCACCCATTGGCACACTGAAAATTGGCCCCTCAGGACATGTTTTTCTTTAGTTACAGGAGCTTTAGCCCTTGCTCTATCGACTGACAAAAAGGAAATCGGTTCAGTACGTTTACTAACACACTAAAGTTAACATCTTTTTTTTAGCTAGCACTATACAGAGAACATGGTGTACTGGTTAAGGCTTGCATGTTCTTTTCTGTTGGAAAGTTAAATTGCATAAAAAGATAAAAAGACCTCTGTGGTATAATAAGCTTGAACATTTGCTTGGCATAATTTGCATAGTTGGTTTAATAATTATAGTTAATATTGTATAATGATAATAATTATTATGATAAGCATAATTTGTTTTGGACACCCCGGGCATGTTTAACAGGTTGGAGCACAGACGGTGTAAAAGTAGTTTGAAATACTGTGTGAGGAAATAGAAACAGTAGGATAATTCTGGTCTGTTTTAGCATTGTGGATCATGTTCTTATATCGATACATCAATACTGGTAAGCTGTTTACTAAGAATTTTTGGTATTATTATGAGCTGGACTGCAGTTGATATGTATTTTATCAGGCATTGCTTCAGCCAACTTCAACAACATTTGGAGCCACAAACAGTAAGCAGTCATTATATGCGTAGTAATTAATTACTTAATTCTTTTACCCCCTCAGGATTTTGTGAATCAGCTTCTTCTTGTTCTTTTGGACGAAGAGCCGGTATGTTATATCACACACCTCTCTCCATGCAGTTGCTTTGTTTATGTTTGTATGTACCACAACAGTAGGAATTTGAATAAATAAATTGTTCATATTGGAACTGTAGTGGATAGACCTAGGTCAGAAACTTATTTTACGATAGCAATTTCATAAAATTTGTTTATTTTTAGAATTTGGGTTTGGAAATGTGATTCGTGGATGCTTCCTTGTCAGCTAAGAAAGTAAAATTATAGACATAGTGCAATTGGATGACGATGGCTATTCATTTTACTCTTTTACATTTTAGCGAGACCTGGGATTCCATTTTAACTGGAACATTCTCACTGGGAACTAATTGGAGGTTAATTTTGTTAATGAGACTTCCAGGGTATACCTCCACTCGCAACGCTTGCTGTAATTTTACTGCGCGGGTGTTGGAATGGATATGGTATGAAAGGAGTTATCAGGATTGTTATGTAAATTGTGATTCACTGATGTATTGAAGAGGTTATTTTTGAGAAGCTCTCTACACAGTGGCTTTGTTACCACCTACCCCTACCCCCACCCCCAACCCCCCACCACCCCC
>RDPX01000042.1:2064896-2079652 GCA_003991215.1 Morbakka virulenta
CCCGTCACCCCTCCCCCCCCCCCCCCCCACCACACACACACACACTTATTCCAGTGGCTTTATTTTAATTATCCTCACAAGAGTGAAAAAATTACAGTCAATTTTTGCTGAAATACTCGACTCGAGTAACAAATATTGTGCGGCGCATTGGAGCCTCGGGCAGCTTACGACTACATTTTTCCAATGTAGACAGATATTTTATTATTCAAAACATGTGGAAGTCAGACCATAAGTTTATCTTTAAACCTGGTAAATATTTTTTCCGTCCCGTATTTATTTTCACAAAAAAGATAAAACTTGTGTATTAGTTTTATTATTTTTAGTTATTATCAGTATTAGTTATATTATTGGTATTTGTAAGTCTTATTAGATGGGTGGTCCTAGTTAAGTTGACTCAGAGATAGTGCTTTTGGTGCCATGTAGAGTTCTGGCCTTATATTATTCACTACGTCAACATCAACAACTTAGTAAAGTTTCACGGTGATACGACAGAAGGGCCAGTTGTTAACAGCAAACTCATATGTAAGTGCTAATAAAATATTTGTACGCAGTTCATTGATTTCCAAGTGTCCGGTGTTGTACAGGGGATTTGTTTTTAAAGGCAGTCCTTACATTTTTTGTTTATATTGATTTGTAAAAGTTTAGTATTTGTTTGATGATTTTTTAAATATCGTTTTTTCACATTTTAGTTGGCAGAAATGAAAGAACCTCCAAGCGAACCAGTAACCTTTTTAGAAGCATTCGCAAAGCCGAGAAAACAGGATTCAGACACCGTTAGTACCAGACTGTTGTTATTACTTTCTTTAGGATAGTTTTTTAAAGTCAGCTTATTCAGTGCACGTCGGATTGTGATGTCTGCACTAGGTTTAGCAACTTTACCTAATATTTGCTTTTTGTATTCACTATGATGAAAAAAATTCTTATATATTAGTCAGTTTCAATACAACATTGTCGATAAATCAAACACCACATTCACCGTCAAGTCGCTCATGTTGATTGATTAAAAATTTCCCACTATTATATGCATTTCCTTTTTGGGCTAAAACTTCAAAATGGATTTTCATAGTTTTCATACGAAACGGTAAGCTGGAACGCTTTAGCCTAATGAGAAAAATGAAAAGAGAACGCTTTGAAGATTAAGAGCAACATATTTGAGTCAACTAATGGCAGAACCTAAGTCCACCATCTATATGACTTTCAATCGGTCTACTTTGGATGAGCATATTGGGACCACAAATGGGAGGAATAAATAAGAAAGCCAAGTGAAGACCCAGAGATTGTGCATTTTAGTCATCACTAATTTTGTACCATTATTTCAAACCAGAAATAGTGATACAAAGCTAGCGATTCCTAAAATCAGAAGTTACAAGAGCTTTTTTATATTTTCATGCTGTTGAACTATATAAAACACTCTCCCCAGAGAGGATAGAACTGATTTAGATTTAAACCGTTTTAAAATTTTTGATCAAATTTTAGAAAATCGTTCGAAATTTGTTTTCATGGTTGGTCTTTCAATTTCTTTCATTTTGATTTAGATTCCCGTTCTCTTTATTGGCATTCAGTTTTCATCTGTTTGGTATCAACATTATTCCACCCTAGTTTTCGTATCTAATTCGATATTTTGGGTGTTATTTTCGATAGTTTTCAGAGGTTGAATTTGAATCTTTTTTCTTCGTCATTTACTAGTTAGATTATTACGTTTAAGTTTTCAAATTTTAGTTTGACCTTGTTTTTACTTATTTTACTTTTGTAATACAGTACAATTTTTATACACAGGACTACATAGATAACTACCGTAATTTTTCGATTAAGCGCACGGTGCGCTTAAATAATTTTGGGGATTCTAAAGGATGCACTAATTCAGGGGGTGCGCTTATTGGAAAAGTCAGTCAACGTGTAAAGCACTAAATGTTAAAAATTTATTTATTGCACAAACAGTACGAAATAAACTTACGAAGCACTAAATGTCTAAATTATCAACGTCGACATTCATCAAGTTCATAAGTGAAATTGACAAATACAAAAATTTCTGTAAACATATGAACATTGTGATTTACCCACATGATATTAAAAAATAATAGAATATACTCACTAAAATATATGTAGTGCTTTTATTCTTGACCTTCAATTTTTTACTTTGAAAAAAGTGTGCGGTTGTTGAAAAGGAAATCTGCCAAAGAGGGTGGGTAAATTGACGGAGTGCTCTTATTAACTTTTTTGGGTTCCAAAGCGTGCGCTTACTCGAGTAGGGTGCGGTATGTCGAATAATTACGATATGTGTTTATTTTATAAATTTACTTCTGATGTTACAATCTTGTATAAATTTCGTAAATAATAATAGTAATAGTAAATAATAATACCAACATGGAGTGGTGTCTTATTAATATTCTACTCCGTATACTTCTTCAGTGCTATTTAAGAGCTTCATGTAAGCCGCTTGTGTGTAAAAGAGGTCAAATCACGGTTTTTCATACCACATGGACAAAACACGATTTTACGATTTAAATGCAGTTCTTTATGTGATTTGTCTACCATTCAAATTGAAAGCTTATATCTAGCTTTATTTGCAAATGGGTATTAGAAAATATATCTATTTTAGATGCTTTGGTAAATATTCCCACCATAAAAGTTTGCCATCTCATTGCAACAGGCACATGACATTTGATATATTACTGGCCGTATTTTCATGGCATTCAATCCAGAAAAATTAAAGTCTTGTACGGTGAATATTCCTGTATGCATTAGTTAACAGAGGATACTTAAAGGCAGTGCTTAAAGTAGGTCTTTAAGAATAAAAAATTCGTCGTAAACACCAAGTCTAACGTACAGTTTTGTATTTTGGATTTTATTTCCGTAAAAGTTCTTTACTCAAAAAATATCGCCAGCATGGTATCGTTGGAAATTTGGAGAATTTTGCTTGTTTTGACTCATTTATTTAAACGATTTTTTCTTCATTCACAATTTTTAAAAATCAATTGGCATCTCTAACAGAAGTATATTTATTTTAGGAAATGTATCTAGGATATGTGATGCTTTTACAATGTTATTGTAGTATTGTTTTGAGCCAACATTAGCTCAGGAAATAAGCCGATCTTTTCCTTGATTATTTTGCTCAGCACTCGCTTTCTTAAAGTTTATTCAAATTCTCAATTCCCCTTATGACTGGAAAAAACATTTAATATTGCATTAATAAAGAGATTGGAAATTATAACGCAGTGGGTTTTTTTTCCAACAGCCACTCACCTTTGCTGCGTTTGATCTCATTCATGATACAACATTACTCTTTCGCTTTATGCAATTTATGAAGAGAGCATCAGGTGTCAATCTTCTTCAGTTCTGTCTTGATGTAGGTACGTTAATTTGAAACACTTTTTTACTTCTCAATCATTTGTATGTTTTTGTCTTGTGCTTTGTTATTGACGGTCCGTGTTGTTTTATTTGCCAGGCTGCACAAATGCAGATTGTGTGAAATGATCCAAGTAGTATATTGAAATATTGCAGTGGGATGTGAAATTTAGAGGAACACCAAATTGCAAGTGCAGAAAATGTCCAATTCTGCAAATAGAAAACCAAACACCAAATCAAGTTAACCCGAGGAATGGGAAATATGAAATCGTGGATCAGTTTGGCTACCTAGGTGATATGTTGAGTGCAGTTGATAGTGGCGAAACAAGATACAGAATGCATGTATAATTTAGAGGTACATCAACTTGCAAATGCAGGAAGTGCCTAATTCTGCAAGTAGAAATCCAAGCACCAAATCAAGTTAACCTGAGGAATGGGAAATATGAAATCGTGTATCAGTTGGGCTACCTAGGTGATATGTTGAGAGCAGTTGATAGTAGCGAAACAAGATACAGAATGCGTGAAAATTTAGGGAACTCTTTCTCCTTCTGACATCACGGGTGCTTTCACACAAGATGAAAGGAAAGCTCTACGCAGCTTGTGTTAAAATTGCCATGGTTTTTGACTGTGAAGCATGACCTTTCAAAGATGATGACACAAGTGGACTACCAAGAATAGAATTCCAATGGCTTAGATGGATATATAGTGTAACCCTTTTTGAAATAAAATCTGCGGAACGAAGAGAAAAACTTTGCGTTGAAAATACTTCCAATATATTGCAACAAATGCGTCTGAAATACATTAGTTATTTAAAAGAACTATAACTGGGGATAGGAAAAGTGCTAGCACAAGACCATAGTGTCATTATCATTCCCCCTCCAACCCTTTCCAACATAGAAAATGGAAGTTAAACAAAGGTAATGAGGGTGATGGTTATGATACTGATAGAAAACTGTGCAAGAGGGAAGTAAGGAAGCACACTAATACGTACTCTGGTGGAGAAATGTCCACTGTAGCAACGCTTAAGACGAAAGAACTGGCATAAGGAGGAAAAAAAGGCTTTTCCTCTTTTATAACCAGAGACAAAATGACGGATACAACAACAAAAAATAAAGATCAACTTTATACTTAATAAAACAAGACGGACGAAGACTCTTAAGATTTTTTGTGTCACTATAGGTATTAAATACCATATACGAAACTTTCTGTAGAAAAGATATTGTGCGTTTATATAGTTTTCTTAGTTTGTTTTTATGTTATTTATTTTATTTGTTTTGCTCAATGTTCTAAATTTTGTTTATGTAACTTCTATATTTTTTTATATTATTTATATTCGATTTTCATGTAATATTTGGTAATGTATTGTTTATTTATATGCCCATATAGTGTTTTTTATGTTATTTACTGTTTCTGGACAAACGAAGCCCGAAACAATGAAAAGAACAGGATCAACTGAATCAGAACACTTAACATACTTACTAAATCTTTCTTGCACTTTGTTGTGCATAAGGACGTTACCAGAGCTCGCCCGCTTGGTCTGTCTGCAGCACACCTTCCCAGATAACCCCATGTCCATCCCTGTTCCTTCATCTCCTTTTGAGCTGAGCTTCCCTAGGTCTCCTTGGGTAAGCCTCTGTTCCTTCTGCCATCTGGAGCCCACTCAAGGGCGATGCTTTGCAGAGACATTGATGGCATACGGAGCAAATGCCCGACTCGTCTCCACCCCAACCCCTTAACTTTCTGGTTTGATATCAGACCACTTCAGGAGTTCACTATTGTTCACAAACGGAAGCCTGCCTGTTCTTGACGAATGTAACGATTTAAAGCGTCTGAAAGCCACTTGTCCATGATCTTGCCAAAGACTGAAGGTAAGTGACAAAAGCATGATTCCTCACCAGTTGTTGCAGTCTGCAAGTTTGCCTATTGTGGGTAGCTTTGCGAACAGACCCAGTTTTCAGGCCTAGTTTCCAGGCCTTAGATCTTGATTGGTCATCCTATATCTACCTGAAAGTCACAATAGTACTGTGGTCTCATTTTCCGCCGCACTTAACATTTCAGCTGTTACCCCGTCCATTCAAGCTGCCTTTTCATTTTTCGTTTTATTCATTGCTCTCTTAACCTCCTCCACAGTTGGCGGTTCGCTGCTTATGTTAACATCTTCTTCCACTGTTGGTATATCTGCAGTCTCTATAGGCTCTGATCTGTTCAAAACACCTTCAAAGTTCACGTACATTGTCAAATCTTCTCCTCGTCCCTAGAAATGTGAATGCCGCACTTGTCCTTTCATCATTCATTAACGCCAAAGTTTCTTTTCAGTTCCTTAGTAATTTGTTACAAAGTTTTCAGGTCCTGTCTTGCGGCTGCCTCTTCGGCCTTGTCTGCCAGTCTCTTTACATACTGCTTCTTGTCGTTTTTGGCAGCTTGTTCATTTCATTGATCAGCTTTGTCAGAGTATTACACCTTGGATTTTCTTAATCCATTCAGCTCATGTAAACATTATCTTCTGTTTTACTTCTTTCCTCTCGTTGATTTTTTGCCATGGTTTTGGTTGGATCCACTCCTTCCTATTCTATTCGAATCCCAGAACTTTCTGTCCGGCTTCTCCAGGGGCTTGATTGAACCTGTCCGTGTCCATCTCTTGTTTTTTTCCCAAGTATTCTAAAACAGTTTCTAACGTCATGACTAAGGGCTTGTCGGGTAGTTCCTCGCCTTAGTTTGAGAAAGCCAAGGCGTTTTCCACTCTCCTCCCCCTTTCTTGTCTTGCACAGTTTGAGTGTAACGCTTGCCACAAAAGATTGTGATCATTGACAACGTCAGCTCCTCTGCAGGCTCTCATTACTTGTAGTGATATTCGTCACGTTCTGTTAACCTGGATGTGGTTGATCTGATTATTAGTTGTCTCACCTGACGATGTCCACGTTGTCCTATGGATACCTCGGTGTTGGATTAATGTTCCTCCTATGTCCAGGTCATTTTCTTGACAGACAGCACACATTCGTTCTCCATTTTTGATGTCTCCACAACCTTTTCTTCCCAGTAAACAGTCTCAATCTCTGCTCAATCCGCCAACTTTTGCATTCATGGCGCCAAAAACCTAACTGTAATAGATGCAACCTATGAATTTGTCCGTAGAAAATTACTTTGTCATTCACCCCCGCTTCTTCATTTTGGGCATAACACACTATTACGGTAAGGTTGGTGTACTTAGAGTGAAATTTGACCTTCATACATTGAGGACCCATTGGCTTCCACTCTAACAAGGTCTTTTCCATCTTCGTAATGTTCAGGGCAACTCCTTCTGTTTGCTAGCTGCCAGGTCTTTTTAAATATAGTATTGCGTTGCCAGATGCTAGCTTCCTTTTTCCATCTCCTGTGCATGTTGCTTCACCAATTCGCAGAACGTCTAAGGTATACTTATCGAACTCCTTCGCTACCTGGTCCAGCTTTCCTGTGTGATGCAATGTCCGAACGTTCCAGCATGCCACTCTTGTCCTCTTTTCCACCTTCCTGGCTGCCAGCTCCCGGTTGAGTTTGGCTGTCATCCATCATCTGCCCAGTCACCTGGCGTGCTTCTTTCTAGCTACCATGAGTTAAAATTTGATTTCTGGTTTTAGTTTCTGTAACGGGAGTTTTTGTAGGAGTTGGTGGTGGCAACCCCACGCTCAATCCGAGCTTGAAACTTGAAGGAAGCTCATACGAGGCTCCAGGCGAAGTTTAATAATACTCAAAGGGCTAAATTAACAGAAAATCCTCCGAAAAAGAGTCTGTGTAAGGTGCTATTGACGACGCTTATATGGGTAAAGCGTTAAATTTGTAACAAATGCCATTTATTGTATCCAGTGGCATCACATACCCTAAAATTTGCATTTGCATTCCATTATAATTGAGTTCAGGAGAGAGTTTTATTACGTCCTTAAAAAGAAGAGCTGCGGATTGAGTTTTTAAAATTTTTAATTGTGAACAGAATTTCAGCCTTTATTTTTGCCACAAATCCAGTAAGGAGTACTTAGTTACATGGGTATAACCCAATAAAGAATGCATTAATATGACCTATTGAGGAATGCATTGGTATAAACCAATGAGGAGTGCATTGGTATAAACCAATGAGGAATGCATTAGTATAACCCAACGAGGGATGCATTGGTATAGCCCAATGAGGAATGTAAGGGGATGTACCCCATTGAAGAATATTAGTGTATAAGCTAATGAGGAATGGATTCGTATAACTGAATTCGAAATGCATTGGTATAACCCAGTGAGGAATGCATGGGTATAGCCCAATTAGGAATCCAAGGATATAAGCATATGAGGAATGCAAGGGAATAACCCAGTGAAGAATGGAAGGCTATAACCCGACGAGGAATGCAGTGGTACAGCCCAATGAGGTAGAGAAGCACAAAAAGAAGTTTTAAACTTGTAGAAAATAAATGTATATTTCCTAAAGTATGGTTCTTTGATATCTAGATAAATAAACAGCAGTAAAGAAGAAATAGTAGGTAATGTTCTTCCTGGTCACCAATTGTTATTGTTGGGTATTTCGTAGTGCTGGGTTTTTTGGGGGTGGGATGGGTTAATGGCTAGACATTATGCCTTGTGTTTACATAGGATAAACCGTCGCCAGTAGACTCACATAGCGACTTCCGACGCATTGGAGAGAATAACGTATTTGTATTACTTTATTTATAACAATTTTCCAAAACTGTTATATTGTTTTGGATTGAAAAAGGCCAGTCGCTCAGTTACTTTAATCGTAGAATTTCCATTGTATATCTAGCAGATTATATATTTTTATTTACAGGTAGCTTAAGAGCTCTCCAGCCATGCTTAACAATGATTGAATAAGTAGACGAGTGGTGAACCTAATCCACATTTTGGGACAGCTCCTTGCATTAGTCAGCTGTTAATTGTAACCATCTTTGAACTTTGCAGATTCTAAAAGAGCTTTTTGGCTATTGTTGTAACGCAAAATTTGGTGAGCAATATTAGGTGACGTAGAGAAACCAAAGAAGCTACCTTGTTGTCTAGTGCCAGACAATGTTATTCTGGGATTGTTTATTGCTTCAAGCCTCGGGCCACGCTCTTCCTGAAAGCAATGTTATGTTATAAAATGTCGTAACTTTGGGTAAAAGAACATAGAACATTTGTAAATTTTAGGGCATACACTTTTATTGAATAGAAATACCAACGAGAATTATCGTTTCTTTTCTTTTGTCAACAGAGGACTTTAACAAGCGAAGTCTTGCTTTCGATCTCAGAGAAGATGAAAAAGCAAAGATGTTTAAAGAGGTATGATCTTCCTTTTTTATACTTTGACAGAATTACAATCATAAACACAGGTTTGGTTTTACTCCTAATTACTAATTGCCTAACTGGATCAGAATTCCTATTCAAAGGGGACTTTCATTGAAGTGCTTATAATCGTGGATGCACATTGTCGTCCTGCTAACATATTCAGTGACAGGTTCCTGGCAAAGTATTATGTTCCAAGTAGTACTAAGGTAAGGCTCAACCTAATCATTACTGTAAAATCCAAAGGCTTAAAACTGAAGGGTTTCTTTCCCTAGTATTTATAACATGGCTATTTAAAGTTTTTTACCTATGACGTTTACTCTTACCACTGACTAGAGTCACGTGGGGCAAAGGGGTCACATTTATTTCTTTTTCTTTTTTTTCTCCCGTATCATTGTTTATTTTTTTCGTCACAAGTCTACTTTCGTAATGATCTACAAACGCAGTAGCCTGGCACTTGTAAGGAAAAACAAATTCGACGCAGTCCTTCCAGGAGGATGGGGAGAGTCGCTGCGGTTATCTCTCACATTATTTACTGATGATCTACCGCTCAGTCACTTCACCTTTAGATTTCCTGCGTATGGCTCTAAGATTATATTCTCACCAGGAATCAGTAAGCTTTATTTCACTGAACTGAGAAATGAATTTTTTAATATGAATATTAAAGCTGTACAAATATTGTTCCGATTTGGGTTTATTTGTATCGCATTCCTTTTCGGTTTTTTTTATCGAATTTAGGCTAGAAAAATTTTGACAACATACTTTTTGGAGGACTCTGTTGATAAAATAAACTTTCCTAAGGATGTCATAGATGACTTCACCCAAGGTAGGTTGGCTTTCTTAGAAAAAAAACCTAATATTAAAAAAGGATATAGGGTTGTTTTGACTAGTCAGTTGGAAGTAGAACCTTATCTGTTTCCCTTTATTGTTATTATTAACCCGAGTTATCTATGCATAAGTCCAAACGTTTGACGTAAGTATCAGGGACTGACTTGCACTGCCCAACACATCTAATTTTTTATTTCGGTACTTAATAGCTTTATGAGATTTATTAAATATAGTAACAATGTAACCATCGTAAATATCATTTTGAGTTAATGTTGCAGAAACACCGAATGTTTTGTCAATTTTCTCATGACTGCTTTCTTGCCCGCCCTACCTTTAGTTGGTGGTTTTTTTTAAAGCTGTTTAAACATAAAATCAGCTATTTCATTATATTTCATTTTGATTTTTATTGCTGTGAAAGGTTATCTTAATTGGACATGATTATTTTTACGTTTGACTACGTTGCGAGAGGTCATTGTTTCCAAACTTACAAACAGAAATACAAAATTGACAAAGAGAAATAAAGCATCGTATCGACGATTCCACGTAGCTCTGTAATCTTGTTTACATTGAAATAGCAAACAAAATGTTGTGTTGGCGCTTAACAGACCACCTACAGATCTTTGGTAATATGTCTAACATTGCCTTTGTACAATTTCCTTTTTCTTCTTAACAGTGGTTTCTTGATGGTTTTTCAGTTTTCTTTGGAGTTCTGTGGTTCCTTGTTTTTGTAATCAAAGTGATGATCATATCTTCAGCAATATTCTGCCATGTGACTTCTTTTGCTTGTTGATTTATGGCTTTTATTTGACCCTTGGCACCTTTCTTTATTACTCCTTTTGATCTCCCTGCCCTCCAATGTAAACAGGTTCAAAGGCCTTAGATTTAAGTTGATATGCTGCATTTTTCCTATATTCCTTTGGTACAAGGTCCTTTTGTTTTTTTCTGAGTGTTTCCTGGATGTTGTATTTCTAAAAGGTTCGTTTTATGTGTTTACTTATTTTGCGGATGCATGGCAATTAGTATTTTTATGACAAAGTCTTTCGTTGAGTACTGTTTTTTTGTTAGTGTCTTTTCCTGTTATGGTGTTTGATTGTTCTGCGGATGAAATCTTTTTTATTTAGTATGATAATGTTAAGGTGTGATCTTTTTCTTGAACCATGGCCTTTCCATTTGAGACGACGTTATCTACTCGTTTCAATAAGGTGGTAATAGGTGTTTATTTTTCAACGGTTGAATTGTTTGGTATCTGTTTCAATTTGTGGTTTGTGTATTGGTTTTCTGAAAAACTTTTACTCAGATGGTTTTTTCGTTATTTCGCTTGGCCAAGCTATCAAGAAAGAAAACGGTAGTATTGTTTTATTACTCCATGGTGAATTCGATCTGAGGATGCTTATTGGTGCCGTGATCTAATATTTCTTTCAGATGGAGTCTGCGCGCTATTGAGAGAATATCGTTTCCATGCCCTTCCCAGATTTTTAGAGGGCCATCTGTAGTTGTAATAGGTGTTGTCTATAAGGCTTTAATATAATTTTTAAATCCACTTGACTGACAACAGACACGAAATGGTAAGGTGACGATCTCATTTGTTAGTGCCGGACTGTGAGACTGTCCGTTTATTGCTGTAGCAGCCTGCTAGGCAGATAGTGTTATGGTCATTTACTGTTTTTAATAATTCTATGACTTGACGCGGGGTCACCAGGGATGTTTTATTAGTATGACTAGGAAACTGTGTAGGTCAAACTGTTATCATTTCTGTATGTTAGTATTTTTTTCAGCAGGTCATTGGAAGATGAAGCTTTCAATACCAAACATCGTAGCAAGAAAAAATAGAGCTAGTTCGGTCTGACGTGATTAGTTATTGCTTATATATTACCTTTAGTACTTTCATACTTGATGACGCACACAATACCCAAATATACAGATTGGCCTCATTTACTTATGTAACTGTTTTCCTCCTTACTGATTTCTTTCTTTATGTAATTCTAAGTATTATTTCAGGGAGAAAATTACCTTTGTTATTGTTGAGCGTGGTAAGAGTCAATAGTTAGAGATCAGTTTTCATTAAATTTCTTCGTGATACAGGATTCTAAAGAGCCAAGCAATACCTGGTGTGTTCTGTTACGATATTGTTTCACGTAATACTGTCATACTTAGTCAGGTCGAGAGTCCCTAATAATAAGTTGTCGAATTGACCTCTTAAACCACGTGCTCGAGGCGGAGCGGTAAAGGCACTTAAAGTAGATGTCTAAGCCGCTTTTTTCCCTCTGGTATCACACTAAGGACCACTCTACTTGGCTTACATAATTTTTGTATTGGAGGTTTTCAGAGTATGTTATATTACTATTGGTGTCGTTTTCTTAAAATTGTATTTGTTAATTACTGAGTTTGTAGGTGACCCAAGATATGTATAAGGCAAAGATGTCACTTTTTGCTTATTTGTGACACTATTTAACATACCCAGGTACGTCATAAGGCAAGTTAAGGATAGTTAATAGTAGGTAATAATGGACCCCCATACTCACAACATCGTCGGTATATAAATGTTAATCGGTATTTAATTGGAGGCTAGTAGGCCCGCAACTCGAAACTTTTGTTTTTCAAAATATGAAGAACATATTTTTTAATTAGATATTTACTTTGTTTTCCTAAAATTTGCCAAGGATATTTTTATTTCATGAAAAACAAAAAAGTTGATTAAATGGCCCAACGTCATTAATCACATGACCAAAATTTTGGAAAATTTGAAAATTGTCAGAACATTCATATTTTTTAATTCTGACCATTGTCAAAGATTTTGAATGAGAACACAAAATCAAAGAGAGGAGATGATTACGAAAAAACCCCGCTCCGTACCTGACAAAGGCAACCAACACCCGTGTCGTATTTGATAGGGTCAAGAAACTGGACAAGATACCCAATTCCGAGGTAGGCATGATTTTTCATTTTACTTAGAGACTTTGTATAGTTGGCTGACTTATTTGTTGTGTGTTTGATTTACCAACAGCAATTTCGTCACCAGAAGATGGCATGGTTAAATTAAAAACTGCAGCCCCATTATTTCGGTATGTTTTAATTATTATTATTTATTACATCAAAAAATAATTTAAAACTCAATAGTGTGCAGTATAATAGTATATATATATTAAGTCCCCACTGGTAGTGTATGTTAACCACTTCTCTACTGCAGTTATGAAATTACAAGTTTGGGACCATCTTGTGGATTAGAGAAAGGTGGTTGCCAGATCTTGATCAAGTGACTGATAAACTGTTTCAGCGCCAAGCTCCTGGTTCATTTGATCAACAGTGACGAGACTTAGAACTTTACTTTATAAGTAGACATTTTAACAAGACAGACAGCTTCCTTTAATGTACTGTGCATGAATTTTGTAATTCGCGCTTGCTATTTCAAAGCAATTTATGTACAATGGCATAACCTTTATTAAGACATCAACTTGGATATGGCATGGCCTCCAAAAGTACAATACTAACCAGGAGTTTTTTTATTCATTTTTATTTACAGTGCATATGAGCACGCTTTCAATATTCTGGAAGATATTTATATGCCAATGTTTCACCACAGTATTGAGGTAGGACTATAACAGTATGCATTTTACTTTTAATTATAAGATTGTTTTGTAAAAAAAGTGAAAAATATATTGGCATCGAACTGGATTCGAACCAGTGTATATGGCCACATGCACTATTACCTGAGCTATCGGTACTTGTAGTTTACCAGATCATTTCAGCAACTACGTCTTTCAGTTAAACGCGCTGTGATAACTATAGGCACTGGCTCAAACCCAGGTCGGTGCAAACATATTTTTCACTTTTCTACAATTCCCGTACCTCTCCATCTATATTATGATTGTTTTGATGGTTATATTTTTCCTAATGTATGTTGTAACGAATTGTTATCTCGTGAAATTAATTTGTGTTGTGTATCAACCAAGTTTCATCCCATATCGGATGGGTCTTTCCGCATACACTTTCTGGTCCTTTTAATTTCCTAGATCGTACAAATGCGGTTTACCGTCCTGTTTTGAGGGCATATACTTATCTTTTCCAGTCATTGATGATGACGATTAATGTTTTAAGAGTTGTAGGGTTAACAATAGTCCCTATAATATATCCCGTAATATACAACTTGGCTGACTAAACCCTTTGAAAGCAGAATAGCATTGTATTTTTTCAATGCAGTGTAGTCGACTAGACCACTAGTGGTGGAAGATTGTTTGTGAGCTTTCTTAACAATTTGATTTGCACACAATAAATCAAGCAACGTACGCCCAGAGCGCATCATATTAGTTTGTAATAGTAGACGTCTTGCCAAAAAAGGCTGCCGCTAATAGGTACTTCAGAATTGACCAGGTAGCCAAAATGATTACATCACAAGAGCTTGGATCAGTTTTCTTGTACTTGCCACCTCAAATGATTTATTTTTATGGAGAAAATAAAATATATGATCCACCTTGGAGTAGGACAAACAACATGCTATTTTAAATAACATGCAACCAGACTTAATGAAGCTGCAGTACGTTGCCCTCTGTCTTATCCTTGGTCTGCGTTGAATACACTTTTGGAAAAAATGGCCGTTTGCCGACTAATACATATGCATTATATGGCTTGTGTGAAGTGGAGTGTTTTTAGTGAGCGAGCATTAAGCGACAGTCACCTTTACTTTTTGCTGGTTGGAATGGCGAATAAATGATGGTGTAGTTAAGTGAATTCGTTCGGTTTGGTACACCAAATGAAACAAATAGGTTGCTTTCCATGTATCGTCAAAGCCAATTTGATGCTTATTTTGTCTCTTCAGTTCACTTTTTTGTGGATATCCGAAGAATAAAGTAAAAGACGATGACACCAGTTGGCATTCATTACACGAACATCCACCCTGCTTATGTGCCTCGTAAATACAGTAAAGTCAGGATCTAACGAACTCCCGAGGGAGACAACAAGTTAGTTCTTTAGATCAGGAGTTCATAAAGTCATGTATTAAAGAAAGATTACAGTATTTATGACATGGAATAGTCTGAATTGAATTCTTTTTTTTGGAGTTAGTAAGGTGGCTATCTTACAGGTTTGAAAACTAAGTACATTTTTACATATATCTTCCAAATTGCGTTTGAAAACATTGCCACTTTTAATAACATATCGATGGTACCTTAAACTTTGATTGACTTAGACAGGACTTGATCTTCTATTTCTTTTTCTTCTTCACCCACGCTCAGTGGCCGACACTCTACGATTTATTGGTGTGGAAGACGGGGGGGGGGGGGGGGGCGAAAATTTTTCGA
>RDPX01000042.1:2079676-2132255 GCA_003991215.1 Morbakka virulenta
GTAGAAATATTAGATCTGTCATACATATATGTCCAGATGTGCTTTTGAATTTTGTGCTTATTAGATATAAATTTGATGTTGTTATCTCTGTTGTATGGTCTTGACCTCTGTCGGATCCTGTATTTTTACGCCTGTAGCCGCCTCTCTCTTTCGGAGAGACGCTGTAGTGGGGGGGGGGGGGGGGGGGGGGGGGGGGGGGAGGCGAAAATTTTTCGAATACTTTCAATTTATCACAAAACAGGGCAGCTTCCTTTTATATTTATTCAATGCAATGCAAATGATTTACCAGAGATCATTTGTTTAGGATGAGGAGTCAGTAAAGTATTCCCACATAAATTTGTTCCAGCTGTTTCACTAAAATGGCTTTCTTTAGGTGTGAGTTTTGATTTTTCTTTTGTTGGGTAGTTTTAGCTATCAACAACTGAGAGGTTCTTTGATGAGCTGATATAGAATTAGCTATATTCAAAAGGGGTGTGAAATCAGTGTCTATTTCACTATGCGATTTGCAAAGGTTTTTCATGAATTTTAGTTGTTTTATCATTCCTATTGCTGTCATAGAACATACAGATAAAGGGGTAATTACTGAATTGTGATATAATAAACATGTTCCTCATTCAGTGGTGTTTTGTTTTAACAATGCTCACAACTCGTTAAATCATGACTATGTCGGTATCACCTCCCAAAACACTTTGGTCTGAGTCCACGTCGCTGATGACTTATCTCCCCATGATCACCAAAGGAGAGGAAACTCGAATACTGCTTCGTCATTATGGCATTTCATTTTCACTTGTTTTCTGTATTGTATTATTACCACGGTACTTTAGTAATTGCTAGATATTGGAAAAGTAGTCTTCAAAATACTGTTCTGAATTCTTCGTGATGGGACAGATAGTAAAGATGAAGATTCCACTCTTCTTGAATTGGTAGACGTCTAAAAATAAAGTAGGCCAAGTACAAAAGGGATTTACTTTCTGCTTTTTGTTACACAGTGTCTATTGTTAAACAATATGCGTTGCAAATGGAAGATAGCTTTTTTTATATTTGAGCCGAGTATTGTTTGCTCTTGCTCACATTACCCTTACGATATTCATTTGTCCTCGATAATGATGAGGTAAGGACATACTGACGTTCAAATAATAACCAGCATGAAACTACACCATTGCATTAAGCAGACTCATTGCGTCATCCCTGTTTCCATGAGAACCAATGTTGGTGCGGAAAAATGATGTGTACGTTAATTCTTTGCTGGACGTTATAAAGTGTCTTCTGGTTTCGCCAATTCTATATTACATTACTATCGATATTTGGTTGCTGATATCTGAATGGAAACGAGCAGCAGTTGTTATACAAGCTGGAAAGGGAGTGAATATACAATGTAAAACAACTCCACGGTGTCGAAAACCTCTCCTGCTGGCACTGAAGCAATCGAATGAAGCTTCATTACAATGAATCGTTTGCTAAGCTGGAGCCGCAGCAGCTTCGATGTTTCAATGGCAATTGAATGATTTAATGGTACTTTCGATGAACAAAGACCTAAATCCTATGTTTAGACAGAGTGCTAGACCGGTCGGGTAATCAAAAAGCAGAAGTAGTTCTCTTCATTTATACATGAAAATATAATTAGTTAACTTAAAAAACTTAATTTGGTGATTTATTAACAGGATAGTTAATATCATTTATAAACTGTTGAATATTAATGCCATGGTTGTATGAGAGAAGTAACAAAAAAATTGTTTTAAACTTTAAATTTCACTCTTTTTAAAAATTATTGGAAGTGGTCTCCCCCTCACCCCCCATGTGTCTGCCACTGCAAACCCTTCGTTTTAATGTAATTAGTTGCAAAGTCTCTATGTCTATAAAGGGTGTCTGTTGTTTCAGTAAAATTTCATCATCTGGGAAGGCTTCTGTTGTTGCATCATTTGGAATGTGATCTGCTCTTCAAACATGTAAATCTTACGACGCATTTTTTAGGGTTCTTGGAGGACAGTCCAAATCATTTTCAGCATACTCTTCGTGCTTCACCTGCTATACTTACCGTTTTTGAATAAATTCACAATCGTTGCTTTTTGATTACCTTCTCCCAAGACTCACGAAAAATGTTTATGCCGTCAAGAATTACTATCTTTGAAAGCTCACTTTTCATTTTAATATTGAAGATTTGCTTTCTTACTAATTTTGCAAAGTAAAGAAGGCTTTAACGACCCTTTGATACTCTGATCCATTAGGTGTGCTTTTGATGTAATGTTAGGGATTAAAAATGCAAAATTGATGATTTCTAAGCCGGTATCTTAAGGGTGAGCTGGAGTTTTATCAATAATAAAAGCGATTCTTTTAACCGCGACAGCATATTTCCGAAAATATTGTTGTTTCTGAGTTTCTGAGGCAATTTTTTTGTTAGTACTTATGGACACCAGTGATAAATATACATTTAACTGCTGCACTGGACGTGGATAACGTAGACAAATACGCAGTTTGTGTAAAGAGAAATAATATTGTATATGGACGTTTTGCCTTGGCAACAATGAAAAATTCTCTATGACAACCTTCGATTTCTTGCGTATAGATCAGCGGGCTGAGTTTAGACTAGTTGTAACTGGAAAGGTTGTAATCTTAGTTATGGTGACAGAATGCAAGTTAATTGAGAATTAATTCTTACAGATTTGTATTTGTATTAACGTATTAAGGAAGGAGCTCTCTATTTGTAAAATAAATATATGTTGCCAAATTTCTGTCTGTTTTTACTCGTATTCCAACAAAAGCTCGTTATGTCCGGGACCATTTAACTGGTTCGATAAATCGAGAGTTCGTTAAACCTGGTATTCGTTAAATTGAGGGATTTCCGATAAGGATTCGAAAGCCAAGATGATTTAAATTTTGTTCCCAAGGTCAAGATATATTAAGCCCTGTATTTGTTAGATCGGGAGCCAAATGTTTTGTGATAAACAGTCGTTTACTGAATTAATCAAGGTTTGCATTTTATTTTCTTCCATTTTAGTTTTATCTAGTCTTGTGTGGTGAGCGTGCTCCCTTGAAACAGGATAAATTAAACAATAAGTAAGTATCAAGGCATTATAGCATGTGTTGAGCACGATCAATTTTTTTCATGCTATCTGACTGAAGTGACAACTGTTGTTTATCTGTATGAAAGAAAATTTTTGGGACTTGAAGGAAATTGTTTAAATTTTTCTTATCACATATCTTTTACATGCATGCTTTACCCCCCACCCCACCCTGTCAATTTTCAGCGATATGTAGATTTAGTCATAGTAAACAACCTATAGCATTGGTCCTTGAACTGCATTAACCAAGCTTGTTCGTTTATATAGAGGCATGCTTCTCAACAAAAATATGTTGTTTTAATTTTGGGAAAGATCATTTGAATAGTATGTGCGTATCTATTTGCAAACATATGTAACTGTTTTACGAAGCCACCTAGTCTTATTCACTTTGCATGTTAAAGAATAATATTACGAGACACCTAAGTATTTCATATTGATGTGTACCATTAATTTGATAGACCTTAAACGGTAATTAAGTGAGCAGGAATTCTGAAGCAAACAAATGTTAATATGTATTGTTTTGATTTCTCATTTTTGAATTGTGCTTCAAGGGAGAACTTTATACGAGTACATAGGCCCCCATACGTCTCGAAATATTAGATTTTGCGTTGTTTCCAAGTCCATTGTTAAGTAGCAGTTTTAGTACTTTAAAGATCCATGAGCTTTGATAGCATTTATGCTACCTCTGTCATGTGCATTCTCACGCATCCTTCTACTTATTTGCTGCTTCTGTTGCCCCATACCTCTCCCAATACGGGTGCTACTGTTTCCCAAATTTTGAGGGTAATGTGACTTGCCGTCAAACCACGTTTGCAAACACCCTTATAGTGGACGACTGGTCTTCGTACTTGCCATGGTGCTTCTTAATGTAACCCTTTGGAATATAGGGGTGTTTTGGATACCCACATATTTTAAGACACCCTTGCATGGGAGACATTCATACCATACAGTGAATGTGTATTGCCCATGATCCGTAGACATAAGAGTATACTGCTCAGCAGAAAGGCCTCTTACCCTTTTATTTTCGTATTTCTAGTCATGTTCATTTCTAGTCATCTTTTTTTGAAGGACAAGCCGTCGTTGCTACTGCCATGGCTGGTGGGTTTATTCATTTTGGCATAAAGAGAGAACCCGACTGAAATATGAGGACCATGATAGGTCAAATACCTTGCTACTTCGAGTGTTTAGTCACCGATGTCGGTGCTTATTGTATTGCTCGCCCCATGACCAATGACTCTATTCATCTTGATTCTGAGAGTGAAACAGTGTCTGTCCATGCTAGTTCAGAATAACCATCTGCCCAAGTAAGTTTGCTTGGCAATGCACCACTGAAAACACTTAGGAATGACTAGTTCTAACAGTAGGAGCATATTTGTAACCGAATGCCTGCTAACGTAGTTTTCAGTTTTTCTGTAGTGTATGAATTCGTTGTTTTAAATAGGACCACTTACGCAAACGTTTTTCGCGAACATAACCTTCGGATGCGCGTCCAAAAAGATAAGTTAAAGCTTAGGAATTAGCGCTAAGCCCAACGTGTAATCCAATAGGTTGACCGAAGGGTAACGAGGACAGTAAATCTTGAAGATAGTCGTAGTTATCTGAATATCACCACACCATCACCACCACACCACCATCACACCACGACCACCACCAACAACAACAACAGCACACACACAACGTCATTCAGATCTGGTTTTCCTCAGATGAACATGTGAGCCATAATAATTGTATCATAGAATGTTGAAGAGTGACGTTGCAAAACATTAGTACAGTATATTGAATTTTAGTAACAGTAATGTGTAACATTTTATGCGTCTATTTGAACTGAGTTTTCCTAACGATGCACTTAATTTTTAAATAATAGGTCCGTAAAAAGGCAATTTATGCGCTTGACAGACTTATCAAAGATAGCAAATAGAATAAGAGAGAAAAAGAGGGCAGCAAGAGGTAAGAAAACAACATGCAATTTTGGAGCTCATAAAACAAAATTTTTAGCTACAGCCCTTTAAATTCCTCGAAAACACACAACTTTTTTCAACATGTCTATAAAAAACTCGTATACAATTAATATCAATCTTTGTTTGATTCAAAGAAAATATAACTCGATTCTTAAGTACTTTTCGTTTATGATTTTCAAGCGTTGTATGATCGTTTCAGCTGAGTTGTAGTTAGTTATCACGTTTAAGTTTTATTCTGGAGTGTTTTTTATAAGACAGAGTGGCGAAATTCCAGGATTGTATAATATTGGACCCGTGTTACGCACCCCCAAAATCTTACATAACAGGAATACAAATTTTTTATCAGTTTAGTATATTCAACTATTACAGGCTTAAAAGCCCTTATTGTAAATTCGAGAACCCGAAAACCTTCGAAATCCGAAAGTGTTTCTCTCATTCTCTCTCTTTTGCCATTTTTTAGATAAGGGGGAAGCATAAATTATTCTATTGTCTTATATAAAAAAGGCCATTATTATTGTGTTTCTTACTGTCACATGCTGGGCAAAGATGGATGTTTAAATTACTTAGCCAACCAGTTTGCTGCCGACACAGACGTTTTACGGTCGTAGAGATTGTTCCTAGGGAGGAACAATTTCTACGAAACTAATTCTTTATCATAAATTACTTTTAAATGACTCGTTTTTTTTGTCACTTTAGAGGACAAGGCTCTTGCTATTTTCTTGGATGAAATTGATTCTGAAACACCGCCCGAGGTAATAGTTTTTATTTGAGATACTAAAAGCTCGCTTGCTTAGATTTAGGTCTGGAACCGTAGACAAGTAATGGGCACAGATACTATAAGCATTTTGTTGTCATTGTACATACCAGTAAAAGGCTTAGTCGAAGTGGCCGTAGTTTTTGAGATGGTAGAATTTTGGTCCTTTACCCTTAAATGATTATTAGAAAGTATATAAGTAAGAACAACAAGCGTGAGGAAATAGAGTTGAATTGCCAGCTATTCCCCATACCTGGCCTCAAGTGACCCTTAAGTAAGTAGACAACACTATAAGCAAATACCAGTTTTAACGTTGCCAGTGTTTCGGCTACGGAATTACGATAGGGTTTTGAATTTACGAGAAATGTTGGCCCCTTGAGGAGACCATATGTGTCCCTGTAGCACAAATAGCATAACTGACCCAAATGCATTTTCATGTGCTCCAGGCATTCTCTTGCGCGACAAAGCCCATAAGGACATGGCCTTTTTTAGGTTAAATGTACTGTTAAAGTCCATTTAGAGGGTCTCTGGCAATTATCAATGTGTGACATACATTCCAGTTCCATAAATAGTTTACAGGTGTACATGTGAAATATGGAACTAATATAGAGATATCCGCCCTTACACAGACAGACAGACAGACAGAAACAGACACAGATCCCAATTATGATATAAATAATAAGATTTTTATTTCTCCATTGTCAAAGTATAACACAGTATAATGTAACATTGCCATTATACTCAAGGCGCACTGGTAATAACAACTTGCCTGTTAATGGGAGGAATATTAATTTAGAAATTTTGCTGGCTTTAATTGGGGAAGCATTGATTTGTAAATATACTCGTTTAGTTTACTTTCAATTTAGGTTTGCGAAGAATATGACGAGGAGCCTGTGGAGCTTAGCCCAGATATAATTGTGAACGAAATTGATGATATTCATGATTTGAGTTACTGGCATATAACTATACCCAGAGTTGATACTGTCTTTGAAAGAAATAAAAAGGTAAGAAAGAACAGGATGGGTGATTGGCCTTTCTATTTTTCCCTTCTTTTATTTTTGTGCTATGTAACTCGCTATTAGCATTACTATTAACGCCTATTAATAACGCCTTACCACTAATTAAACTGGCTTTTGCCATTTGTTTATTGAGTTTAATTACTTTTTTCGAAAAGATTGGGCAGGTAAATACGTGAAAAGTTATCCTCTTAGATTTATTCAACAACTGTAGTTCACAAAGGTAGATATTATGAATCATCACATTGTTGACACGTAATTGCTTGTGTGTGTGTGTGTGTGTGTTAGTGTGTGTTGGTGTGTGTTGGTCTGTGTGCCTGCCTGTGTGCGTGTCTGTGAGAGTGTGTGTGTGTGTGTATGTGTGTGTGTGGTAGAGGACCGGCGCCCTTTAATAGGTAGTTCCACCTAAACCTAGTTAGTTGCCTAAATATTTGTCCCGGCCCTGTTTTATTAAAGCCTGTTACCTTTTCTGTTTTTTCTCATTAGGCTCATATTTTGTTTACAGTTACTTATTTTTTTCTGTTTAATTTTAAAAGTAGATATACTTAAAATGATCTAAAGAATATTTTCTATTAACAAGAATGCGTGTGATATATCATATAGCCTATTGCAGGTTAGGATTTAACTTAATCATTAGTACTTTCGAGATTTAAAGTAATTGATCCCCTTTGAAACCAGCTAACTGCTTACCAAAACTTCATNGTGTGTGTGTGTGTTTGTTGGTGGGTGTGTTGGTGTGTGTGTGTTTGGTGGTGTGTGTTGGGGTGGGTGTGTGTTGGGGTGTGTGTGTGTTGGTGTGTGTGTTGGTGTGTGTGCCTGTCTGTGTGCCTGTCTGTGAGAGAGAGAGTGTGTGTGTGTGTGTGTGTGTGGTAGAGAACCGGCGCCCTTTAATAGGTAGTTCCACCTAAACCTAGTTAGTTGCCTAAATATTTGTCCCGGCCCTGTTTTATTAAAGCCTGTTACCTTTTCTGTTTTTTCTCATTAGGCTCATATTTTGTTTACAGTTACACATTTTTTTCTGTTTAATTTTAAAAGTATATATACTTAAAATGATCTAAAGAATATTTTCTATTAACAAGAATGCGTGTGATATATCATATAGCCTATTGCAGGTTAGGATTTAACTTAATCATTAGTACTTTCGAGATTTAAAGTAATTGATCCCCTTTGAAACCAGCTAACTGCTTACCAAAACTTCATCCACCCTGCTAGTTATCATACCATTATACATTTATGTACTTTATCAAGGGTGCCAAGTAGCACAAAGTACAAGTCACATCCAGCAATGATAATTTAGTCACGGATATGAAAGTTTCCATTTCCTTTTGGACAATAGAAAAGGGACATTTCCTGTCTTAAGGTATTCTTTTACTCCGCGATTTAGGTCACTTGGCTAAACTAATATTTTTCTTAAGTAACAAATCTAGGTCAAGCAATCAGATTTCTCACGTGCTTGATTTTTGTTTTTAAAAGGGCATTAAATCACATTAGAAATGGAAATTTTTGATTTTTTGACACTTAAGTTTTTACGATATGAACAAAGTCGCTCTGGCAGAATAAGGAAAATTGTTCAAGTTTTGTGAACAGTTGACTTTCTTTTGAAAATAGAGAAGGCGATATGCATCATGAAAAGCAAAGGAAAAAAATAATTACCTCGGCGAAGGTATTCGCATTTTGAAAGCAGACATTCGGGCAGAGGTAAAAACAATTGTAGAAGTCAGTAAACACACAAGAGAAAACCAGTTATATTATGATAGAAAGTAATTGTTCAATGGATTGAGCAGGGAGGTCTTCTTGGCTTAAATTTTACATTTTATTTAAGAGTCTTCTATTAAAAAAAGTTAGGCCAGTCGGACATTCTTCTACTATTTCTTTCAATGCCATATCACATGTTAATATTGTTGATAGTATATTATACATAAACGAAGCTCACTAAATTTCATTGTCATTTTCAAGTTTTAAAACCAGGAAAGTAGTTCATTAGTTTTCTCGAATAATGTTAATCTTTTCCTTCCTTTTTTGTATTGTACTGTGAAGGTGATTTTTTTTACATCTACTCTATCTTGTTACCTTTTTTCGATTATGTACTGCCATTTTTCTTGCTAGGTTTTCCATTATGTCGTGGTTGTTGACTCAATCGGAACACAAGGAGGCATCAGATCAGGTTTGTTTTTTGTTCTCACCTTTGGTTGAGCACAGAATATAAAAATATCCTAGTTCTTGCATTTTGATGAAGTTGGATTTTTTAATATACGACATAAGGTATTCATTTACACGACCAATGCCTTTACGACAGATGGCCAAATACGTTATAACAAAAAATATGTTAGTGGCAGGTTTTTTGCATAAGACAAACGTCTCCTTTGCGTCAGTATAGTAACGTGTTAGTTTCCTATCATTTTGCTTGATTGATTTTCAACCCATAGTTGTGAATGAGTAAGTAAGCAGAAACGCTTTTACTTGAGGGCCCCCACCACCTTCCTCACAATGGAGTTAGAACAGATTTAATGATAAACATTCCGCTGGGTAGAATCACTCAATGAAATGTTAACTTTGGGAAGCGTTGTAAGCTGCATAGGATAAAACAAGATAAAAACAATGACAACCGGTGCAACTCGAAATCCAGCGTTGAGTTGAGCAATGAGCACCTGTGACCAAGAAATTACGAGAAGCAAAACTCATCAAGAGGAGAATTGATCCATAGACCCTTTAAGTTTAATGGTTTCGTAGTTTGTTTGAATTGTCTCTAGTTGAGATGACCAAGTGATGTTTGTAATTTGATAAATATCAACTACAGTATTGATATCAATATTGACAAAGTGATAAATGTTTTTGCACATAAAAGTTAATGCAGACAAAGAGGGTCATTGAGAAATTTATGATGATGGATCTGATGATTTGAACGTCAACAACGGAGAAATGTATTATCACTGTTGAATCTGATTGTGAGGATGGAAGTGTAACTGTTTAGGTTACATATTGTAGGCATGGTTTCCAATTTATTATATTTTCATAGAATATTGTGTTGGGGTTTTGTTGGGGGTGGGGGGCATCAGCTTCTTATGAAAATCTGTAAAACGGGCAAGGTTCACATTAAAAAGAGTGTGGTCAGCAAAAACATTTTAAACTCTTTACCCTTTGGCAGGTTTCCTTGAACCAGTCTTTGTGCAGCTGTCACTGAATAAGTTTGGATCTGCCCCTGCTTCAGTGTTGTATACTTCAATTTCATAGCTTACCATTCTTTTGTGTTTTGGGGTCACAGCTAATATTTAAATACAGTCCCTCAGAGACATCAGTAAACTAGTTTTTTTTCCTCTTTACAGATGAGAGGTGGCACGTCATGAGGTGAGCATTAGTTTTACTTTTGACCCGTAAACATATTGTCTTGTTTTTAGCGGGATTCTCTTGTTTTTAGCGCGATTCTCTTTATGCCAGATTTTAGCATTTATTTTGAAGCTAGCTTCATACGCCAAGAGTTATTGTGTGTTATTTCAGTGTTTCTTCGACCGTTTGCAAATCCATCGTCATCCAAAGAAACACTCCAAAGTTTCATCAACGCAACATAATTGAACTCGGTCTTTTCAGGGAACTGTTCCACTGCATAATACTTCATCGATGTTTGCGTTCACATTAGACTGAAATATCGCCGAGCATGTTTTCCCTCTTAAGACAATATTTTACAAGAACATGTATTTTTCCTACTGCCCCCAAAGCATTGTTAATAATTTTAACGTTTTGGGAGGTGTTCTTAATCGGAAGACTTAAAGAATGTGCATGACAATGCGTTGGTAAGGCTTTTGGTACCTCCTTGAGTATTTTAGAAGCAACCCCTGATTTTTGTACCTAAAATGTTACTTATTATTATTATTACTTATTATTACTTGTTATTCCTTATTTTGTTTGACCTCGGCAACTCGAAAGGGGCAGCTGGATTCGCATCAATGGATCTTTGATGGAGGTTACGATTGTACCCCTCTTTATTTTGGGGATTTTGTAAAATCCCAAAAAGTTTTTAGATGCCTCTAGATCGCCATTTACGGTTCTAACACAAAAATACAATTGTTCAGGGTTCGCGATATCAGCTTTGAGACAAAGAAAACAAAGAACTAAGTCAGTCGCAATGTTGTAATTCAACCAAATGAATCTTTAGAACCAGTGATGTTGACAAGATCTTTGTTGTTTTCCTACAGTTGATTTGGGAAAAACGAAATGTTCGGGAGGATGACAGAGCTCGTTTACAATAATCTGCTTTAGGAATGATGACGATGACAAAAAATTAATTTCCGCTTTTTCCCTCAGTTGTTTTTTTTCGGCGTTCAGGAAGAAAATCTGTCATTTTTTAACAGCCTTTTTCTCACTTGCAACAATGAATACACCTTTCAAAAAGAAAGTTTTCGTAAGTTTTTCATCCTCTGGTTTCTCTCTGTTTGCTTTTCATTAAATGCATAAAACTTATAACAAAGGAGATCCGAGAGAGAGTAAAGGGAGTAGAAAAATTTTGAGCCGATCAATAAAAAGATTGGTCCACCTCTAGATTCTTCTGAAATCATACCGAAGGAGAGTAGAAGAAAATTTGTAGCCTACCCAACGGGTGCTGACGCACGTGATTAAACAATAAAAAATATTTGACTATCCGAGATATAGAATTTCTTTTAATGTGAAAACCCCCTTTTCTTGATAAAAAAGTACACCCCTCCCCCTCTCCCCCCTCCCCAGTGTCGAAAGGTCTGTTGTTAGGGACGATCACTAGCAAACCTGATTAAATAAATCCTATATTTCGTTTTTTAGGATGTTCAATGAGTTCTATGTTTTGGATTGCAAATTGTTGAGATTACATGGTTCGTATTTTGTTAACTTACTTAACTTTTCTCTTTTTTTTTTTTTTGCTGTCTTGTGCTCAAAGTTCCATTNTTTGCTTTTCATTAAATGCATAAAACTTATAACAAAGGAGATCCGAGAGAGAGTAAAGGGAGTAGAAAAATTTTGAGCCGATCAATAAAAAGATTGGTCCACCTCTAGATTCTTCTGAAATCATACCGAAGGAGAGTAGAAGAAAATTTGTAGCCTACCCAACGGGTGCTGACGCACGTGATTAAACAATAAAAAATATTTGACTATCCGAGATATAGAATTTCTTTTAATGTGAAAACCCCCTTTTCTTGATAAAAAAAGTACACCCCTCCCCCTCTCACCCCTCCCCAGTGTCGAAAGGTCTGTTGTTAGGGACGATCACTAGCAAACCTGATTAACTAAATCCTATATTTCGTTTTTTAGGAAGTACAATGAGTTCTATGTTTTGGACAGCAAATTGCGGAGATTTCATGGTTCGTATTTTGTTAATTTACTAAACTTTCTCATATTTGCTTTTTTTGCGACATCTCTAGTACTTTTACGGAATAAAATTAGAAGAACCTAGTTAAATAGTTAAAAATGTATCCTCAGCATAATATTTTCAAGTTTTTCTTAGATTCTGTGAAGTTGTTCAGTAGGAAAGCTGCTTTAATCTTTGAAATGGCTTCGGTATTTTCATTTGTGAATAGGGCGCACTTCAATTTCATTACCGTATCAACCCACTTTGCAGTGCAATTGATGGTTGATATAAGCACGCTCGGATTGTATAACATAGAGTATTTACAGCCCTGCAGCCGTACGTTTTTGAAGAAGAAAGTATTTAATACTTGATACTTATTCCGTGATACTTGACACAAAGTCATGAGTTTTGCATGACTTATTGTCATTTGATTAATGCCTTTTACTTTTTCAGAATTTCTTCCGGTTGCTGACCTACCTCCAAAACGTACAATATTAAAAAAAGACCTTGAATACTTAAATTCTTGCAAAATAAAATTTCAAGAGTACCTTCAGGTTTGTTATACTTGATGAACACCGTTGTTAATTAGTATTTAACCGTATTTTTGAAATGAATTTTTAGTTTTGAATAAATTGCCAGGACCAGTTGTTTCACAAATTGTTGTCCGTTCTTCGTCAAAATTATTGCCAGTCAGTCTTATGTGAAATGTTACTGTAATAATGAATTTCTGTTGATATGAGTATTAAAGCACTCTAAAGAGAGCCTTTTTTAGTCAATTGAATTTCAGTATCATTTCTTATGAATGACTATTTGCCCTTAGGTACCACATCTTACAGTACCTAGATTATTTTTGTTGTCATAAGGGGTTAAAGCGCATCCCATATCAGGAGACTTAGAGACAAGATGAAGGAGTTAAGGCTTCGCTGGAACGGGTACATAGCAACGCGTGATGCAGCTTGTGTATGAAGGAGGGTACTGAGTTATGAAGTCCCCGGTGATAGGCGAAGAGGGAGGCCGAGGAAAAGGTGGAAGGACGTGATTGACAGAGAAATGGAGGCTGTTGGTGCAAGGGATGCTGATGTGACGAACAGAATAAACTGGAGACGGCTGATCCGCTGTGGCGACCCCTAACGGGATATAGCCGAAAGACAAAGAAGAAGTAGTCATAAGGGGTTAAATCAGGTTTTGCTACCAAAGCCCACAGCCCATAAGATCCATTCTTTTGTTATTTGTGATAGACAAGACCTGTATTCCATAGTATATTCTATGGTCCAAAGCACTGAAAGTATTTTTGAAATACGGACATTTCATAATGAAACATAACATGTATATTTTTAAAGTAAAATAACGAATGGCTTAAACTACTTGTTAAACCTTTCGTTATATTTGTTGGATTTGGAAGTTCTTGTAAGTGACGTTTTTATTTGATCTTCGGAAGTTTCACTTTGTTTTGATACCCAATGCTTAACAAATCATACGCTAATTGCGCCAAAGAGGAAATGGTTTTAAAAATTAATAGATAAACCTTAAATTTATTTTTATGAATCACCTTTGCTCCCTTTGCCCTCTTGAGTTCATACATCAGGCAAGTGTCTGACTTTTCGTTTTTAAGAAATCCACTGTTATTTTTAATAAGTACGTTCACCAAAATTCTAACCCTGCACGTGGCAAAATGTTTGCATTGTTTTCCACATCGCTTTGTGTTAGTTACAGCAATCCGATGTTTGTAACTTGTATATTATAGTAAATAATGTATTTTTATCTAGATTATCATAATAAAATACCAAACTCGATTCTTTAGATGGAAAATCTTTTAACTTTTAACCACTGATTTTAAAACTTGTATTTATTTGTAAATAGTCTTTCTTCGTTATTTTTAACTGCATTATACTTATATTTTTTTTATACACAGGACTTATATGAAAAATAGTTATGTAAACTGATATTATGCACCTGTTGAAATATTATAATAATAATAATTTTTATCTAAATTATCACAATAAAATGGTAATTTCCTCGAATATTTCTTGGCGATACTTTAATATCCTACCATATAGTGAATCCTGAACTGACAGTTAGATTCTTTATTGGTGCTCCCATTGTTTTAGGGACTAGTACGACACCCAGTTCTTCGTGGAAGCGGACTTTTACACACCTTTTTATCTCCAGGACATCAGATAACCGGAATGTTCGAGCCTGAGAGCATGGGAAAAGAAGCAGGTAATAAAAAAGATACAGTTTTCTATGCGGATCCTGTTGTTTATATCCAAATTATCCTCAAAATTTCCTAGTTTCATTATGGTAATTTTCGGTATAAGTGTTTTCACTGTATTTCACTAGTTAAAAGCGGAAGATGTTGCAAAATATTCAGAAAACGTTGGCTTTGTTTCTACCATTTTTAACGATCTTGAATGGCAATAAATTTTTTCTTACCACCTATGCTTGCTTCAAATGTAGTGATAGGTTATGCTACTTGTCCTCATTAACAAAAATACGAGAATCGAAGTATAATGTAAGGAGCAATCCACTTGATGTTCTTTGATGAACTTTGTCGAGTTCATTTATTAATAACTGGTTTGGATTCATTTGCCCGTACCATTTGTTTCACCTAGGGTTTTGTTTGCCATTCAGTGGCTTGTTATTTGTGTCAAACCGTTCAGTATTCTTATTAATTCCCTTGCTTGAATATTCTGATTAATAATAAACACATTAAAAGTGACGAATTTTTGTGGGTTTCTAACAAAAATGGTCATTAAGTTATGGCCAGGGTTCCCCAAGTGCTGTTGTGATTGTGATTTACCGTGATACTTAATCACAAATATCATAAAGAAAACTAATACACAGTTGAAGCTTTTATGCTCACATTTAGACACAAAAGATCTTTGCATTATTTATATCAGAATATGTATCCTCAACTTTTAAAACTTCTACAGAAATAAGACTTGGCTTGACTTTTCCAGACAGTGCCAATCCCTTTCCTTTGGCGTCAGACATCCCCCCCCCCCCCCATCATCAGCTGTGATATATGTCACAAGAAAAAACCCCAGCTTTGAGTACATATGCAGTAACGTTCTTTTGTTTGACATAACCATTACAAATGGTTTTTTCCCACAGAGTGAAGATATTCAGTAGTTTTAGGATAGTTATCGTTGTTTACCTCTTACTGCTTTTGCATACCGCACAGTTAAACTGATTGTTCTAAACAGGCCTTTGTTACTTAATGACAAGACATCGTTGATTCGAATTGAATGTTGACGTAGCGCAAATAAAAAGAACCAGACACCCCTTCACCTATTCGAATATATTATTCCTTTCACATTGGGAAATCGACATCTGGGTATTTTTTTACCGATGGCGATATTTATTTGCTACTTCGTCGGAGAGAATAGGATACATGTAACGTTTTGGACTTATTTTGCTTAAGAATTCGTGAAGTGTTTACAGTTCTTAGTTGTTTTAATGGAAGACAGTTTCTAAACTGCCTTTTAATTTTAAATTTTATGGGTTTCTATATTTCAGGTAGAAAAATTAAATCGCTTTCCAGCAAATTTGTTCTCGAGGTATGATAATCTCATTTATGTGATAGCGAAGAGTCAATTTCAGTTTTGTTATTGGTTACAAGGCACGCATTATGAACATTTTACTATATGATTAGTTAAGTACATGCTTGATAGTATCAGTACTAAATTGCCAACTACAATCCCCTTTTAAGATGTGGCTGACTTGAAGAATTGTTTTCAAAGGCTAACACAGTATAGTTTTAGTGTTTCAATGATACAAACATAACGTGGAATGTGGGATAGGAATATAGCAGCTTGTTTTTTCGATCTGCAGAAATCTTCCAATTCTTTTTCTTTGTATATTTTTCAATTGCTGCCTTTTGATTTAATTTAGTATTTCATCTTGTATCGTTTTGAAATGTTTTTGAGGGTTTTTTTCTTTTTGTTGTTGTTTTTTTTCTTTTTTCCCCCGCTTTTCACATTATTATTCTTCGTTGTGCCGTTGACAATCACATTTGGTTCGACCATTGTTTGGTGGTGTAGATAGCAGCTTGTGTTGGCTCGTGGAGGTCCTCGGGTTGGCACTTTGGAGCGGTTGGGTAGGTAAATAAGTGTTGCGTTGTCTGCATTTGGCCGCAGGAGTCAGGGGTTCGAGGTCGTGAAACCCCAAGACTTTCTGGATGCCATGCACCTGCCATGCCCCACTCGTAGCTTTTCACTTTAATGTGACCAGATAACGACTGTTGATATGTTAGAGCTGAACCGGCCTGCTCTGGCTGCGTTAAGGAGGGAGTGGGTTTTGTCATAAAAACTCGGTTGGTTAAAACTACAAATAAGGACAATCTTTGTCAGCCGAATTTATCACTTTGATATTTATCGTAATCAGTTTAATCCAGTCCTTGGCAGACAACAAAGACCGACATAAATTCTGCCCTTCAGAACATGTAATATTGACTTGAGGTTAAGGTACACCAAAGCCTGCCATCGAGAGTCATAAAGAAGTCATATACCCATACAGTTTAATTTCCATTGGCCTCAGACAGCAATTGTTTTATATTTATATATGAAAAGGCAATATTTATGTTTTTCATCATAAAACGTATTTTTAAAAATTTTATGGAGTGAATTTTGTCAGGCTGCTAGCAAACTACCTTTACAGAATGCAAAATATTGACAAACAAGTAAAACCCTATTAGCATGGCAAACAGAATTTTATTTTTAGCAATAAAAAGAGAGAAAGTCAGATGAGAGCAAGAAAGGTATCACATTTAGTAATGTGGAGAGCTACAAATTAACAAGACAGTGGTGTTGGTGAAATGAGCAGAAGCAGTTGATGGGGAAATAGCGGAAAGACTGAGATTATAGTTTTACCAGTGAAACTTTTTTTTCCGAAAAAAAATATATTTAACGATATTTTAACTTCAACTGCTTTTACTACTACTACTTTCTACCGCAGAGGGGCCAGAATATGGAGTCCTTTCTTCAGTCATTTCTAGTATCGGCGGAGCCGCCACTCAAGAAAAGGATCCCGGCAAAGTATTCCTAATTTTTTTTTACCTTGCAATTTAGGATGCAGTATATTGTTTTACTTTGTAGTAATTTTTACAACAGCAACATGTTTTTCGTTTTTCGTTGGCCTTTTGACCTACCTGACCGTGTTCCTCTGACTTTTCCCTTTTGTTACTATCTACTCTTATCCTTCCTGTTTCTTTTCCGCCTGCTTTTCCTTCCCCCCCCCCCCTTTCTTTTTTCCCTTCTGTTCCTCATATTTTTCCGCACATTTTCTTTCTAATCTATTTTCGACTTTACCTCCTTTTCTAACTTCTTGTCATCATAATATTTACCGATACCCCTTTAGGCGCTTATATTTTCGCAATTGAATTATCTTGCTGCTCGAAACGTTAGTAATTTTTTGTCGTTATTTTACAGAAATGCTGTAAAATATATTCAACGTTAACATTAACCTTACCCATTACCTTTCTTGATAATTTTAACCTGTAAATTATATATTTCAATCAGGCATTTATTACAATTGTAATAGACTATATTTCATTTTATTTGTTTTGCAGTGAAGTTCAGTTGTTTTATTAAATTGTAGGTCTCAGCCAGAAAGGCCAGCGAGGGGGACAAAAGCTAAAGTTGATAGCAAGGTATGTTTATTATGAGAAAATAGACAATAGGGGTATTGATTGCATACAGTTTTCTGGGTTTACTAGCAATTCATGTACTTACATACATGAATAATTGTAAATTTGAAAATATTTAGTGAATTTTTTACTCATATATTTACTAACAAGTGTTACCGACACTATTTGTGTTGATACAAACGAAGAAATCACAGAGGCGTTGACAATTTAGTAAAATGCAGTAAAAAACTTAGTATTATAAAATTCATCGCGAAACATAAATTACACAACTGCAAATTTATTTTCTACCCTGCATATATATTCAGGCAATGCTGATACAGTTTTTAATTCGATCTGAATAGTAGTGTCTTTTATTCGAGTTTATAGTTATCCTCCTGTGTTTACTAAAAACGGTTAGACGTCTTTAGTGATCTTCTCGATGATCTTTGGGAAACAAATCGTATCTCGTATTGTGTAGAAAAACGCAACTGTGGCTGTACCCATTAGTTGATCGCCTGTTTATTCATTAACTGACTATTTATTACGTATTCAGGTTAGACTGAAGGGTTAACAAGACAGCGGTCTCTTTTCACTAATGAATCAGTTTACTAGAAAAACAAAAAATAAATACTAGGAATTTTTTGAAATTTTTGTTTAATGTGTTTCTCATTTTGAAATATCTTTATTTTATAAAAAGGAAATTGTCAGCTTGGTAGAGAAAGGTGTATGTATTTTTCTAAATGTGGATCACAGACATATAGACAACTTTTGACTGTTTTTTGACAGTGCCCAAGGTGTAATTAAAAATATTATTTACTTAAAATATGCAATTTTTTCCTCCCTGGACAGATGTTTCTTCCTCCACCCAACTGGTAAGTACTCCAATTTACTCGAAAACAGGTCTTGACCTATTGGTTATTCTAGCAAATTATTCCGATAATGTTGATTATTGAAAAATCTAGTGCACATGTATAGAGGTAGTTATAGCCCATAAAATGAAACTGAATACAGAAACGTTTATTGAACTCATTTATTGAACTTACTTACAACTATGTGAAACTTCTCAGTAACTGGTACGTCATATTGGGATATACGTTTGTTTAGCAGGCGGTCTTTACGATTGGTTTTAATGGCTTTTAAAACCTCATTTTTTGTGATATAAATGACTTACAGAATTTTCCTACCACTGCCCATATTTTTTCATAAAGACCTTATTTTTCATTTCCGACCTTTCAAAAGAATTGCTAGAGACTGTTTAAGACTTTCGACAAAATTTACTAAAGGAAAAGTTAGTCCCAGACCAAACTGGCATTTGAATAAGATAATACTGCTGAGAATAGTAGTTATAGTAAGTATGATCAAGCCGTTGTCGGATGTATTTAAGTAGAGGATTATAAATTTTTTTTGGTGATCCATGTTTTAGACAGATTAGCTACTGTCAAATGTACGAAATTTTAATGAGTAAATTACCGTCAAACAGCAACAATGTGTGTTTGAAAAAAGTCTTAGTGGATCAATTTTAGAGAAATAAATGTACAATCAATCTTTCCAATTTAGACCTGTTGTTTTGTTTATTTGTTCTAAAGTCGGAATAACAACCAAACTACTTAAAAGACTTCTTAATTTTGGTTGCTGGAACATGTTCACTGTTGATGAATAGGTAAGGAATAAATTGAACGGAAGACAGCGAAAATTGCTTCATTCGAAAGTTAATACATTTATTATGTCTAATTTTAATCTCTGCTCACTGGTACCACCTGCTAAAATAATTCAAAAGGAGCTGATTATCTCGTTCCCCGCCGGTGAAAACAGCAACATCGTCATTAAATCGAAATCAGTGAAGCGAATTTATTTCCTGGATACGGACATCACTGGGAGAAAAGCCAGACTGTCTATACATGTTGGCCTTTTTTTACTAAATAATTGTTTTAAAGCATATGGATTGAACAGTAAGGATAAGAGGCATTCGCTCTGTAGGACATCATGTTTTAATGCGACTGCAGGGTTTACGAAATTCTTTGTTAATAATACAGCTTTGAAAGCCTGTGTTAAGGCTAAGAATTAAACGAGAGACAACTGGAAAAAGCTGGTAAGGAAGGACTTAATGAATAAGCTTGTGCTACACCACCACCCCTCTCCCATTTTCAGATCAAATAGAGATAATGTAAGAGTTCGTTGTTTAGTATGAGCTTTTATTGTAATTTAGTTCTTTATGCTGGTATCTTTAAAAACATCTAAAATTTAGGAACAAACACCCCGGATATAGAAGCTTTGTAATGTCCTGAGTCATAGGCTTTTTATGAGCTACTTTTCGAGAGATAATTCGTTCATCGGCAGGCCACCAAAAGTGATAAGGTGTAGCACTTTTTGTACGTCGACAGTGTGACCTGCTTGGTGACAGTGATCAATTTCTTTTGAGGGGTGGTGCCATACCTACATTACAACATTGCATACTGACGATATTTTTATATATATATATATATAAATGTAAACTTGGGCAAACATAAAATCTTGGTAGTTTAAAGTTTTTCAAGTAGGTGTAGCGTAAAGTATGCTGCAGTCCTTATGTATCAAACATGTGTACAGATAGCTGCGTCACTTATGATTATGTCAGTTTTTTAACATTACATTTAGTCCTTCGTACGTGTTTCTTTATAAGTCACAATGTATGAACACTGATGCCGCACGCCAACTTCAAAAGTAGAATGGGAAGTTAGAAAAGTAAGTTGGTTTATTGATTGAAAATAAATTCTCCAAAGAAACTAATCATACCATAGGTCTTTTTTAAGATTTCTTAATATTCCTTTAAATTTAACTACTAACAGTTATAAAGCAGGATGTATTGTCTGGAAAGTGAAAATTGGTTTTAACGCCAAATAGCTTACAGCCTTGCTTTTTCAAAAACCTGGGAATACTAACTAATTCAATGTTGTCCGTTCTTAATTTTTTTTATTTGTATTTTAGGGCGCACAGTGAAACTGGTACGGAAGTAGATGGTATGCATCCCCATACATATTTTGGTACACCTCTCTCTCTGTCTCTCTGTCTCTGTCTCTCTCTCTCTCTCTCTCTCTCTCTCTCTCTCTCTCTCTCTCTCTTTCTCTCTCTCTCTTTCTCTCTCTCTCTTTCTCTCTCTCTCTTTCTCTCTCTCTCTCTTTCTCTCTCTCTTTTTCTGTCTGTCTCGGTCTCGGTCTATATATATATATATATCTTTACCAATAATATTTGTTTATCAGTTGTAATTTCGAAACATTTACTCTTCTTGTTCCTTTTTATTTTTTGACTACCATGTTCATATGCAAGCAAGAGTTGTTTAAGTGACTATCGTGGTAATTTGTTTATCTTGAGATGTATGTTTTGAGTGCAGCTGCTCCTGTTCTCATTCTAGGTACAAAGGTCTCACATGGTTTAACGGAGTACCTTGTTTATTTTGGTAAGTATCTCTGTTTTGAGGTAGAAATGAAATGCTTTGCAATGCCAGCTTTAAAGTAATTTGTACTTTTTACTTTATTCTGAAATTAAGTTTGTTACATCTTCTATAATATAGTAAAACACCTCACTTAATCCCATAGCAATATATTATCGTGCTTGAATCCCCACTTATGACTTTTCTATTAAATTTAAAGGGAATTGAATATAGCAGGGGATTCATGACGTGTAATCCCCCTTTTATCCTCTCGTTTGCTTAAAACTTCCGTTACCTGTAGGAACATTTGCAATCCAGTTGCTTCAGGTGTCATCTTGGTCGCAATAAGAGGGAGAAACATATATGGTCATTAAAATCACATTTGTTTTTGCCGAAAGTTTTTTCGCCAAGACTGGTAAGAGCCTGATTCTCCCAATGACACAGTATAAACCTAGTGTTATTCAATCAATGAAGAAAACAAGGGACAGATCAAGCATAGCTTATGACATTTTGTGATTACCTCTCGCATACCCAATACATTTCCCACATTTCTTTACAGAATTGAGATACACAGTTGTATTTTTATGTAAAGTTAATTCTAATTTATAACAGTAATTTGCCGGGACTAGCAACATAAAGAAAAGCAGTAAAACGTTAAGACAATATCGCTTAAATTTGCAATAGCCTCGGGTTTTATGTGACAAAACCTCCAGTCAGAATTTACGAACATTAAATTTAGAATTGGAAACCAATTTTATTATCCAGAAATGTGAGTGTTACGTTCGTAGGATTGATTTTAATTATGATTATAACTACCGTGATACCTTCAGGTATAGTACAGTTTCAGCAGATGATCCACTTGTGCATGACTTGGATAATAATTACATAATACATAATGCTTGCTATATTGAAGTCCTTGTATACTAATAGCAATAATAAGCTATTTTAGAGAAACATCGCATGCTTTTCGTTACTGACTTTCATTATTAGTAGATACAATAAAGTTTTCCTTCAGCTCAAAATACTATTATTTTTCAGAAAATGTTTTCTTTCCTGCTAGCTCGTACGTTATTGGATATTCCTGACTGGATGCATCACATTGTAGTCACTTTGAAGTTTTTTTCCGGCGCAACCTTGGATGCATTTGCAAAATGGTATAGAGAAATCTTTGTTTGGACATATTAACTTTAATTCTATTCTTTACTAACAATACACTTAACCCTAAAATGTACAGATGGGACAGTACATCCTAAGTCATTTGCCTAATAAATAACTTTTTACGTACTATATTTGTTGTAGCCATATTCCCCACTTTTTACTTAAGCAAAATATTTTTCATGATCTGAATAAAAATAAAGTAACACACCTAGATTCTGTCTCATATCATATTATTAACGCGTGTTTTACAGATGTCAAACAATGGTTAAAAACTCCCATTTGATAAAGTAACCATTGCAGTGTGGATATTTTTTTCATTTCGCATCTTTATGTTGTAATGTTGTGAGCATCACATGTATTATTGGCTGGGAAGCGAAACATTTTTTTTTTCTAAACAATTTTATGAGCTAAACGATCCCCGCAGTGATTCCATTGCCCATATAATTGAAGATGCCCTGTTGCGGTTCCAATTATCGTTACAAAACTGCAGGCAACAGATATAATGATGGTGCAAGTAATATGATTGGTGACAAGTTCGGCATTGCTTCCCAAATTCAAGGTATTCAATCAAAGGCAGTTGTTACTCATTGTCGTGGACATTCTTTGATCTTGGCCATGAAAGATCTTACATCTCCATATTCTGTTTTATCAGACACAATGCGCACTGAAAGAAAGATCTGCGTCCTTACAAAGTATTCGCCAAAACGTGAAAACGCTCTTTAGATGAAATAGTTAAAGGAGACATTAATGATGCTGCGATGGAAAGGGAGAAATATGCCTCTTTAGATAAACTTTGTAAGAATTCGATGTATTTTTTAGTACTGAATTTTGTTTGAAACAATTTTTAAGGATTAACGACAGATACACTTAGTTAGTTAGTTTTATCCGCGGACGTTTTATCTTTTACTGTATAAACTATGCACTTTACTTTTGTCGTCAGGTATATTGTATGATATTTCAAGAGTTGATTTTTATAGATAAATATAGCTAGTTCAGTAGTTCTGTTAGACGATTGGGTCCAATACCCATTTTATGTAAATATAAACTGAATTCATTTTTCTCAATTCTCAATTCTTAATTGCATCTTTTTACTTTACCAGGTATCTTGCGTATAAGTTCGGTTTGGCCACGAGTGAAGCCCAACTGGTAACCCTTATCCACCTTTTAAGAGGTTAGATGTGACTTTTGACCTTTAGTGATGTCGGTACTTTTAATGTGAACATTTTGTTTAAGTTCTATCGCGTTTTTGCTGGCATCACATACGATATGACGTCAGGGCACCAAAATAAGAAGTTAAGTAGCAGAATTTTTAAGGGTGTGTTATATAAGTGGCTTTTATGTTAAAACGTGTGGTGTACAATCGACCGAGCAGACAGCAGCTGGTCGTCGTTATGTTTTTGCTGATAATAATAATTACGACACTGATAATGACTACAATGTTATTGCTAATGATGGCTTTGAACGGTTTGATAACAAAAGCCCGGACGACAGTAAGACTAATTTTGGAGGTAATAATTTAAGTCATTTTGAATTTTGTTGGCGTAAGAAGTAACTTAATCAATGACCGCCGGTGAAAAGAAAGCTATAAAGCGAGATGTGGCGCGTACAATGAGAATCTAGTATCTCAGATACAGACAAAAGTTGGAATGATTAGTTTTAATTTACCTATGATAGGGGTGATAACGACATTAGCCTCCGTGATCACAACTGTCGCCGTGACCTTCTTCGTAATAAACATCTTCCATTTCGTGAAGTACATCATACCCCTATTTATCCTCGTGTAGATGTCGTCTTTTTTGATTCGGATCCACCACGTACAGATTCCCAAAAGGTTGCAAGAAGAGACGAAACCCTTGATCAAATGGTAAAGTTTTTACCAGGTATGAAATAAAATGTTGTTTAGCAGCCTTATCAGCACTTCGGTGTTTTATAGATGTATATATAATTAGCAAGGAGCTTAAGGGGATACTGTTCTGGAGTGTACCGAAAAGTGATTTTGTTCTGTACCGTATAAACTATTTTATTTCGTCAAATATGCTAACAGCTTTTGTTCTCACGTCACATTTCATTGTTGTTCCTGAGCGTATTTAGACATAGATTCAATATTTATATCATTAACATTTTTGTAATATCGTAGCGTTAGCCAAAGTTTAGAACTTTGAAATAGGGCATAAAAAGAATACCCAAATTTTGATATTAATAACCCAAGTAGAAAAATCCTCAAACTGAATCCACGAAGACTATCGTTAAAGTTTTCTTTACCAGCGTATAGTGATTTCAGGTTTAGTGTGTACTTCACATTCCAAGAGTTCCTCGTTGTTGGGTTTAATTGCTTTTCCTTTTGTTTTGTGCAAAGGGCAACAATGGTACAGTTCATTTCTAAAAGGCCAGTTGGCTGCAAAGAGAAATAATATTACACTTTTATCAAAGGTAGACAGAGAAGGCAATTACAGGCAGCTATTGATAGAGCAATCATAAACCAAAGAGGGTTTGTTTGGGATTCAGAGATATTCTACTGTGTTTTACACTTGAATTGTATGTATTTTTCCGTTACTGGTCCGACTGAACAATAGGTACACCAAGTTATTGTTTATCGTTTATACACATTTTATACCGCTTGTATTTGCTTAAAAGTGATATTCGAAAATGAAGTAGATATAATGATAACATACCAGCATGCCTAATTAAAAGCCTAACGCATGCGACACGAAGGCATGACTGCCACAGTAAGCAGTGCCAATTTTAGCAAAAGCTGCTGCTTTCTACTAGATGGTAGTCATGTACCTTAGTGATCTGCTAAAAGTATTTGTTCAGCCCATTCCACCACCAGAATCCAAACATTAACATAACCAAAAGTTAGAAGTGACGGTGAATTAAAAGGCTAACAAGCAATACTCAGCCCACCACATTTATATTATTGCTTTATATTCTGTATTCATTCAGATTCTGTGCGATCAATACTTGGTGAGGATAACCACGATCGAGGAGTGAAGATAGTTTTTGAGATGCTGCAAAATCCAAAACTGAATAAACAGGTACAGTACGGCGCATACTATTTTTGCTATAGGCAGGGTAGATAGGCCATCTTGCTACCTAGCAATAGCTAGTTAGATATTATAACTTGAAAATTGGTTGTGATTGGGGTTGGCTCCAAGATGCAGAGGTAGGAAATTTTGGTAGGAAATATTTTTTCCACAATTATAACTGATGCAGAAGAATTTCTTTGGTAGTGTGAAAATGATTGCATTTTGATATGTAGAAGCGACATAGTATGTAATGAATTGTAATTTCTAAGGTTCAGTTAAAGCAGATTTTGTATTGGTTAAGAAGGAGTGTAGAAATTTAATACATAATTTGATACATGTAACGAGATGCTTCTTGATGTTGTTGGTTGTGCTTCCTTTTCACTACTACCACTACTACTGCTATTACTACTACTACTACCACTACTACTACTACTACTACTACTACTACTACTACTACTACTACCACTAACTACTACTATTACTAATTATTATTATTATTATTATTATTATTACTATTATTATTATTATTAATGTGTCATGTTTAGACAAAACATAAATGGTAATGACCTTCTTTAATTTCCTACACCAGGCAGCTTGCAGCTTGATAGACGCCACTTCTCTTAACTATACTAATTCTTGATTGGGTCTGTATACTGGACTCTTGTCATTTTCCTAATGACGCCTCCTCCCTAATTACGTTTTTCTCCCACTCAGTCATGTCATGTTCAATTTTCAACAGCAGATATTTCTTCCTAATATAGGTTTCGAGAATTTTTTAAATTTCAAACTTTTTGCCTGTCGTCTTGTACAACGAAAAAATAGAGGTTCATGGTATACGCTGTCAAATGCTTTTTTTAAATGCATAAACCAAAATTGCAGATTCTTTTGAGTATTTATACCCCACTCTTCAGCCATTCACATTCACAGTATAAAAATGGCATTTCTAGTGGCGGAGACCCAGGCAAAACCACACTGTTATTGCTTTATCTCATCTCTTGCAGGTTTTTTTGGCCTTGACATGCTGATGCACATGAAAATTGTTTTAATATGGCATATTAAACTAATCATTCTGTGAATTTGAATTGAGGAGTACGAGGTGGTTTTGGTAGTGCATTAAATATTGGTTTGCCCATATTTTCTAATATTCTTTCGCCGTCGTAAATTTCATTTGATATAGAGGTAATTTTCCTGATCCAAAGTCCATTTCAAGCTTGAGGTATCTGCCTGCTAGACTTAATGGTTAGCAGCCGAGATTCATCTTTGTTTGGAAAACAGAAACTGTTAATTTAAACCAGTAATATTCAAAATATCGCAAAAGAAAAAGCACTTTTGGAATTATTTGAGATACTATTTAAATAACTTGCCTCTGTTGACCCTCGATTATTGATGATTTCTGCAAAGGGAACCTTAGTCTAGTTTGACGGAACATATTCTTCAAGATAATCTTAAGACCAATACTCAAATTTCCAGCCCTGAATATTTCGTTATTTAACGTTGTATTCAACTATTAGCCTCGTTGTGAAGTCGAAGCCATTTTAATACCGTAATCGTTCAAACAAGTGCCCAGGCGCTTATTTAATTTTTATGCTTTTCAGGGGGGCGCTTATTTAATTTTTATGCTTTTCAGGGGGGCGCTTATTTAAGAGAGGGGCGCTTATTCAAACGATTACGGTAGTGGTCGGTGGATTGAAGAAGTTTCCTGATAAGAAAAACAAAAAAGAATAAAAATTGTTAAAGAAAAAGTGTTATTCTTTCTTTTTTAAGTGTTCCCTTCCCTCCGTGCAAAGTATTGAATTTTTGATCGATTTTCTCCGTGAATTCCGAAAATTCGATTACGTGCCCTCCCCTTAGAACAAAGGGGCGCTTATTTCGAATAAGCGCCCCCCCCCCTATAGCTTACTGGTAATACTGTAAGTTAACTAGTAGTACCACATGGCTATGATGTACGTATTACCCTTGACAGAATTTTTTTTATTTCAGCTTCTGTATGTTTTGTTTGATACATTTCTTGTGGAAATTTTGCCAGAGCTTAAACGAGAGGTAAGATTTTGTTAATTTTGTAATATTGAAATCCTCACTTCCTAATTTTTATGAAATTATGGATCCCTGAACTTCCTCCTTTTTAATGTTTTTGATAAAAAGTATATTTTAGGAAGGAACTAAGTATCACACTTCGACTATGAATCTAACGGCTACCAAAAACAAGAAAGTCTTTCTGTTTTAANTCTTTTTTAAGTGTTCCCTTCCCTCCGTGCAAAGTATTGAATTTTTGATCGATTTTCTCCGTGAATTCCGAAAATTCGAATACGTGCCCTCCCCTTAGAACAAAGGGGCGCTTATTACGAATAAGCGCCCCCCCCGTACAGCTTACTGGTAATACTGTAAGTTAACTAGTAGTACCACATGGCTATGATGTACGTATTACCCTTGACAGAATTTTTTTAATTTCAGCTTCTGTATGTTTTGTTTGATACATTTCTTGTGGAAATTTTGCCAGAGCTTAAACGAGAGGTAAGATTTTGTTAATTTTGTAATATTGAAATCCTCACTTCCTAATTTTTATGAAATTATGGATCCCTGAACTTCCTCCCTTTTAATGTTTTTGATAAAAAGTATATTTTAGGAAGGAACTAAGTATCACACTTCGACTATGAATATAACGGCTACCAAAAACAAGAAAGTCTTTCTGTTTTAACTCAAACAAGCACATACACATATATATACACACAGCACATAAGATAGGTTTTGGGCTTTATTTGACAAAGAAAGGAATACTGGTGGTTGAAACGTCGATTTTGAAAATGGTTAAATTAGGAGAATGGAAAAGTAAATTTTCGCGGTTTTCTTATCCAGGAAGTATGACAACTTATAAAAATTAGAATTAAGACGAACTCTTTTCTTTGCTTTTCATTTCAAAGGATTTACCCATAAAAGGCCAGAAACTGGCACTGTTATGCACGAAGTAACTTTTGGAATAAAATTTTCAAATAAGGCAAAGCAAAGAGAGACAAATTAAAAGAATTACACTGGCCTGTGAAGTTTTTCAAGTTAAGCATGTGATAGCTGATTCTAGGGTAGTTTGCTATGCAAAATCCAAAAATCATACTCATTTTGTTCAATCACATATGAGGTTGTAGAAGAATTGTTATTACTGGCGTTTATTTCTATTTATTGCCGTGAAGTTTGGATGTAGTGCTTCACAAAAGCATTTTATCTAACAAACTTCAGAAAATAAAGATTAAACATACTAAAGCAAATCATGGGTGAAGGGCCTCTTTAGTGCCTTTCTCCTGTGCTGAGTAGACACCACGTCTCGTTTCAAACACAAACAGTAGTCCGCAAGGAAGTTCTTATCCCACCGGCCTTGGTAGCGGTCTTCCATGACACGAATGTCCTGTTGGAAACGCGCTCCCTGTTCCCCACTTAAGTTTCCACAGTCTTGAGGGAAGTAGTCTAAGTGGAACCATAGAAAGTACAGTTTGACTGACATTCGACCCCCTAATTTTTGATAGCTCTTCAGGAGTTCGTCGACTTCCTTCTCGTATTCTGTACTCCGGTTGTTTCCAAGAAAGGTTATAATTACTGACTTAAACGACAGCTAAGCAGACAGATCGGTTACACGCAACGCATCATGGAACATTAAGTCGTTCATGAGTTCCCGTATCTGAGGCCCATAAAAAATGCCAGCCTTAAGCTTTTCAAAGCATATCCGAGGAAACGTCTGCTGAGGACAGTAAACCCTCTTCCTTCCCTGTTCATTGCCCTTACAGAGTTCTTCATAAGTCCCACTTTGATATGTGGAAGTATTGTATTGTTTGGTTAAACAGGAGGGCGAGACTGAACATTGTGCTAACCAGGTTCCAGCCCCTGTCTTGGCGGCCATTCTTGTTTGATATAACGTTGATCATCAGCCTGATTACCCCATAAACACAGAAAGCATGGATACTTTGTGTACCCATCCTGTAGTTCTTAAACTAATCCAACAATCTTAATTTTTCCACTGTTCAACCAACCATGGTCATGGTAGTTCAGAGCAGACAGCAACTGATCCGTGTTTTGGGGGGTTTCTTTTATTTGCACAGAATGACCAATTGGAATCGAAGAGTATTTATTTCCATTATGAAGGATAGCTACTTTGAGATTTTTGCTGGACATGTCTATAAAAAGTCTCCATTCCGAAGCAACATGCTCCATGCCCATTGACTTCATCAAATCATCAATGTTGCTGCAGTAAACCAATGGCTAGTCCCTCTGGGTTGTGAAGAACAATCTAAATTATCTTTCACGCTCTCGATACCAGTAGAATGCTGTTCCAGGTGCTAGCATATTGTTCTTCTGAAGACAAGAACCCAGAAGCTGTGCCGATTCCTTTGAGAGTTTTAGGTCTCGTGTCAGGTCATTAAGATCTGCCTTTGTTAGAGGCACTGGCCAGTCATTCTCTTCTGGCATGTATTCTTCACCCTGTTCTGTCATATGTGTTTTTAGGTTCCGATTCGGAGCTAGATTCCATTCCAACATCTGGCTCGGGAACAGGTAGGTCTGGACCATGGGTGGCTGGTACTATGGCGGAACATCAGGATACTGAACATAATGCTTGTTCTTGCGATTAATTTCTTGAAGATTAGGCATGCAAAAATAGCAGTCTGTCACATGATCTTTTCTCTCTCTCCACACCATAGGAATAGCGAATGGCATACTTTTCCTTCTGTTATTTCTTCGATCACGCAAGTTGTCAACATATATGTTTTGCAGCTAACACGGGGTGCAAATTGCTTGTCCTGTTCCCCAATCTTTACTCCAAAATAAGCATGATATGCCTTCTTTACAAAATCAGTTATTTTTGCAAGACGACCAGGAAAAAGCGCATTTCCTCAGACATAACAGAACCTGTCAGGATGATTTGTACATTTGCGATCCATTCTCTCTTGGTCTGAAATACTAAATTGAAGCACTACGTCTGTTCCTTGTGGTTTTAAGTGATATCGACTGGAGTTAAGCTCTGCTAAACAATAAATGACTACCCAGGTGCAACTAGAAAAATTTCAGTTTAAGTTTCCTAAAGTTGAGGCAGATGCAGATTCGGTTTCAGACTGAGGCTGCTCCAGTTTTCGTTTTCTTTTTAACTGTGGCTCAAACCCAAATGAAGGCGGGTCACCATCTTTTCATTCAATGATGAAGCCGATGTTCTCATATAGGCACATACACCATGTTTGTATCAGTCTCTTAACTGAATAGAATAACCGTCACAATACTTGACTTTTTCTCTTTTTCTGAAATATGATTTAAACCAGATTATATTTACGTTGTAAAATGGTAGATTTTTAAACAATTCATGGTCAATCAAGTGAAAGCTTCCCGCAAGTAAACCAATCATTTAAGGCACCTTATTTTTTATGTAAAGACTCTTACGCGTTTTAACATCATTTTATGTGTTTTCTGTCAAAGTATGCTATGTTCCTTTTACACGTTTTATACAATATCGTATTCTTTACAACTTACTTATTTCGCAGGTCTAGCCTCAGTATAATAGGAGGTTTGTTGTGCCCTGAGACAATTTTTTCCTTATATTTTGTTTTATTGGGTTTTTTATGTATACACGCGCACCACACACACACACACACACACACACACACACACACACATATATATATATATATATATATATATATATATGTGTGTGTGTGTGTGTGTGTGTGTATTTTTATGATATGTATATATTTGTGTTTTGGGTGAAGTGATTGGAGTCAGCATAACCTTTGGGTTTACGTTTGTCAATGGATTCCCCAAAGTTATTTATAGTAAGACAGTAAACAGCCCCCCTCGTTCCTCAAATTGGTGTNACAATTTTTTCCTTATATTTTGTTTTTTTGGGTTTTTTATGTATACACGCGCACGCACACACACACACACACACACACACACACACACACACACATATATATATATATATATATATATATATATATATATATATATATATGTGTGTGTGTGTGTGTGTGTGTGTGTGTGTGTGTGTGTATAATTTTATGAATATGAATATATTGGTGTTTTGGTTGAACTGATTGAAGTCAGCATAACCTTTGGGAATTACGTTTGTCAATGGATTCCCCAAAGTTATTTATAGTAAGGCAGTAACAAGCCCACCTCGTTCCTCAAATTGGTGTCAATATTAGAAGGAATGACTTGTTAAAATGAAGGCACTTGGTCCGTATTTGTAATATGACATGAATTGTCGCGCAATAACTACTAATTCTTATCACGGGCTGCCCCAAAACATCATAAAATGTGAGGCCCAAATTATGCAGTAACTACTCTAGCATGATAATAAATTTTTAAAAGTCAATTTCTGTACGACCAGACAGACGAAACCTGTCCGCTTGTCACAGTTCGTCGCAGGTGATCACAGTCAGTAAATAGCTTTGTATGGTGAGGAGAAAAATATGAGGCGCGACTACAGCTACAATATAGATTAGTGTAACTGGGGTAAGTCGTGGTTCTCTTGATTATTTAATTAATAGTTATCGAGAAAAGCTTGTATCCTTGTAAATTATCCTGAGCAATACCAGCATTGGCAGAGAGGGTCTTCGAAGGCAAACTATACAAAACAACATATTAGTCTTTGAAAGTTACTAATGCATAAAGTTTATTTAGGTAAGCTCGTTCTCGGTTATTGCATTATTCCCGTGTCACCACTTTGAAAATTTTAGAGAACCCCTGAAAAAATTCAGATCGTAAAATTTAATGTCCCCTGTTTATGGAAAAACAAGTCAAACACGCTATGTACATTTGTATTATTCTTATTTTTTATTAACTTTTCTCCTTACGTTATTTATATATTTATTGTCTGTGATACTTATGACGGCTATTGTATGGCCTATATAAATTTGTTAATTGAAAAATCACATAAACATTGTAGTCTTAATCGTCTCTTGTTTTGTATTTTTGTAGGGAACTTGGCCTTAGAACCCAGTTTCATCTGCAATATATACTGAGAAAGTGGACCGTTCAAAACGTATTCACTGCTTAACGACTTAAGCAGGAATATACATCTTTGAGATGTTTTTTCCCCAATTTTTTGGAGATTATTGGATGTATCTGCCGGGGTTATCTTTGATATACGACTCCAATAACATCCTCTTATGCAAGAAAAAAATAAAAAAAGTAAATTAAACGTATTACAGTCAGTAACTCCAATTGAAATTTTCAACTGTACAATTTTAACATTTAGCATAAAACTAGAACTTATTTTGCTGCAACCCTTAACCTTTTCCCCCAGGAGTTCATCGCGAGTTTCCACATATATTGTTGTTCTTCTTTTTGTTTAGAAGCATCTTGTTAAATTTCCCCACCAAACGAAGATCTTTATTAAATAAAAATTGAGCAAAGAACGTAACCTGTCATTCGGTTTTTACTAACGAGTACATAATAATTAATCTTGTTCTTCTTCACGAGGTCCTTTCTCTGAATATATTTATTCAAAATTGTTTTAAAAGCATTTTAAGTCACAGAAATTAATTACAGATGTTAGATATGTATGACATATGGGGTATTGCTAAGTTATGAATGACGTTGTATGCACGCGAATGTGTTTGATACTAGTTTCAGGGTGGTTAATCTGTATAACAATGTACTTATGCACTACAATTCGATAACTGTAAGTACATATAAATAAATATATTTCCCTTGGTCATTATATACGATACACGGTAATCCATTGTAATGTTAAATAATGAGATGTGCAATGAAATGTTGTCACTACAAGCAGTAAACAATTATAAAGTGAATATGTTATTACGAGTTGATCCAGGACATTTTAAGTGAACTTCAATTAAGTTGTTCTGTATTTTGAATAAAGAATAACTCTAGCCTAAACAAAGAAGCTGGGAAGTTTTCCATTTATTTGTTTTTTGCCCAAAAAGAATTGCAGTGATTTCTACTGCTTGTAGCATGATGGATTCACCAGGAAAAAATACTATGGAGGATTTTGTATAAGCTTCGTAGAGTAACAGGGACCATTTTCTCCCGAGATGCCTTCATTGCTGGTAGGACAAGATTTATGTCTCCTTTAAACAGTTAGCTTTATTTATTTATTTATTTAGACCACAACCAGTTTAACACTAAATTGGCTGTGGTCTATTCTTGGCCTTGCTATGAAAGTGAGAGTTCCAAATATGTACTTTGGAAAAGAACGAATTTGTGAGATGTTTTTTACCTGCGTATTTTTACAGCAATGGTGAATTATATTCACAAAGAGGTATACAGATTCTTGAAAACATGCCTTAACTTTATCCTTTGAAGTGCCACCTGCCACCTTAGTGAATACGTTAACGAATAAGTTCCGAAATGGGATCTTTCATCTTTTGGGTTTTTGACAAAGTTACAGAGCAGAGTAAGACGTCTACTGCATCGTACATGCGTAATGATTCTTATTCTTGGTTACAGTGCAATGTTTGCAGACCAGCTGGCCCCGGCTTCCCAATTGTAAGACGTAAAAGTAACTACGGCAGAAACGGCTTTCATGTTGAGTACCTAAACTAAAAGAAAACAGGCAACTGTACTGTAGAAAATTAGTAAATTAGAGTTGTAATAAGGGCAGAACGGAAGAACAGAAATTTGTATATTTTAGAAAATTTTTATTAGGTATAGTCTTTCCACCCTCCAACGAATTATGACTGGTTATAACCCTCAATGTTTATTTGCGGGAGCAGAAGACGGTGCGCACACTTGTTGTATTTTAGTGATATGTGTTAGCTCACAATCAACGATTACCTGACTTACTGATGATGACCAAAGTGAATGGCTGGGAATTAATAATATATTGTTAATAACCGTAATTACCCCGAAAGGAAAGAGAAGTGTTTCTTAATAGCTAGGGTAATAAAGAGTCGATCAAGTTGCCTCCTGATTGCCAATTTAACGTTACTAAAGTAATCACTCAAGCCCCAGTGGTAGATTATATTAAAAATCGCTATTAAAATAACATTTATTTTTGTCGATAACTTTTTCATTGGTACTTGACTGGACCAAAGCTGCCAGTATAAGAGAGCTGACAGCAAGTATGCCTTTTATTTAACACCGAAAACAAAGTGACGAACGAGAAAACCCGCAATTTTTTTTGGTAAAAGGCTGAGGAAAGCCCGTCACTTTCGGTGGCTGTCTGTCTAAAACAATGGTAAACTAAAAACAAATTCTTTTTGTTTGCAAAGAGGAGATAATGAAAATTGAATATGAATTGCCTCGAATGCCCCACAATGAAAGCTAGACCTAGCTGGGCGAATTATTTTGAATTGACTTATCTCGAAATTTTCACTGCATTCGCTGTTCAACAGCAAATGCTGTGAAAATTCGTAATTTTGCAAATTTGTAATTTTGCTTGTACCCTTGCATTGCCTTTTTCGTTGAACTCGACAAACACGGGGTTTTCTCAAAAATACTGAGTACGTGTTTTTTCATTCAATAAATCACCCTTAAGGATCTACGGCCTATGTACCTGGCATCACATTGTGACTTAAACTCAACAATCAAACTTGAATTTGTGTCAGGCAAGACAAGGCATCCTTTGAAGACGAAAGTAGAATTTTTTAAAATAACTTTAGGTTAGGTAGCATGATAACTTTCAGAAACTGCTCTGCTAATTTGATTTTCAAATTTAGTGGAAACGAGTCCTATCCAGGGTAGTTTGAGGTGTATATGGCACCTTATGGGCGCTGTCTAATAGGGTTCTCAAAACTAGATACTTTGTACAGAATTACTTTATCTAAAACATCGTTAGGATGATCATTACTCAACAAGATTTGCTTACTTTTACCGATTTCTCCTGACAATTTCTCAGGAGCGAAAATAACGACAGCACGATGGACTAGACTTTTTATTAGACCAATTCCAAACTACGTGGAACTGAAAGAAACCCACCATACATATTGTTCAGTGAAGCTCGGTTTTCGAAGCACTTTTTAAAACAAATCAGCCTTTTTTCTACTAAAACATTTAGAAATGGTAGACTTAAATAATTGTTTTTCATAATATCCTACAAATATATTAGAGCCGGCCCATTGGCGAGCCCATAGGCACACCATCAACAATATCAATTATATTATTGCTGTACCATACTAGATATAATTACTATAATTTTATTATCTCTACTACTCATTGATTTCACATGCTGTTCTTTACATAAACTTTTAAGTGAATTCTATTCTTGAGCTTTGGTAACAACATTTCTCAAAACTCAAGTACTTCCCCGGAGAATCCTGGCAGAGTGTGATAACACAGGCTTTTGCGATATTGTTATCCTGGTAGTTACCCAAAGCTACTTTATTCTTTCTGGCAAAGCTTTTGTTGTTGTTCCTAGTGGCTCAAGTAATTCCAGTAATAATTATTACTGGAATTACTTTCACTTTGTTCCATAGTTTTTAAACTTCTCTTCCCCAAGTCTTTGTACTTTAATATCTTTTTCGCATTCTATTTTTTTCAACCCTGGTATCGTATGAAACAGTGAAGTCTATCTTCTTGCATTTGTTATTTTTCTTGCCCAACATAATCATTTTGTGTCATCTTATTTTAATAATATGGTTGGTTTGTATAGAAAAGACCCATAAGATCTTATACACTTCGTTTTCGCATACAGCTTGCTGCTCATGTTGATAACGTTTTTCTTTTGTTTCAAGACCATATTTACTGCATATTTTCCAAAGTATTTTTTCTTGCCCAGTCTTACCAGCCTTTGTACCTCTTTTGTGTCATTTTACTTCATTCACTGAAGAGGTGAATTTATTAAACTTGGGTTCAATACATTTATTGTCACTTTTTATTTTTGTGCTACCATACGTATCCTTTTTCATATTATTTGCTGTGTCGCACACTCTTTATCAGTGGTAATAGCGTCTAAAAACTTTCTACCAATAAGACTACTGAAATTTCAACCACTCCACAATGGATTCTTGCTGAGTAGATGATGACAGTTTTCTGAAAATCAACAAATTTTGTTCGTATGCCAGGGTTACTCAATCGTTTCGAGAAATTGTTTTGAATTGTTGCAAGTGTGCCTTTTATAACAGGGGTGATTTTTCCCCTCACCTTCTATAGTTTTTGTAGTTCTCGTACTAAATCTTGATACTTTTCCACCATCATGTCGTCTGGCGACAGAGTTTGGCATCTGGCGATAAGAATGTCATCAATGATCCTCTAGTCGATAGGAAGAACATTGTCTTTCCTCCCTTGCACATAAAACTTGGATTGATGAAAAAGTTCGTCAAAGCTCTTGATCACAGTGGTGAGTATTTCAGCTATTATGTTAAACTTTTCCTGGTCTTAACGAAGAGAAAAGGCTGGAAAATTTTATGGACCTCAAATTAGAACACTTATGAGAGATCCAAACTTTATCACATCCATGAATGAGGCAGAAGGAAGAGCTTGGAACGCATTTTGTAAAATGGTGCAGAATTTTCTAGGGAGTAAGAAAGCAGACAACTATGAAGAGATTGTGAAGAACTACTTGTGAAGAGCCTGCGAGGTCTTGTATGTAGAATGAATATCAAGATCCACTATTTACACAACCATTTTGGACAAATTTCCGGAGAATCTTGGGGATGAGTGAGGAACAAGGGGGGCGTTTTCATCAGACCATAAAAACAATGGAAGAACGGTATCAAGGCCAGTGGTACTCGCACATGATGGCGGATTATTGCTGGAGCTTGATGAGAGACAACCCAGAAACTGTACATCGGAGATCAGCCAAGAAAAGAAAGTTCAGATAACTGCTATTTGATACTGATCTGTGTTCCATACATATATATATATATATATATATATATATATATATATATATATATATATATTCATTCTATTTGGNAAGATCCACTATTTACACAACCATTTTGGACAAATTTCCGGAGAATCTTGGGGATGAGTGAGGAACAAGGGGGGCGTTTTCATCAGACCATAAAAACAATGGAAGAACGGTATCAAGGCCAGTGGTACTCGCACATGATGGCGGATTATTGCTGGAGCTTGATGAGAGACAACCCAGAAACTGTACATCGGAGATCAGCCAAGAAAAGAAAGTTCAGATAACTGCTATTTGATACTGATCTGTGTTCCGTACATATATATATATTCATTCTATTTGGATTGCTGTACATCGACTTAGTAATATTTATCCCTTGATTAATATTCAAAATGTTGTACAAAAAATTATTTTATTATGAAACCTTGATATAGCAATGGGTTGATGAGTAATTTTCATCAAAAAATGGAAAATTGCATATGATGTGATAGACAAAAACTGAGTTCCTATTCGTAATCAGCAGCTCAAATTTAGTTAGAATTCGTTTAAAAACCCTTTGCCAGAAAAATCGTGTTGGCTAGTGTAATCTTTCGTCACTGTTGTTTACATATCTCTTAATTTCGAAGACAGCGACATTTATAACATCTTCAACATTTAGCAACCACATTAAGCAACACAGTTTCACCTTTTCTTGGAACATACATTCTTTCCACATTACTTTCTGGGTGCAACTCCCCTTGCATTTGTCAAGAGTTTTGTTTTTCTGTCTAATTCCTGTATCTCTTCCTTCTTCCAGCCTAGTGTTGCAGAATACCTCGGTAAGGACACTGCTCAAGTGTTTATCATTGTGATAACATTTTTTCCATTCAATTTTGTTTCTATTAGCTTTCTGACTCTTCGTTTGTACTTATTTCCGACGTTACATTCATTTCCTTTTCCCTGATCTGATCAGCCAGCAGTATGCCAAGGCACTTATATTCTCTATTATTTTCCAGATTTAACTTTTCTGTTATCAAGCAGCTTTAGTTCTTTCTTTTTCAGCTCTTCTCCCTTTCAATGCTAATACGGCACACATTTAAATACCAAATTTCATGTTACTGTGTTGCTAAAGATACCCAAGGCGTGGATTGAGGAAAAAAATGTTTTCTGTTTTTCTATAGTCTCAAGTCGACCATAAATAGCAGATGATATTTTTTTTAGAATTAGAAAATTCGCATGTTTTTCTCAATATGTGGTTTAGTGGAACTAGTACAATGACAAACAGGAGAGGCAACAATGAGCTACTCTCTTGGATATCCTACTGTCAATCTTTACCTCGCCACCAGTCTTTGGTACATGTCAGTTCAACTTTACAGGGTTCCATGCTTTCTTTTATTAACCTGACCCCTCCCATTACGCTATCCACTATCTTTCCCTTTATTCCGTGTCTTTTGGTATGTATTTTGGCATCGGAGTTGGTATGATTATTTAGCGCTTCCGACTCCCAAATACTCATTTTATCTTTTTTTCAGTGATTGTACCTCATCTATCCTTCGTTTTAACTTCAAACGTACCAAATTTTTCAAACCATTTGTTTTCTAGGCTAGTTAGACTGACCTAGAAGTCGTTGGACAGTAGATATGAGACCGATTAGGTGTGGATTTTTTCAACGGATAAATCATTCGATAAATATTACGTTTTGGGTTTACAGCGTTCCGTTTTGTTTCCGACCGATGTGAAAATCAGAGATGCTATGGCTTGCCTAATATCTTCCAAGTTCACAGTTGCGTTTGTGAGTGCAGAAGCGACTTTGTAAATGAGAAGCTTGTTGGGTAGCTATGCTACTCGTGAAGCGTTGTCTGATTTTCCTCTTTTACTGTCGGCTCTCATGGGACGTTTGAGGTCTAAGTCGCCGTGTTCTTGTATTGTTTACTTTGTTCCCGAAAAAAATTCAATTTTCCCCACCCTTCAAAACACCTTTATTCAAAGATCCACATCCAAACATCTATTTTGTGATAAGGCTATTAGTCGTGGAATTCGAAATTAGTTCACGTGCTGCAGAAAGAAAGAAAGAGAGACGAACAGAGCTTTTCACCCCTCAGAAGTATTTAATCCAGTTTTTATGCCTATATCTTTAACCGTTGCAATGGTCGTGAGAGATCATGTTACTGTCTTACACTGGTATTATTAGAAAATATATAATCGTTCCGTTCAGTATGTGAAAGATGAAGTGGGGTCAAGAATCTTAATACTTTAAAGTATTCACAGCAGAAGTGTATATCTCTTAGTAGACCAGAAAGAAGCCGGTGTTCCTAGCAAGAATGAAAAGCGAATCAGAGCCTGTAAAGAGGTTACGAGGTAAAGGTGACGGATTGAATATGTACAAGCACTATGCGAGAGGCATGTTATGAAGACAAGTCCATTACACCCAAGTACAGGAAAAGTCGAATTAGTTATTGCAGGGAGCAAAAACCAGACCTGATTGGCATCATGGACTTGTATGCAAATTATTAAAAGGCAACTATGGTGTAGTATGAGGAGCACTTTGAAGAAAAGCTATGATGTGATCTCTGCAGTTTGTTTGTCCATTAGAGATAAGTTCTATAATGTCAGCTGAGGAAGCTAATGAGTCAATTACAGGGGTCAGTAAAACAATGACAGCCAGCAAGGCTGGTGAAAAATAAGGGGGACCAAAGAGGAGTACAGGCAGCCGAGCTAAATGGTGTATCAAAGACTTGGCTTCCTTGCAGGGCCAAAATGTACAAACATTAAATTCGCTGGTACACACTGAAGCAGACATGGTATTGAAGATAAATTACTGTTGCAGACATTGCGGTTTTTTGTAAAACTAATGATTTTGTAATATTTTTAGGGGAATATTGAAAACAATGAGTGATACTGTCCCTTTAATAATTCCTAGGGCATTGTTGTATGGCCCCACAAACGAAGCACTGCCATTTAAAACTGACAAGTGCTGTTTCTGTTTGTGTTTTTCAGATAACTTGGAATTTGAGAAGAAAGTGGAAAAAAACCTGGTAAGACAAAAGGTCCCACTGACACTCGAAAAACTACACATCATAGAAAACCTTTCACGTAAAAAAAATTCTTATTTGGGAAAAAAGCCCTGTGACTGCAAGGTAGTTTATATAATACCTAGCGATTTCAATTAGTATCGGTACAAAAGAGATGTCATTTATAATAGGGAACCACAGATTCGTCAACTTCAAGACAAGCTTACTTTCTTCTCCAGTAAAGGGGAAGAAAAAGCGCACTACTATTCTTCGTTAATTATAAAAATTTCTACATAAGGCAACGTAACATTCAAGATCTTGAAAAAAAGACTATTGTCAATTCTCAATGTCCAGTATTCCAGAGAATCCTAAAGTATTCTTCACAAATGCAAAATAATTGTACTATCTTTACTACGCCATACAAAAGTGGAGGAACGAAGCGGTGGAGGAACGAAGTGATATTGGCATAAACATTTATTCTTAATCGAACTATTACGTTTTAATTCAGCGCAATTACAGTCTACTTGTACAAGAATAAACGTTTTTTTAGAGGAAAATTACAATGATAGTTGTAGGTGGTGATCCAAGCATATTATGAAGGTGTGGTGAATAACTAACCCTATCCTCTGAAAACTAGTATACCACTATTAAAATTTATGAAATAAAGGTCATAATTAAGTCTCGAAATTAAGTGATACAGAAAAGTATATTTAAGGGCTACACAGTTAAAACTTTCAAAGCGGCTTTAGACGCCTATTTTCTATTTTCCTATACCAAAAACTATGATCGACTGAAAACTTCCACGTTCTGCCACACCTGAGCATACCAAGATACAGGGAGCTAATAATAATGGCCATACAAACGTTGATATTGAAATCTTATTATCCACTTTTTATGTATACGTCAAGATACGTGTTCAAGATACGTCAAGTTACATGTTCCAACTCGCTCCATAGCTTTTCTGAATTCGGAAGACAAAAGTGGTTCTACAAAACTGATTTTTTCATAAATTGATTTGAGTATTCTTTAATTGTTACATTTGTTACATCATACGTTGAAGTTTCGTATAGGTGGGAATCTAGTTATCGTTTAGTGGATTCAGCTAAAAAATACCATTTTGAAATTCGGAAAATTAAAAAAAACCTTGTTCCAACTATCTCCACACTCTCTATTCCACCCTACTATCTCCACTCTCTACTCCACCCTACCCAGTTGAGATCAGATGATAGGTACGGATGTGACAACATCCCTGATCTTTAAGCGCCATGTAACTTCTAATACTGATATCATGAAATATACTAAGCCAGGTTGTCAACCGGAGCAGAATGAATATGAAAAAATAGAGCAGTCTGTACGGGCAAAACAACTTTAGCTTTAAAATTACGAAATTGAACATCAATTTATCGACTAAAATACATCAAGATCTGTATTTTCACTACCTACATAATGGCATAAATATGAATGTAAAAATTATTCGTTTTAAACTGGAGATTGATAGAAGATTTGAACATGGTGATTATGTCATTAGTGTTATAAATAAATCACTATTGTAAAAGATTCTCTATCCCAATCCAACATCTAAAGCCATCATTACAATAAATCCAATCACAGTTCCCAAAGATGCAAGTCTTCCGTTGCCACTAAAGGTGATAAATGGTAGATAAAAATATATTTTAATGATGAACTAAAAATGAATTTTGGCAGGATCTAAAATTCAAATCAAACGGTTGGCAAAAAGTATTTTTCAAGCTTTCTTAATAAAATGGATTGGTGTGTATGTGAGTGACGCACTTTGCACATCAACACCAACACGAAATCAAGCTTTTAAAATATAATACTTCATATTCTAAAAACACTTTTAGTTTAATAATGTACTTAGGCAAGAAAGTACAGACAACCGTTCATAACTAAGCCACCCCCACCCCCGTTTCATGGTTATGATAACAGTTACTATGGCAATGACAACATAGGCCTTACCAGGTTTGGGCTTCCGGTATAATATCATCCACAACAACATAAACCATGGCACCAGCAGCAAATGCAAGGGCGTATGGTAATAAAGGCTCTGCAATCTAAAGTTACAAGAATAATAAAGGTATAATTTTCAGTAGCAACGAATACAAAGTTAAGACATGGTCAATAGAAATTAGGAAACCAAAAATAAAATAACTGTTGGAACACATTTTGGTCGAGAAGGAAGATTGGTACCTTACCTGCAACTAGAAAAATATAATAACAAAAATACTGCAAATATTACCAGCCAGCTATATTACTAGGTGAAGATCTAAACTACTTGGGTAACCTTACAATAATTCTTGAGTCTAAAAAAAATTCAACGGGAAACATTGACAGCTTTAACTTGACTATTTCATAGGGGGTGACACTGAGTTACTAAGTAGGGTGTTGCTCAGGCTCTGGATTACATCTGCAGGAGATATCTTTGAAAAGGACCCCCTGTTAAAAAACAGATATCACCCTAAAACAAATTTTTGTATTTTCCATGTACCAACCACGCCTAGAAGATTTACATATAAACAATAAAATGATTATGGATGCTCTTTAGTTTATAAGAATCAACCTTTAAGTGTTACCACATTGTATAAAACGTACGATAACTAACTACGATGTCACTCAAAACTTGCAATAAATTTACATTTCCATCAATTTGTAGTTACAACCTCTTCGTCAGCATTCAGGTCATCATCTTTATCCTTTCTTTCTACGACTATTTTCTAATAAACCCAATAAAATTTCAGGTTGTTGCTTTGTAAAAGGTCATTCCTACATAGTAAATGCGTCATCTGTCTACCCAATATAACTACCGTTTTTCTACATGGCTTAAGCTTTGTTCATCTTCAACAGAGCCCAATGAAAACAGGATTTACCAAGTATTCTTTTTCACTTTCAACATACTGATCAGTTTTTTCTCTCTTATGGACATCAACTGTTTCTATCACAACACATAAAACATTTCTAAAAATATACAATGAATGCAATTTTCTCCTGGTTTGCCCTTCAATAGAATATCAAGGTATATTTGATCTGAATAACAAGAAACTAAAAAAGTAATAATTGTACAAACATGCAAGTGCTAAGCACACAAAAATAAGCATGAATAAATTTTAACTTATCCCTTTAAAAGTGGGTCACCCTTTTTATGGGAGATGCACTGTAAAACAAAGAGCTGTGGATAAAGGAGCCAAACATTGAAATATTCTAATATATCGATATACTACTTTACATAAAATGACGTGCAAAAAATGGCAAATGTTCCCTGCATGTTATTCTTTTCATTGGAATTAAGTCTGTGCAATGTAGACAGATTTTCAACAACCAAACCACTGTTGGTAAATTGTCTTTACCTATTTATCTACCTACCTACCTATCTACTAATGTACCTAACTACCTATGTACCTACCTGCCTTCCTATATCTATTCTGTTACAACTGCAATTTCGCCTCTCGTTACATACTCTTCTGGAACAAAACTTTTTCTACATGAAATATCGCTACTTTCTCTGTTGTCTGGTTTTACTCCAAAAAATACACAAAACAAGGTTCTATGACAGTTAACACCGACAACATTTACCCCCGTGACAAATACTCCAGGAAAATCTTATATAAAATGCAACTGTGTTATTACAAAATACTGATTTACTGTAAATTGTAGTTTGTATTTCAAGAATGATCTTGTTACATATATTAATAATGACTACTATTAGCTTTAAAATGGAGCATCTCATGGTGTACATGACCATTTCTTATCGTCAGGCTGATTTACCATACCAATGCCGAAAAAGGAAATACGTGGAAGTTACCAGTTGCATATTATTGTCGAATATTATGGCAATTGTCAACCTACTGAATTTTGTGGGATATAACCTACAATATTGCATGATACGTTCTGTATCTTTTAAAGAAATTTTAGAATACGTCGACTTTTTCTAACGATGTTTGTTTGCACACTTAAGACAGACACTGATTGTTTTATCTGTAGCTTAATTACTTTGACTAGGAAAACGAGAAAAGAGTTGCAGAAGCTGTGAGGAAAGTTTGTTTCTACTAATTTCTAATTTCAAATACAGTTGAGATAAATGTGGCACGGGGTAAGTGGCACGGGGTAAGTGGCTCGGGGTAAATTGTGGCGGTCTATGTCACGACCAGTAGGTGTCACTAGGGGAAAATATCGTGGGAATAAATGTCGCTGGGATAGTGTTGGGTAACCCAGAACTCACATAGACTTTTACCCATCATACGAAACAATTGTATTTTTAACAAAAAATGCTGCTGATCGACATATATCTATGCGTGAGATTTTTCTTAAGAATTAAAATCAGAGGCAGCGTATTAAAAACTTTATAGTTTCTTCCATCAGCAATGTCACATTATACTTTCATATGTTTTATGTATACTGGAATCCCTTTTTGTGATAGTATCTCTTGCAAAATCATTCAGTTCTCTTAAAATCCTCCACTACCTAATTTTAAGTGTTACCAATAATGTCAAGAGATACACTCAGCATACCACTGCATTATCTGACTTAATAGATTTGGCTGAACAGATAAATGGTAACGAAAACAAAATTATATCGGTCGTTTAGGATAAAATTGACGTAAAAGGTACACCTATTGCTTTGAGAGCCATTAGAATGCCCAATTAATGATCTTTAAAAAAATTCCAAATATCATAATTATGATTTTGTATTTTTTAAAAAATTGTGGCTGGTCACTTTGATGGATTTAGCCTTGTGCAGAGCCTCAGGCGTCTCGATAGTTTTCAAAATGATCAACACTGACTGGGATAAAACTCTAAACATGCTCTGTGAGCTTTCGAAGCTTTTAAAATGACCAATTATGATCTCTCCAAACAAAGACGTTGTAGGGTCAAATGCAGGGGCACTCTAGGTAAAGGGTCACATTAGTATATAAAAGTCTTGCATTGGTAATTGTTTCATTCCGATGATAAAGGTTTTCTTTTTGCTACTGAAAAATGTAAAAAATATCGGTTGGGCCTCAATATGCAAAACTCCAAAAATGTAGTACTTTAATAGGAAATTGCAATTAAATTCACTTTCATGGCTAAAAACTTAAACGTGAGCCTGTTAGACTGGTAAGAATACATTAACAATTGGATACAGTTCATTTCAAAGTTATTGGATGATCTCGTTTTATATCAGTAAGTAGTTGATTAGTCCTTCTCTTGCTGAAAAAAAGAAAAGATACCTTTTCCGGAAGTGAAATTCAAAGTGGTGCTGTACTTTTACCGGCAACTTTTGAAATAAGGCCTGCAACTGAATACAACATACCGTAACAGCTATCGCTCCGAATATTCCAGCTATTGGTTCCACCATTCCACTCAGCTGACCATAGCTGTATGAGGCAATTTAAATAAAAAATAGATTACTCTTTTTTTTTTTGAGAATAGGACTGCCTGTACATGTTTATATAATAAACATGTAGTATAAAGTGCATTGTAATTCCACAAAAATCTTGATAAGAGTAACATGACAACGATAGCTTTCATGTATTTAAATGAGCTTGACATCCTTTGAACCATAAGCTAATAACAATCGCATTTCAATATTTTCTACAACATGTATAATATACTGCTCTTAAGGTCACTGAAACAAAAGTTGTCAAATTATAATATTGTGGATTAACCCGAATTTTCATTACGATTTTAGCCTCTATACATCTTTAACAGCAACATATCTAAATATATAGATAGGATACCTAAACTACTACCTGATATTGTATCTATACTCAATGAATTAAAGGGCAAGAAACGCCTTTAATAATAATAATAATAATAATAATAATAATTCACCCTGGGAATTGACAAAATGCTGCATTATGCAATTTCGACGTGAGGGAATGAGGTTACCCTTTGCCACAACTACCTCCAGGTCAACATTGGACAAGGGGTAGTACTTGTCAGCCTACCCTAAGTACCGGATTGGTATTCGACGTTGTTTAGTCTGTCTCATGGATAGAGGGGCTCTTTACTCTGACAGGCAACACCCCTAGTGATGGAGTCACAATAAAAAATACCGGTGGTAGTATAACNTAATAATAATAATAATAATAATAATAATAATAATAATAATAATAATAATTCACCCTGGGAATTGACAAAATGCTGCATTATGCAATTTCGACGTGAGGGAATGAGGTTACCCTTTGCCACAACTACCTCCAGGTCAACATTGGACAAGGGGTAGTACTTGTCAGCCTACCCTAAGTACCGGATTGGTATTCGACGTTGTTTAGTCTGTCTCATGGATAGAGGGGCTCTTTACTCTGACAGGCAACACCCCTAGTGATGGAGTCACAATAAAAAATACCGGTGGTAGTATAACCTAAAACTCACAAACCACGAAAAAGTGCAATATGAATGAGACTGGAACAACTGGGTAAGTCTCTCGCCCGCCATGGGTTTTATGTCCCAGCAGCATGAAAACAAGATTGTTATGGAGTGCTATTATCGCAGTGGGATGCATACAGAGAGTCTCCACGTTGACACATCCTGGGAAACCCTGGTCGTCGCTGCTCATCCCAAGACATCACTAGGCCAATCTCTGTAATCACCTGCGACACTCTTTTACTCCACTAGCGAAACTGATACATCCACCCATGCCTGGCATCAAAGTCGGAAGCAAGAGTCCTTATCAGGACCGGCTTTGGAAGTAATGTCCTTTAACAAGGAAGGATACTCTGACGAGAGGGCAAAACTTATCTCATAGGCTGCCTGTGATTAGACTAGACAAGAAACCCACCTGAAGCAGTCCAGCAAACGCCGTCTATCACTGGGCTGAAACTTCTGGCTGAGATAAGACATGAAAAATATGGGTCTCCCATCATATGCAAACCAACATTGAATATCAAAAGGCTTCATACAGAAACAGTTCGTGGCAATGTAGAATGAAATTTTATCTTCCTCAAAGATGTCCTTATTACACCCATTTATACACCATCTAATGAAACACTCTATGCACCTAGAATCTCTGAGCAGTGCAAGAGAAAATATCACATTGTTATTGGAGATATTAACTTCCACAATACACTCCGGGGTTACCAAGACAACGATTCCAATGGGGTGCTAGTTGAAGAATGGATGGCAGCCTTCAACTTCTGTCTGACACATGATGAAAAACGAAATAATTCAATAATTGTAAGATTATGTCAAATGTAAGAGATCTTATGATAATAAATAATGCACAAGAAGCAAAAAAATGAATATAAGAATAAAGTACATGGGATCTGGAGAAAAAAATGGAAGGAAAAGCAAATGAATGGGCAATTCTTTAGGACATCAGATGGGATTGACTGGGAAAAGAAATGGTGATGGTTACGAAATGGAGACCTGACATGGTGCACAGAGGGATTAGTGTATAGCGTACAGGAACAGTCTTTCCGCAATAAGTACATCAAGCACAATATTGGCAAAACACGTGATACCTCGTTATGCAGCATGTGTGGTGACAAGGGGGAAACAATTAGTCAAGCGGTGAGTGTGTGTGCCAAACTTGCAGAATATTAAGAATATTAAAGGCGACACGACAATGCAGAAGAGTATACTCACTGGTTGCGTGCGGAAAAGTGAGGACTTGAAAAAGCCACAAAACTACAGAAAGAGAAGTCAGAAGGAGTTGTAGAGAATACATACCGTTGTTATGGGATTTTATAATTCAGTGTGATAGGATTATTCAAGCAAGAAGGCCAGACATTATTATGGTTGACAAGTAATAGAAGAAAGTAAGGATCACTGATGTTGTAATTCCGGGTGATTGTAGGTTAAAAAAACAAAGAACAAGAAAAGATAGAGGAGTATTAACAATAAATGGAAGAAATTGGAAGCTGTGGAATATGAAGAAGGTCACACTAATCCCGGTTGTGATTGTTACACTAGGGTGCACACCACACTGCTTCGAAAGTTTCATGGAAAAGACTGCAATTGATTTCAAGTTTCAAGTGGTACAAAAGACCGCACTCTCAGGAACAGCAAGGATTTTAAGAAAGACATTATATGTGTAACCCACGAGATATGACGGCGTGGGTCCTTTTCCAATTTCTTGCTGATTTCCCCCCACCCCCTTACTTTCCCAGACCAATCAACATCTTGATGTCTGTGAATAAAGAAATTTTCCATAACAATAGTAATTCCGTTAAATGTATAAATAAGATAAATCCCAACCTCTGCTTTGAAAGCTTATAAAAAGCCTGTCTTCTTGGAACAGTGACAACCTTGAGATATGCTCTGAATGTTAAAGATTTTGGGTATCAACTTGATGTTTATCAGAATAAAGGCAGCTACTTTACATCGTTAAGGCGAATAGGAAATCATAAAAAAAATTAATAATGATAATAATAATAATAATAATAATAATATTATTATTATTATCATTATTATTATTATCGCCGAGTCGTTACACACCATCTATTATTATAGCTAATTTAGTTACTCACAAACATCTAGTTGTTAATATGGTCCGTATAATTAAGGAGGAAACAGTCAGATACAAGCTGAGAAATGTCCCATCTGATCCTTTTCAATTCTTTCATGGACAACGCCTTTTTCTTGTTCCTAACAGTACTGCCTTTTGTACCACCTAGAACTTTACAGCAATTCCGAGCTTTTCTATGTAGCTTTGAAAACAATAAGTTATACACCCCAGTGCCCTAATAACCACAGGTATACCTACCATCTCCTTCGTCTTCAACTGGTTTCCAATTTTCTTCTTTAATTCCATATATTTCTCAATTTCCTACTTGTTCTTTCTCTTTTACCTACTGCCACCTCGAATGGCAATATAAACTATTTTTACTTCTTACTTTTTCTTATTAACCACAATAATATCTGCCCTTTAAGCTTATACAATCCTATCACACTGAATCATAAATTCCCTCAGTAGCTTGAAGTCACAATTCTTTAAAAATCTTTCCGGTATATGTTTATACCATTTTGTGCCTCTTTCAAATCACCACTTCTCCGCTAAGAACCAATTAATATTCCTTGATAAATTGTTGTGGCGCCTTTCACATATCCTTCGAGCCAGTTTGGAGCATTCCCCAAATAGCTGACTAATTGTTTCTCCCTTGTTACCATACGTTTTACATAAAGGTGTATCGCTTATTCTACCAATGTAGTGCTTGGTGTACTTAATGCGCAGTTATTGTTACTGTCCACTACACACTAATGTGTAAGTACACCCTTCCAGATCCCCTTTGCTCAACCATGACTAGCTTTTTGGGAGTGAATTCCGTCTATATTCTTAATGTATTGTGCATGCATCGGCATTTCCTTCCACTGTTTGTCTGCTTTTCTTTTCGTCTTATTTTTTCTTATTTTTACCTTTATTTGGCGCTACTATCTTTGGACCATTTATTGTTCCAAGACATTTCAGTTCAGACATGATGTTGCCTATCTCATACTTAATATACGAAGCTAGATTGTCTCATTTTTTATACAATTCTCACAGCTTATTAATCCCCTTACCACCTGTTTTCCTGCCAAAATAAATTCTCGTTTAATCATCTCCAGGATGAATTTCAACATTTATTGTCATGAATTTCCTAGTTCTTCGGTCAAGACTTTCTAGTTCATCTTTCCTCCATTTGATAATTCCTGCCCCATAGGGCATCAGAGAGACTGCCCAGGTATTTATTACCTAGATATTATTTCTTCCATTGAGTTTTGATAGCATGAATAGTCTCAGACTCTTGAAACACTCTTTTTGGAAAGTGTTATCATCTTGCTTTATTCTACCTAGCTCCGTTACACCAAAATACTTATCTCTCTCTTAACAAACCGCGTTTACCTTTTCACCATTGGCGAGTTCAGCTCCTGTTCCTCTTTTTAAATCCTATTACTTCTTACTTCTTCTTCACATTATTATTATTATTATTATTATTATTATTATTATTATTATGTAGTAGTAGTAGTAGTAGTAGTAGTAGTAGTAGTAGTAGTAGTAGTAGTAGTAGTAGTAGTAGTAGTAGTAGTAGTAGTAGTAGTAGTAGTAGTAGAAGCATGACATAATATGGATTATTTAAAAAAAACACTAGTAACAATTTCAAAACCACGACGTACAAGAAACTTTTTAACGTTGAGTACCCAGCTCCCCTCAAAGGCATGCTGACTGCAAGACCCTCAGGAAAGTTTTGAATTCCAATCCCTATTGCAAGATTCCTACAGTAAAACAAGAAAACAAATGTTCTTAACAATGTTAATGGTAAAAGCATATGCTGCTCAAGCAAATGAAAAAATATGCATAATCAACACAGCGTCAAAAAAAGCTTTGAACGTCGACATAAGTAAATGTAATATTTCTCAATGTCATTTTTTTTCTACAATACTAATACTTTTAAGGTCTCACGGCGTACTATGCACCATGCATTAAATATAAGGCTAGATAAAAATATTGTTTTTAACTTCTCACTCTTAAAAAAAAAATTATAGTTATTTAAACACTATACATATTCAATATAATTCCACCTGATGAAGTAATTTATTAGGATGAGATCAGATGTTCCTGCCTTGAAAGCGAAGTTGTCGTTCTGTAGCTGCCTCAAGCCAATATGGGTGATTGGAATTTGATGTCCAGCGACAAAAAGAAAGAATCTTGTTGCATTCATTTCCAGTACGAAGATATTTCTTACTTTGTTATTTTAAACAACCAATGTTGATTTGGATATACTGATTACAAATATTCTAGAGAGAAAAAAATTTCCGATTTTTAATGTCTGAAAGGTAAATTAGAGTTGATATTTTTTGTCTGGTATAAACAAAACGTTGACAATCACGTTAGCAACTCCCAGGCAAATTGCAAAAGCAAATGTGATGTGTACATTTAAGTATTCTTGCAAATTTTAAGGTTATATACCGCAGTTAGACTTTTTGTTGTCAAATCAAGTGATCTTCCTTGAATATTTTGGTAATACCCTCATATATCAAATGGTGACAATATTTCTTTCTCAGCATTTCACAAAAAACGGTGTAATTTCAGACTTTAGATAAGATTTCCTTGTTTATCTTTGGCAATAATACGTAAATATAAGGCCAACAGCTAGATTTTGTTGCAATGATGCATTCATCATTTACTTACCACATTCCACTCCATTAATCCAATGTGATAAACTGCATTAAGTACGTAGCATGAAACCTTAGACGCATGTATTCAAATTACTCTGTAAGGAACCGTAAAATCACTTGTGGTAGTACCCTGGCAGCCACTTACGAGTAACAGACGAAAATTTTCGTTATATTTAAAACCTTAAAATCTGGTAACCCTAACCCATAAGAATGACTTTTTCAGCCATATATACATAGTGAAGAACAAAATAACTAAAACAAAAAACAATAACGCAAATAAAATAAATATATGCGAATTAAAAATTCAATACAAAGGAAAACAAATTATATACAATCAGCGACAAGTATTGGAGCTTACATTAGACTAGTGGGATCAAGCTCCTAAAGGAAAACATGTTGACCATACATGCCAAATGATCACAAAAACCTGAGTCTTTTAAGTCGTTTCAACGACGGGTTGTCAACAAAGGTACGTTTCCACAATCTAATGATACTGCTTTTGAAGATATCAACAAGAAAGATACCAAACCTTGATGTAAACAAAATGTTAAAGGCACAGTTAAACAGATGAGACATTGGCATTGATTTACACGGAAATATCTTTCCTATTAATTAAATCTGAAATCAAAGACCAGTGAAATCAAAACCTGCATTCCTCATTAAGTATTTATTTACTTTCTACCTATGTTCCTCACTAAAACTTTCTATATTAATTCAATCTTACAAGTCTCAGAAACCAAAAGATAAATGATAGTAGTCAGTTATATCTCAAACCCAAAACAAGTGAGCACTGGCATTCTCTAAGCCCTCATAGCCTTGATGCATCTGCAAACTGTGCTAAAACTTTGCAATGGGATAGAGCAAAATATCTTCTATAGGGTATATGTAAAATAGATTATACAAAACGTATATTTTGTGTACCATCAATTTAGTTAATCGCTGAAATATTCACGCTCTTCCTCTTTAACAAGTTCCTGTCACGGCCAGAATACTGGCCTAATTTACCAAGTAACAATAACGTACATAGATCTCAGTGGCGATACCTTTTAAAAAAAACTACTTTGAAACCAATTTTAAGTAACTTCATCGTTGACTGTAATAACTGTAATAGTTACTCATGTTCACACCAAAGATACTTGCGCTTTACTTCACACACTTTATCAATGTGTTGTTAACCTGTTGCTACAGTCATTTTTTTTTGTCAACTGCTATTGTGTTCTTTTGATTATGCCAACAATTAAAAACCTGAATTTATTTAGTTTTTATTTTGAATAGCTGTAATTGCTAACTGCTAACTTTCACTTCCATTGTAATTTTGGGCCTCGCAAAAGTTCATAATGCTTGGCGGCGACATGCTCGAACGGATATGCCAAATGACGACTCCGACTCCTGTTTCCTTC